>JBBMOI010000007.1:14570000-14580000 GCA_038088405.1 Porites divaricata
CATATTTGCCAAATGCGCATTTGTAGCCTTACACTACCCTCGTTGTGATATGCTAAATTCGGTACCAGCTCAACGCGCCAGACAACTCGGAAATGTATGATCACGCGTTGGTCACGCTCTTCGTCCAATTTTTATGCTGTGATTGGTCAAAATTTGACAGGTGAGTTCATACGGAAAATTTATGCAGTATCTTGAATCTTGTTTACCTTGTCAGCTGAAGTTGACAGAATTTTGTGTCAACTTGTGATATTTTTAACTGTCGTTTTCCACTGGGTGTACAAAATGAAATTCAGCTGCTATCAGGAGTCTTCTGTTATTCATGGCCAGTTTGTTTATTGGGTTTTTGGTTGAGGAATACGTCACTTGTCAAAGTCGGAAATCCGATTTCGGATGGCATCGTTTTCGTTTTTCACCTTGCCTGATCACAGGTAGCCCAAGCGTAATATCACAGGTAGCCCTGTGTGTAATATGAGAGTTTGTATGGGAGAAATAGAGTTCGAAACCTAGACGAAATAAATGAAGTAAAAGCGATAAAAGTTATCAATAAAGTGTAAATATTGTTACCTGGAGTCGTTGTCTTTGTTTGTACGAAGTTTCAGCCCGATTTGAGTACTTTTACATAATCTAACCTGACAGTGTAATAATAAGAGACAAGATAGGACAGAATCGCTCGATCGACCTTCAGAGCTGCTCAGAATCAGCTCCAAATTTCACGCGAAAAAACAAACACACTTACATTTTGCGCCGCCGAATCCACAAAGTGGTACCTTAAGATCACTTTCCGACAATCCGTTCCGGTAAACCTTGCGTTTGGATCGCACAACTCGATCGGAAAGATCAACTACAGTTCAAAAATCGGCGCCATTTATCCGACCGTTTTCTCGCTCGGCGGTGACTGGGCGCTAGCGTCAAATAATAACTCACCGGGAGAGGGTGACATTTCTTCGTTACGACAAATCTCTACGCACCCACCTCCCAGCAAGGTCCGCTTCTTTGTTTTCACTCGGCTAATGAACGAAGCGCTGGAGGATACCATCCGCGGGATTTGTGAAAGTTTGTTGTCATGGCCAGGTAACTAATTAAGCCTGTAATTGTTACTTACCATTCGCGTGTAAACAAAAACTATATTATAGAGCGACTTGATAAGAGACTCGAAGGTAGTTTGTTTTATATTCGCCGGTTGTTTTGATCAATCAAGAGCATACGGCCAAATAGTGTTCTGTCGTGAACACGCCAAAATTTTTTTTATCTAACTTCAAAAGACATTCGCTAGGCGCTAAAAGTGAGCAATCTAATCTACAATCTACAATCTACAAATGTCACCCTCTCCCGGTGAGTTATTATTTGACGCTAGCGCCCAGTCACCGCCGAGCGAGAAAAAACGGTTGAAAGTGTAACGTTTTTCCTAGTCACGGATAAATGGCGCCGATTTTTGAACTGTAGTTGATCTTTCCGATCGAGTTGTGCGATCCAAACGCAAGGTTTACCGGAACGGATTGTCGGAAGGTGATCTTAAGGTACCACTTTGTGGATTCGGCGGCGTAAAATGTAATTGTGTTTGCTTTTTCGCGTGAAATTTGGAGCTGATTCTGAGCAGCTCTGAAGGTCGATCGAGCGATTCTGTCCTACCTTGATGTAAAAGTACTCAAATCGCGCTAAAACTTCGTACAAACAAAGACTTCTCACTGGAAATAGAAACAAAACGTTCCAAAGAATATTTAGTTATAATTATGGCTGTAAAAGAATGCTTTGAGCGATTTTCTTGCCTCGAGTTCATCTTTGAAAAGAAGCAAACACCGGGAAGCCGGCTTAAAACATAAACTTAAGCTTTAAGCTTGAAGACTCAGGATTTTTAGACAGGATTTTTGTCTTCGTGAATGAAAATTGTTGTCTCTGTATATGTTTGACCGAATTATATTTCTCTTATTGATTGTTAGTAGTCTCTTTTGTAATTTTAATCGCTGTGCCGTTTGTTTTCAGTCGATCAGTGAACATCATTTGCAGGAGGTACTCAAAATGCCGCGCGTATCAAACGCTTTTGAAGATTACACATCGATAAAACCAAAAAATAACCATAATAAATTCTTTATTATGTTGAAGCCTATCTCTGTTAATGGTCATTCAAACACGACCACAGCTCGCTCTGCAAAAGTGAGAACCGGCTGCAGTGGCCATATATACTAGATGATTTTGGAAATTGTTTTAACTGTTTAGCTTCCCTGCTAGCAGAGGTCTCTCACGACGAGGCAAAAATGAGAGAAAGGAGAGAGACCTCTGCCGGCTTCCGAAGCGTTTTCTATCACGCATGCGTTTGCGTTTCCTTAACAACCAGTGACGTTTTTGTCGCGTGCGACAGAACCCACAGAACCGGTTTGCAAGCGAAACTTCAAAAAATGTAGAGAACTCCACAATCTCGCAAATTTGAGGAAAGCGAGGACGTCCGTTAAACCAGCTGAGAGTCTGGAAAAGACAGTAAATCTCTTTTCTGAGGATTACAATTCAAAATAAGAGGGCATATCACTCGGAGTTACCTTTGCAGCGGCGGTCGAAACAGAAATACTGAACCTAAATCCTCGTTAAAGCAAAACAATAAGGTCACGTATCACATAATCACGAGGTTATGAGTCATGGTTGGCCTGTCAACACCTTCCATTGTGGGCTCAATAATTGTCATCGTTCAGTCTAACAGGGCACGCGCATTACACATAAAAACGAAACCGGTTTTGAAACCGGTAAGTTTCGACCAGAAATCTGGTCGGCGGCTTCATCAAACAACGCTTCGGAAGCCGGCAGAGGTCTCTCTCCTTTCTCTCATTTTTGCCTCGTCGTGAGAGACCTCTGCTAGCAGGGAACTGTTTAGCTAAAAGCCCACGCGTGCTTCGATCGACCGTCCTGAATATTAAATGAGTGCACTGTGTATTGCAAAATTTGTGAAAAACTGCATTCTGTCCGAGGTCTGTAAGATAAAAACAGTGCCTCATAGTACTGTTTCACCTCAGATGTGATGTTTAAATGGTATAAAAAGTTGGTTTACACGCACCCAGATTTGTTGGCAAGATTTTGTAAAGTAGACTTGTCTAACGCAAAAAATTCGGCCTCATTTTTTTCCGGGCCTAATTAATCTGCGGTGATCAAGAGCCATGGCTCTTAAGTGTGATCGAAGATGATTGCTATTTTGGGGATGTACATATGAGGCTATCTTGGACTGTTTGAATCTGGACATCGAAATAACATTGTTTTTAAACCGGTCTCCACTAAAAGCGGTTTAAGGGCCCCGTCCTCACGAATTCGGATAAAAAATACCGTAAATGACCTAATAAATACCCACTTCTAAATAAACGCCTCTTTTCTAATAAACGCCCCCTCTACGCCGTTAAAATTGTATTTGACGTTCCTCTCTAATAAAAGCCTCCTGTCAACAGACTCACCCTACGAGAATCAGTCCAAAATACTTGGAATTAGCAAAAAGGAGCAAAATCATTCAATTCATTCAGTGTTTTGCTTGATTAACAAGGTTTTGCGTATTTCATCTTGTTTAATGTCAAGTTCAAAGTAAGGATAGACTAACGATAGCAACACAATAACACTGAGCGAGGATTCTGACATCGATTTTGGAATTTGAAAGAACGATATGGATCCTCTAGACATAGACGCTTTATTTGGGCGTTTACTATAGGTCATTTACAGTATACGGTTTCAAAAAATGTTGGGATCCATGCGGACATGGCCTCAGTCTTTATCACGGTTATTCCTACCCACCTGCTTTGTCAAATGTAGGCGAACTCATTTGGAGTTGAATTTCTAAGGACCATATCCAAGTTCACAAAGAGAAAATAAAATAGAATTTTGTCGTTGCTTGTTTACGTTCTCCATAAAACGCGAAATTAGGCATTTTCACATAGTAGTTGTGCAAAAACGGCAAAGAAATTTGCAAAAATCTGTGATGCACTTGCAAAGTTGTTATTTTACTTATTAAACCTATTGTATTTTTGACGTTCTCGTTGCCGTCGCGTCGTAAACAAGAGGAAGTGATGTCATTTGACGTTTTGACGTAGGCGTCACGTGGACTCGCATGCTCGATGGAAACAGAGCAAACGGTCGTTCGCAGTTGCTTCTCTCCCTTCCTAGAGTGGTTTCCGGCCTGGAGAAACGACTACTCGCAGGGTATGCCCACAATCACTGACAATTTAAATTTCATAAAGTGGAAAATGAGTGAGATTAAGAGGCCTGGCAGAAGAACACGGAAATTGCTCACCATACGTACAATTCAGCACCCAAAGGCAGACGTGAATAGGATGTGCCTCCCCAGGAGAGTTGCGGAAAGAGCCCTAACCAAGTTAGAAACTGCATACAAATTAACAACGATAGGGCTGGAAACATACTTCAGAAACAATGATAATGCCCTGCTCCGTTTAGTACTTCATCACGAGACCAACAAGAAGCTTTATTCCATCCAAAAAGGGGTAGACAGATTCAAAAGAGAAGAGAGTAAAGCAAAAGGCAAAACGCCCGGCCCAATGAGGCATTGAGAAGAAAAAGAACTACACGGAAGATACTCCGAAAGAATAAGAGAAGCGGATGTTGATGATCGCAAAACCAAACCAGTGGCTCAGAAGTACGGGACTTAAAGCTGAAACATAGGGTCCTATAATTGCAGCCCAGGACCAGAGCCGCCCTCTTAAGTCTTACTTTGCAAGATTTGTGAAGGATGACACCAGTCCACTCATTTTGCAGGATATGTAAAAGCACGAAGAAACGGCTGATCATATTTTATCTGGATGTCCGAAGCAAATACTGGGTATAATAAAGCAGCTGCAGGCGTCGAAAGGGGTAGAGGACTGGGGGGAAGGGAAAAAGAAGGGGGATTGTGGAGAGAGTGTAAGGGACTTTTCCCTTTCGCTCTTTTCTCCCCGGCCGCTTCCGTTTTTGCGCCACGCAAGCTAGGAGCTATTAACATCAGTGAGCTGCCAACGACCATCCTCTTGGGAACCGCGCGCATACTAAGGCCACGTCCACATGAATCCGGATACACTGAAACCGCAGACTTGATATTTGCGTCGACACGAATTCGGTGTGGTGTATCCTAGTGTACCCGTTTTGGATTTATACGCTACTGCGATTTACATTTGCTAATTACTAGCTAGTAGGCATCATGTACAAACCGAGCCCGCGATGTAATTTCGTGGTACTTTTTGATGCGTTAGTAGCTAAAAATGTATATGGAGCACAATGGCCAGGAATGCCTGTACGTTGTCCCACCAGGAAAAATCGTCTTTGACGAGGTTCAGAACGATCTAAGACGCTTTACAAGCCTTCGTCTTCGGCAACTAAAATATTGCACAATCTGGATGAGGCTGAGTCTTCTTTTGGAATTGTTGTCGTCAAATAGAGTTTTTGACGTAGTGGATTTAAAAAATATCCGGTTTCAGTCGTCCACACGAATTCCCCAAACCGTCGGTTTGAAAAAAGTCCACTTTGAAGAACGGTTTCGGTGTGCGGATTCACTGGTTTCATGTGGACGAAAGGCCGATACGTATTTTAAAAAGTATGCGGTTTCAAAAGTATACGGGGCCTAAGGCCCGCGCAGCAGTCTTTCAAATCGGGGGCCGCCGGAGAAGAGTGGTTACGAATGGTCTCTGTGCCCGTTAAAATGGATCTAGCTGTAATTGTTAGAATGCTGTGACCTACAGATTTCCTGTTGCAAAGAAATTCGAATGAAGTGATATCACTAAGAAACTAATTCGGGATGTTTTCCACTTTTTGAGAAACAGACTGAACTTCGTGTTTCTCGTTACTTTCCAATTACGCAGGTTGCAAATAACAGGACAGGTTGCACCCAACGGCGGTTTCCTCCTGTATACATTGAAGATACCTTTTAGGCTGTCCAGAGTACTTCTGTGAAATCTAAACTTCATATAATCGTAGGGACTTTTTAGTTAAGCGTTGAAAATGTTACATGAATGTGACGGTCATCTACAAATATTTATATAAGCTGCCCTCAAGCTACAGAAAATTTTGGGTAATATTTTCTTCTCCAAACAAGTATTTTACAGAAAACAGTCGTTGGGTTCCCGTGGTACGACTCCTTGCTTGTTCGTCAGAGTAGATCGACTCCAGTTCCTCTGTGTGGTTATGAGCCATCTAGCTACTCTAAACGTCTTAGGGGCTATAATGTCCATATCAAGAGAGGTCCATATTGAACCAAAACTTGTACAATAACGGACAAAAAAATTGCCTAGACCCGTTCTTTGAGCAACTGAACTAAATAACTAATGATAGTGTTTTCAAAGATCGATTGACTCCATTAGTTCTAGGATCAGAACAGACCAATTAAAAATCTGATATTTTTTACGCGAGTTCCGTTACTTTTATTCTTTTCATTCCGTAAGACAGTTCATCATCATATCGAAAAAAATTAGCCTTTGCTCGAAGGTCAGTGTTAAGTGACTTCGTTAAGGTGCGTTAACTCAGACATTTTTTTTTTTGCGATTTTGCTGCAGTTAAGTTTTAGGCTCAATGTTATGGCAATTATTATATCTCCTATCTTATTCTCGACTGTGGCTAGAAACAAAAACCAAACTTAACTAGTAAAACTAAAAACACTTTGAAAGATTTCTTTTCTCATTTTCACAAAACATGAGGGTTCAATGTTCTCCTATAGCCCCTTCCCCCTGCGCAGTCCCTGCACTGTACGTAATACATAATAATAGGCCATTTGCACTCATCGTTTTTATGAAAGTGAAATGAAAGTGAAGGTTATATGATTTTACCTTCGAAAATCAGTTAGTGGGTCATATCTTAAACAAAATAATAGTGATTTGGCTTTTCAAACCCGCACCATTTTCTTAAAATGTGTAAGTTTGTATCTGGTCACGTGACCAAAATGTGATTTTTAAAATTATGAATTACCTCTTTCTGAACGCAAATTTTGCACTTAAACTTCAAGAAAAATGTTGAAAAGATGATGTGGTAACGTTTACAGCACATCTGAGGGCAACTATCAAACGTTTAACAAGATATAAGCAAAAAGTGGTTTTGGCCGCCATGTTGGAGGGCAAGAATATGCCCTCCAACATGGCGGCCAATACAAATCATACTATTTTGCTGAAAAATCAAAGAGCCATAAAATAACTCCCTTAAATGCGTTTCCTGTCAAATTTCGAGTGTAAGATAATTCTTATTTGCTCTGTCGATTTTTGGCATCAGCAAGATTCCAACTCATTGTTTAAAGGAAGCATTAGTCACGTGACCTCTTAGTGCAAGTGGCCTATTTCATATTATTGTTATGATGATTCTTATTTCATTACTTGAGATGATTTTGTTATGCTCTCGGGTTTTTTTTAGGTTTCTTGGACTATGAATTGGTTAGAAAAGAAATCGTATCGCAGAAAGTAGGTGCTTCTTCAACAAGGTTCGGTGTTTTAGATGAATTAGCCTACGCATTGGATGGAGATTCACTGGTGTTGGGGAACTGGATTAACCTGGCTCAAAAGCTAAGGATACCTATAAAAATTCCCGACTCCGTTCGAGAACGTTTTTCGTCAATAAGGAAATCAAGCATTAATCTCTTTGAGTATTTGTCAGTTACTTATCCAAAGATGGCCTTAAAATCAGTGAAGGAAACGCTGGAAGTAATGAAACGGGATGACGTGCTAGAAATTATACAGGACCAATACCTGCAAGGTGAGCTTGATAGTTTAAAGACCTACAAGATTTTTAACTTATCACAAGAGAGGATGAGCATTATCGATCTCCTCTTGCTTATCATCATTAATCCTTGAATACGTGTCCTGGGCCGGGTTGTTCGAAGCTGGGTTAGTGCGAAATTTGAATTCAGATATAAGAGCTTAAAAAGCAAATTCAGTTTAATTCTTCTCGCCTACAATTTGATGATTGGATACTTTAAAAAGAATAGAGAAAATTATCCGAGAGAGTGCTTTTGATAAAAAGAAAAAGAAACCCGGGTTAAAATTTAACCCCGGGTTAGCGCTAACCGGCGTTCGAACAACTGGGCCCTGGGCGCTTATTTCTTATTTACGGTAACAAAGAAAGTGCTTACTTGAGGGTGTGCTTACTCGAAAATGGGTGCTCCTTTCATGCTTTCCCATATTGTTGGTTTTCACATGACGTCACTAAAATTCAAACTAAAAAACTACCGATCCTACCGAGATTTTAATTTCACGATGCATTACAGCAGCTGAAAACTAATTTTCATACAAATTTTCGCTTCAAAAGGGTTCTTGGTTTTGTGATAGAGTACGCTTGAATTTCTAAGCTTTTGCGTGACGCGGCATTTACATGACGGCCAAGAGAGCTGTCATGTAGATTAAAAATGGAGTCGTTGACAGAACCAGCGAGACCGCCCTTCGCGGGTCTCAAAAAATACCTGAAACATGTAAATCACGGTTTGTCGGCTGTCACATTTATTAACAAGCGCTATTTTATTTTGTTAGAGATTACTGCGACTGTAACGGGTTCGTTTTACTTATTATTGAAGATTTAAGTCTGGATAAGTCACCCTTTTCGATAAAATGAAAATACTAAAATTGTTTTTTCTTTTCAACTATCGCGTAAAATCAGTCGGGCCAAACCAAAACCAAACCAAAGCCCCAGGTGATTAAAAGCAAAAGGCCGCGCGCGAGGAGAACGCGAGACCACAAAAATATTGTCAGCATTAGCTGAGATTCTCCGCGAATGGATCGCAACAAAATTGTTCTAAATGAATATCAAAAAGGAAAAAGAAAAGCCTTCTTCCGAATAACCGGTTACGTACTGTGCTTTCCAGGACGTTACTAAAAGTTCCGGAAATGGGAATTTTACTACGCGCATCTTACTTGTAACGGGAAAACAAATCTTTTACTAATAAATGCCGAAAAAAATATAACTGGCTGGGGTGTCTCTTACAAGAAAATCAGTTATTAAAAAACGCTCTAAGACAAACATATAGCTTGTATACCCCTTAATTTTTCAGTTATTGCGCAAGTGATTTTATAATACCGTGGTGTCTAACTCACAGAATCACGGGCGTGCCACCTAGTGTTTCTGTTGCATTATAAAACTCGCACTTAGGAGTTCTAGAACACCATGGCATTACAGTAAAACTCCCTCAGTCGGGCTAAAACATATCAACCCTTAAATTTTCATTTGGTGCACAAGTGATTTCATAAGGCCGTGGTGTCTAACTCACAGAATCACGGGCGTGCCACCTAGTGTTTCTGTTGCATTACAAAACTCGCACTTAGGAGTTCTAGAACACCATGGCATTACAATAAAACTCACCGCACTTAATAACAGCAAAGTCATTGTTTTTTAACTCAGTTACCCTCGAAACAGGTTAAGGTGCTTTTTAGTGGTTTTTCTTCAGGCTTTTCTCGGCGGTGTTCCATTCCTCGTTCTTTTAAACAGTCCTCTCGCATGAATCTTACGAATACTAATGGCAAAAGTGAAACCCACAAGCAGCTATTTATCAAAAGACTCCCTTAACAATGATTTCCATTCCCATACCTCATTTTCTAAAATCCTGCAATACATAGCGCTGTTTCTTGACTGAATAAAGAGTTAAATAGCGGTAGCGGCGAGATTTGGTAATTCTTGTCGGGCTTTGGACACGTTTTGGCGGGATGGCGATTTCAGTATTCGACCGAATCCATTTGATCGCTTGGTCTTTGTGTCTTCTGCTTCTATGACATCTCCCGGAATTTAGACCGAGTTGCTACAATACTATTTCCGTAAGCATGTCAAAATATCGAAATTTTCTTTGTAACCCGTTTGGGCGTCGACACACTTTACATCGTTGACAGTACATCATGGCATAATAGTCACCAAACAAATGGAGTCAGATTAGAATATCTAACGTTTCGAACAACAAAATACCTACAAGAATGCCGATGAATATTACCACTTACATGTTTATCGTAATATCGTTAGGTTTAGAACCATTCTGAAGGCACAGGAGGACCGTCTTCTTCTCGTTATGTCTTCTAAACTACCCAGAAGCGCA
>JBBMOI010000007.1:14587500-14667500 GCA_038088405.1 Porites divaricata
TTTTATTTTCGAGTGGCAAAACAATATTTTACGAACGAGCGCAGCGAGTGAGTAAAATATTGTTTTTGCCACGAGAAAATAAAATTCATATCTTCAAGCCGCCGTGTAATGTACTTTTTATTATATAGACAAAAAGACATCGATAAAATAATAGAGGGAAATGATCGAAATTACGTCATCGATAAACTCACTAGTGAGATTATGGAAAATAAACCACTCGGGTCCCGGATGTAGTTTTTATGAATTTTACGAGTAGTATATTTTCCAGTAAAACACTCGTGTCTATATAATAAAAATTTTTAATTTATTGTTTTTAATGTTTTTTCTGGTAAATAGTTTTTATCAACATTTTTTAAATTTTCACATAATATGTATAAGTATATTTTCTTAGTATTTCACAGATGTATAGCTATCTTGTAGACAGACTGTGAATAAACCGTTATTATTATTAGCGGAGCTCCGCGCGCGCGTGGGCGGAGCCCCATAGCTTAGTAAATCTACCCATCCTAGAAAATTTGGTAATCACGTGACCATACACCGCCCGTCCGCTGCCCGTCCGTCCGCACCACAGGTAAACCAATGTTTACTTTCACACTTTCTAACTACTTTGGGAATCCAGGAGGAAGCTAATTGCACATCAATGTTGTCATCACTTTGACAGCTGTCAAAACAAGGTATCCGCTGACCAGTATCACTTGACCGTATCGCGGGCTCAGGTGTCAACCCATCAAGGCTGAGTACTTTTTGGAAGTTATCCGCTGACAAGTTACTGGTTTTCAAATGATCGCAGGCTCAAGTTTAATTTTTTTTAAATTCATATGAAATATGTTGTGTTTTAGATGCCGCACAATTAAAATTTTGTTTTCAAACTGACTTCGGAAGCTAAAATTCAGCCAGTTTTTACAGGCAGGGGAGACATCCCAGTTGCTTTTGACTTTTCTCACCAAGGTCACTCGTTGGTCACGCTCTACGTCCAATTTTTATGCTCTGATTGGTCAAAACTTGACCAATCAGACCCTCTTGACCCTCTTCCCAGCACAAAGGAGCCTCTACTCTGTGTGTGTCAATCAAATGTTGGTGGCGTTAAAACATTGTTTGTAGCGGATGGCAGACTGATAATGCAAAGTGTTTTGTGCAGATCGATGGCTCTAGTCAAGGAAAGAGCTATGTAGCAGTAGTTAGAGAGCAGGGGAAGTTCACCTGGTGTTGCAAGTTTTGTTCCCTATTACACTATTGAAACCCCTTTTAGCTTTAAATAAGAATATAGATGTTTATTGTCCATGAAAAGAGTGAGTTTGCCTGTAGTTCTTACAAACCTACCAAACATTGCAAACAAAATTTTAGAGTATGCAATTGTTTGATTTTAACTTATGTTTTATCATACTCTCTATTTTCCGCAAATAATAAGAAGGCTTCTGATTTACTCAGTATCTGTTCTCTGCCAGATGAGCTCTTAATAAAGGATCTTGTGACATACCAATCAGACGTCATGACAATGCTAGCTGACAGACTCAGCGTTGGGCAAGTTCCATGGGATTATGAATGGCGCAGGCTAGCACGTCAACTCAAAATTCCATATGCTGTGTATCGAAATTTTGAGTGCAACCCAAGAAAACGGAGAAAAAGTCCTACAAAGAAAGTGTTGCAGTGGCTGGTGGAACGGATTCCTGACATTACTCTCACCGATATTATTGCAGTGTTGGACAAGATTGAATGCAGTCATGCTATTCAAATCATAATGGAGCATTTTCCAAACACAGTTGGTGAGTACAGTAATTGAGAACACAGAGCGCGCGTACACAGCTGTTATGTTTGCCCTTGATTCCTGTTAAATCGCCCATCTTTACAGCAGACATATCCTGAGCAGAAGGAACAGACAGATAAAACTTTTTTCTGCCTACACCTTGTGTCTCGTTCGGAAATTTACGCGTTCTGAGGGCGTGCCCCCCACCCAGACGAGAACTGTTCTCACAGAGCATGGATAGCAATTTACCTGACCTATGACACGATCGCTTGACGTATTAGACTGAGAGTATTCCATTATTTCACTCAGGGACTGAGTAGAGCAAGAGAGTTAAAAAATCGTGAAAATCGCAACCAGCGAAGGAGGCGGAGAAAAACAAATTCTTCTAAGAATCGTGAATTTCCATAAGAATTGGGACGCTTGAAAAAAATTAATCCAACATTTTACGCTTGAAAGGGAATGCCATTGCCAGAAATCATGGACATTTTGTGCCCGTCAATAATTGTCAGCGGTGTATCACATTACGCTTCAGAAGAATACTGGCGGCGGTTGCGGCTCGATCTGGAAAGCAGCGTGTCTGCATAAATGTGCTGCACAACTTAAGCAGTGCAGACATAGAAGATGTAAATAAGTAGAAAAAAAGTGTCTAAGATAAAATCCATGGGGTTTTATGAGGCTGAACGAGTCGTGGCGGCCAAGCCGGCGCACAGGGATGCCCACACACACACAAACATTCGTGCGGGTGAGCTGCCTTCTGTTTCACTTGATGAAGGAAAAACTCTGTGCTCAATTTCAGAGCCCAATCTAATTTCTGCTTTTATAATTATGTTAATTATAATTTTATAATTCACATTTTAGTTAAGAGAAATTATTTTCCAGAATTTATTCGAGTTCGTGTTTTCCCCGTATTTAGTTCCAAACTAGACTCGCCAAAAGGCGAATTCACTGGGCTGCTTACACAAGACAGAAATATTGTATTGTATGAAAACGAAAAGTTTACTAAAACCAAAGGGTGCCCAGAATCACAACTACCTGCTGGAAGCCAAATTATAAGGATTTGAATGAGAATTTATCGTAAGATCGATAAAACGGTTAAAATGTACATAAACAGCTATTAAAGTATAATTACCTCATAAAGCGTTGTGTCTGTGTTGTTTACTTACTGTTTCCTGCCCTATGAACGCCATCTTAGCAAGTTTGAATGTTTTGGTTCCTGGTTTTGTTTGCCAAGGGGATTTTAAACGTGCAGCGTGGCTACTAAGCCAAGAGCAACGCCACCAGTGGAATGAAGGAATTTTGGTAGCTTAGCGGTATGTATACTTTGATAGCTGTTTATGTGCATTTTAACGTTTTATCTATCTTAAGATAAATTCCCATACAAATCCTTATAATTTGGCTTCCAGTAGACTGTTGGGATTCTGGGTTCCCTGTGCTAAACAAGACAGCCAACTGCCCGTTGGTCCCAATCCACGGGCCTCATTGATTGCACTGAGACTTTAACTGGACGATCCCAATTTGCGGTCTACAGTCTACATGCAGGCGCCATATTTTTTTCCACAAGATAAAAATATTCAGTTTTAAGATTTTTCTCTTGGTAATTTCCTCCAACTTAAAGGAATAAAATCCTTTATATTTTGTGACCTAAAAAAGTTTAACGATTTCTCACTCGCATGTTGCTTTCATCGACACGCACTTTAAACAATGTAAAAAGATGAAACGATCGACAACACATTTTTTTACCGTGATACTAACATGAGTTGAAAATTCGCTCGAGTTCGCTGTTTGTCTCGCCCGTGACTAACTTTTCTTTAGGACAGAAAATTATGCCGCTTTAAAATGATAACTCCTCCGGATTTTTCTGCCAGCTAAACAATATCGAAACACTATTTACAGTCCTTGGATAGTAAAAAGACTGAACGAAACGCGCTGTAAACTCATTATGTGCCCTCGTTTACTTCTGATGACATGTGCACGAACTCTCTTTTCAAGCGATTCATCTCAATGCACAACAATTGACCCTTACGGTGTATTCATATTATACTGGGGACTTTACGAACCAGAACGCGACGCAGTTTGAAAACACCGAGACCGAGAAGGGCCGGGGGCGAGAACGCCGTTACGAGCGCGGGAAAAACAAAGTTACGGATGCGAACGCGACGACAAAGGCAGAGCAGTGCAAATCCTTAAACTCGGCAAAACACATTTTCATTTTATAGCTCAGTGGTCGCTCAGTGGTGTTATACATGATAAATGGCAACATCAGAGAGGCAAGGGAAGCTTTATTGTTTGCCTGTCAAGATGGAAGCATTGATGATACAGAGTTTGCTCTGTTGTACGATTTAAATTCTTCTAGAAATCTCGAATTTCCTTGTTGGAAGTATGGTCGCTTCGATCTTGATTCTATGACAGATGATGGGTGTAAGGCTGAGTTTCGGACAGATATTCAAAGTGTTGGCTATTCTATCCCTAATTTCGCTTCTTTGTGACGAACCCTTTCTTGTTTTGAACGGATTCTCGGAAACAACCTCTCTGCATAACACGACATCGTGCTCGCTTGTCCAGTACATCACATTACTGCGTGACAAAAAGAACAGTCTGTTCTGTTTTAGTTTGTTTTCAATGAAGAGCATAAATATAAAGTTTAAACTCACTTAAATCTTATAGTTAAGCAGGACAGGAAATTGAATTGAATCTTGTAATAAACTAAATTGGACTTACTTGCCATTTTTCGATTTTGGTATCGAACTCGGCGGGTCTGCATGTTCTCCATTCATCATATAGCGGTAACCAATTGACCTGCGATAAAAGGCAAATTAAAATGTTTGTTTGGTATTTTTTACAATAAATAACATTTTTATGGACTTACAAAAACAGCTTTGCCTATAAGGTAGCAAAAGAAAGTTTAATTCTGGGCCAAATTCAGCAGAAACTACTCACGTTTTCTGGAAACGCTGCAAGTGCCAACCTCGTGTTCTGAACGTGAAGAAGACGCGTTGCAGTTCAGCGCCAAGCATGCGCAGCAAAGCACTTCGTGAGCAAATTACTTCCGGTGACGTTTCAGGCTGCGTCGCGTTCTGGTTCGCTAAGTCCCCACTGTTTTTGTACCCCGCGGCAGGATTAGCTCAGTCGGTAGTGCGCTTGACTGCAGAGCGGGAGGTCGCGAGTTCGATTCTCGGGGCTGGACCATTACTCAGGGTCTTAAAATAACTTAGAAATGAAGGTACTCCCTTTGCACTGCAAGCGACGAGACCTTCGCGTGGCTCAGGTGACCGCGTTAACCACGTTAACCTCCTCCATTAGGAGACGTAAAGATAGTGTCCCCGATTAGTACTTTCCTGCTAAATACATTGACACTCGAATAAAATGCTTTTTTTTCCGCATTTACAGTGTCCGTTTGTATTCGAAACACCTTTAGGAAAATAACGGTCGTTTAAGTAGTGTATTATGTTTCGAGATAAATCGTTTATAGGCTTTTTTAAGTTCCCATTTTGCGGTGGCTTTAGTTTACGTCTCCATAAAATGGTATGTATGGCAAGAAACTTTACGCGAGCTGTGAACTTTCAAAGGTTTATCGAAACTCGCTAATGCTGACATCAATATATCGTGCTTGCTGAATGGGCGAACACACAGAATTGAGGAGAATTAAGCATAACAAAAAGTCACGCACAAATTAAAAGATAAAAGCTTAGCAAGATACAGATACAAACAGAAGCAAAACCTCTGGGCTACATTGATAACAACTGTAAGCTCTACTCAGTCACTAAACCTTGTCAGTAATAGCTGTTTATTTCCTCAAGTTGGCCTTTGTGAAGCTCAAGGCTGTTCGAGTGAGTGAAGCTTTGAAATTCTGTACGAAATTCTCAGTTCCTATTTTTGTCCGCGTCTTCTTTATCCTTATCCGAAATTTAGACCTTCAAAGTGGGATGTGTTGCATTAAATAGAAGAAAATGTTAAAATGGAAAGCCAGTCTTCTTACATAGCGAAGGGGTCAATTCCGTCGCTCATGGACGTCTATTGCTTAACATAACAATTTATCTGACATTCATTACAAAGTGAGTTGTTCGCTTTAGTGCAACAGCTTACAATCAAGTCTTTACCCATAGTGTCGTCAATTGGTATCATTGGTATGACGTTAATTCTATCTTTGAGTTCACTGGACGGCCTGTTCCAAAACTGACGCTCACACTTATCTTTTAGTGTGGACCTACCTTGAATGTATGCACCGTGAGCATTTCTATGATTCGGTTTCCCAGGGCCAACATAATTAAATGACTTCAATTCAAACAGTGACAAAACTTATAACATGTATAAAGTAACTCCTTCCGATCGTCAGTGATAAATAGCCTTCTTGATTCACAACGCCTACTGGGTTTCCTGGGGGGTGGGGGCAAGTCCAAAAAATATTGGTGCAAGGGAAAAACAAGGGCTAAGAACATCGTTTCTTGGTACCAGACCTCGTGTCTTCTCTCCCCCTGGTGATCGTTTTGCTGCACAGACGACCGAAAACCGAAATTATAACTGGGCGTACCCTATGGGCAGCCCAGTAATAAACCTTGCCTGGTGTCCTGATCAAGATTCCTGGGACATAGAATATCCCGTCAAACGCTGCCGGTTGAATAAAAACAATTAAACGAAATGGCTTCTCGAAAACGAAATTTTGAGTTGATAGTTTCTCCATACCTGTTGTGACATAAACGGGTGATTCAAGTATTGAGACTGGAGACATGAAAATAGGGAACATAAATTCATCTTTGGAAGCACTTTGCAGTGGGATATCGGTAGTTTCTGGCAAGCATTCATCGAAGAAGTTAGCGCCAGTTACGCAAGTTGACTTCAGTAAAGGGTGACCAATAAGTATCTACCACCACTTCAGCAAGATTTTAAGGCAATGTATAGGGAAATGGAGCCTCCGAAGCAGTCAACTCGGGAAGTAAGTTGGCCTTTGCTTCAGAAGTTGTTTTGTAAATCAATGCTTAGCTTACACACTAATAAAACGGATTCGAGTCGCGCAGTAATGACCCCGCGTAAGCTCGAAATTGAGAAATTTGCAGAAAACTTTATTTTCCCATAAATTACATTTCCGTACTTGAAACTGCCGCCATTGTGTCCCAGTTGAAACGTGAGTAGTATATCCAGGATGCTTAGTCCAGATTATTCAAAATGGCTACATCCCAGCAAGTGGGTGGGTCAAACTGGAATAAACCGGTTTTCGGGAGACGCAGGGCATGTAGGTACATGAGAGTAGAGATAATGATGCGAGAGGTTAAAAATAATGATTTGCAGGACATGTTCTTACATGAGGGGGTGAAGGCAATGACGTAGGCATCTAATTGATTCCCTAGTGGTTTTTGTATTTTGATCTTGCAGACCTTTCCCAACGTTATTGTCTTCACCTCTTCTTGTAAGAACATGTCCTGCAAATCATTATTTCAACCTCTTGCATCATCTTTTCTCTCATGTACTTACTTTCCCTGCATCTCATATTCTAGCCCTGCATCTCATTAAAACCAAACCGGTTTGTCCCAAAACAGGTTTATCCCAAAAACCGGTTTATTCCAGTTTGACCAACCCCCTTGCTGGTAGGCCGCCATTTTGAATAATCTCGTCTAAGCATCCCGGATAGACTACTAACGTGTAACAAATCTTAATTTTCTCAGAAAGTACAACAACTGGTCGCAGTCTCCAAAACGCAGCCCTTTTTCGTGCCTAGATGATAACCACGCCCTTATCCTTTGACCCGTCCCAAACTCACATGGTTCTACTCATAATGCTCCAGCTTGAATCCCAGAACGTAAGGTGTTGTATCCCGTGCCAAAAAAAATGACTTCACCTTCCTGGCAAGTTCATTGGTCAGAAAAAGTGTTACTTGTTGTGTTATTTTGGCTGCCCTTGATTTTGTGGTTTTATGTTTATGTTTAAGTGAGAATAAAAATTCAGTTTTACTAAATAAAGGCTGGGTGTGTCGAGAAGGTCAACGGCCCATTACCATTTCCTCGTCAGATCATAAATGTTGTTAAGTCTTGAAATGACAGAAATGTTTTTCAAGCTCTTACTTAAGATGGGTCAAAACTAATCTATCCAGTCCCATATAAAATAGAATTAGTGACTAAGCAGCACCTCTTCGACTAGGGGAAACTTGCATTGCTGTTTTTGAATGAAGAGATGAAATTATTCTCCCTCCTTTTAAATTGGTTACACTTTCGCCATAGATAAACACCCTCGAATTCCTATCAGGCAAGTGAATGGCCTGCTCTGAGACAGACAGCCTGACAGCCAGCCATAAATTCAGATTCAATGCTCGGGAAAATTCCAACCTTTCCTATATGTGAGAGAGCAGAAGAAGCGGATAAAGCGGATTTTTGGATTATCAAGAGTCATAGACAAAAACACTTCAAATAAAATATACTATTTTCGACACGTTTCTAAAAATGTATTTTTAATCGGATACTTTTACTCCTACAGAATTTCCTTTAGAGATCAGATTACGTGGACCACTGGCTGTGGAAGCTTACAACAAGGCCCTCATTGACGGGAAGGCATATGTCAAGAGGCTTCCAATCATGTTAATTGGACAAGACAACTCTGGAAAGACCAGCCTTAAAAGGTCACTAACGGGAAAACCCTTCAATCCTGATGAAGACAGCACAGTGGGGATAGATGTTGATCCCTCACATATCAAAGTTTCAACTGAGATTTGGAAGGCAAGAAAAAACGAGGATGGTACGGAACTGGCAGGTGGTGTAGAGCCCATCTCTTTTGAGCAACACGCAGCTCGTTTGGTTGCGGACGATTTAAAGCAAGACAATAGTATTTTAGCAGTAAAAAAGATGAATATCGCAATTTCTGGGTCTTCAGAAGTGTGCATCTCAAATAACTCAAATCAATTGTTTTCACCATCTGATGAAGTATTAGGAGATCCACAAGTCATTCCTGAAGTCTCCTCAGATCCTTATCTGAGGAGGGAAGGACAACCTCCTGTCGAGTCGTCCAGGATACCAAATGATGTAGCAAAGTTGATTAAAAAGTTAATAAATGAGTCCGAGAACGCGCAAGATGATGACGACATATATACCATTTTGTGGGATTTTGGCGGACAAAGTGTCTACTATGCAACACATCCACTTTTCATCACTGCAAGAGCAATATACCTTTTGGTTTATGACCTCAGCAAGGATCCATATGAAACAGCTAAACCTCTTGTGAAGCAAGGAGTGTATAAGAAAAATTTAGACAGCCATGGGACGAAAAGCAATATGGACTATCTTAAATTTTGGATGACATCCGTAGCCTCCCTGGGCAGTGAAACTGAAGACCAACACGTACAGTTGGGCCATGTACAAGTGAGGGTTCCTCCTGTGTTCCTAGTCTGCACTCATGCTGATGAACCTCACAGAGGGACAGATCCGTTTGCGCTCGCTCGTGAAGTATTTGGCAGTCTACAGACCAAACGTTTCAAGAACCAGTTATATGAAGATGTGTTTGTAGTAGATAACACAAAGTCTGCAGGACTTGGATCCGAGTGTTCAGAAGTTGCACGGTTGCGGGAAAAAGTTCTTGCTATTGCTAAGGAGCTACCTCAAATGAAAGAAGCCATCCCGATCAAATGGTTGAAATATGAGAGGGCTCTTCAAGGCACAGCACGAGATGGTCATAAATGGATTTCTATCTCACTGGCAAAACAAATTGCGTCTGAAGTGTGCAATATTGACAATGATCAAGAATTTCTCACATTGCTGAACTTCTTACATGACCAGAGAATTTTGGTTCACTTTGATGACACCCCCATGTTAAATAGTTTGGTTGTCCTGGACCCTCAGTGGTTAGTTGATGTCTTTAAAATGGTGATAACTGTTAAGCCGTATGACCAAGAGGAAGGTGAATTTAAAGAATTGTGGCTTTATCTCGAGTCTAAAGGTATTCTAGACGAAAAACTTTTGGAGCATGTCTGGGGTCCTTTATTAAGCCATCAAGAAACCTCCGCCAGCCTTCTTGCAATCTTGGAGAAGTTCAGCCTACTTTGTCCTTGGCCTTCGTCAGATACTTCAAGTGGCAAACAGTACCTTGTCCCATCCATGTTGATGTCGCATCCACCAAAGGATATCATCAAGTTGGTCGCTTCTGCTCAAATTCCTTCTCTGTTTTTCAGGTTTCAATCTGGGCTTGTTCCTCCTGGCTTTTTTCCCCGACTGGTGTTGCAGTTCTTTCAGTGGGGTCAAGACGAGTTTTGGAGCGCAGAGAATCCTCAGCTGTATGCTGATTTTGCGCGATTTTATACATCTGAAGATGACGACTGCTCTGTAATCCTTCGATGCCATTCATCGTCTGTTGAAGTTGTGGTTCACAGAGGAAATGTCAGTGCCAACACGACAGAATATTTACAGTCCAAGCTGAATCTTTCTGCAGACACCAACTATGGCACATTTGAAGTGGCCTGTGCTCGTGCTGTGCGCAGACAACTGGCGCTGATGCTTGAGTGCATGCGAAAAGAATTCTGTTGGCTGAAGAATATGAAGTATGAATTAAGCGTGATCTGCCCCGTCTGTTGCCAAGGACATAAAGTTAACTACTGCGGCACTCATCTAAAGCAGTGTTGTGAGCAAGAGGAATGTCTGCATTTTTGGTCTGAGTCTGATTTACGCAGTTCCAAACAGTTCAAGTGTCGCAGGTATGCAGCTGCTCAAAGTGACAAAGTGAACGTAAAAATGTTTGCGCCTTGGATTGAACCCTCCGATGAACAGGTGAATACTTCTTTTTTTAAAGCTTACCAGTTCCAATTATTTCTAAAGCGCCACCTTGACATTGTTTAAAATCACAAACGAAATAACTTCAGACTTCGAGTTTGGAAGTTCCAGTTTTCCAAAGCGACTCTTAAAGTCTCTGTTAGCCGTTTCGTTTAGTGTAAGGTCTCTATTAGCCTTTTTGTTTAGTGCCTTTCAAAAAGCTTTCGCCAAGGTAACTTTGGTTCACAGGATAGTTTGAATTAGCCTCAAGTATCCCCTCTGCCTTTTTTAAGTACAGATTCTAACTGATGAGAGTGAAGAAAAACTTCCAGCATCTGGAGGAGGTAGGACTGTCACAGTAGGTTAACCAGATAATGTAAAGAGGTAGAACGTGTAAGTTAAATAATTTCGACAAAGAATTTCTTCAGTCATCCGGAAATTAAATCTTTTTAACCTTACTTGTACGGTAATCAGCCATTTTTCGTTCTCGCATGAAAGTCGTATAGGGATCATTGATCGTGTATTTTACAACCTTGGCTCTGTTCGAAATAAATATTATTCAACTAGACGAGCTTATCGGTCTTTTTATGGCCTTTCATAAATATTAATACTTAGAGTCGAATATGACGATAGCTATTGCTCAGTTAGTACAAGTGATGTAAATGTCAGCTTCTTCCATAGGAATTGATGAAAAAGTGCTTGCTCTTCCAAGCAAGGCCCTACAAACAATTTTGTCGCAGCCGTGCGACTCCAGAGAAATTTTACTTCAACTGAAAGACTCTTTGCAACTGGATCAGGCTTCCTTAGAACAGCCAGACGCTGGGACCAAACGACTGATCCGTTGCCTGGCAAATAAAGCAAAACAGTCTAACAGGCTTGATGTGGTCAAACATCTTAGAGAAATTGCACCGGCTGGAACTACAGGTATGTTTTAATGGCGGCGTTATAGATGGATGAATAACGCAAAATACATGTAATTTCTTCTTGCAGTATTTGTTAACTTGTTACATTGCCTTCCTCTCTGTCTCGTACTTTTTCTCCATAAGCCACCCATCTAACCCACGGCTGCCCATTTTGACCGTATTCATAATTTTAGGTCCTTTGTTACCTGATCACCTTGATATTGGCAATATTCCCGTTCGCCAGATGACTGAACTCACAGTTGAATTAAGCGGTAAGTGTCACTATTCATTTTCAAAGTTGCTGAGAGCACATACATATAAAAGTGTTCTTCTGACAGACTTCGTATACCCCCACATGCATCCTGTGGGCATTAGATTTGACAGGAAGAGGTCTTTTGTGGACAAGACAAAAATTACCTCGGAATAATTTAATCGAGTCAAGCACATATATGATTAGGCAATTGTGGATCCTGTTTTCGTATCACATGAAAGCAAAAATCTCATGATCAAGTTCGAGGCCTCAATTTACTTTGTAGGAGGAGAGGAATGGAAGTTGGTCGCAGAAGAGCTGGGATTGTCCCCAAGAGAGATTCGTTACATTGACAAGCGAACCATGAATCCATGCGAAGCCGTTCTGGCGTATATTTCAAGGCAGTCCTCGATGAGCGTGGGTGAGCTGTACGACAGGTTAAACAATTGTGGGCTGCCTGTGACAGCTGACCTTCTGTAATGTTGCAACGTCACAGTTTTAGTAGAGTGAATGAGGGCGAAAGACTTATGATGTGTACTTTTAACGTTGTTGACCATTGTTCTGGCGTTGATTTAGACTATTTAGTAGTTAATTCAAAAGAAAAGTAAATTATAGCTTCATATTTTTAGACATAGAGCTCAATTGTATCATTATCATTAACCATTTTGTATAATTTTTATTTAGAAGAACCACTGACTATATAAGTGCGTTATGGGATATGAAACCGCCAGTAACAGCCATTCAAACAGCAATATCGCTGTCATAAAGATTCTCACGTTTATTTATAGCCGATGTTGTGTCTATTCGAGACCCGGCTCCTCCAACAATGTAGCGCGAGATGGTGTGAACAGCTTGAACTCGTGAAACTTTGTAGCAACATTTCTTTGACGCTATGTGACCTGCTCACAACTTTGCTCTACTAGCGCAAACGCCCTGTAATTAAGTTTGCATTGCAATGACTAGCATATATTACTGTTGTCTGTTAGACATGGTCTGAAATTTTCCGTCACGACAGTCTGACTAGGCTATTAAAAAGGCCCAGTCAAATAGTCACACCATTCTCAGGCTTAAAAGCCTGTTCTTCCTGTAATCGTTCGGATCGTCCCTCATCTCATCAGAGGTGTTTATATTAACCTCGTTCCCTGGGTCCTGTCCTGCTCACTCGTGGGGACGAGTAGGAGAGGACCTTGGGAACGAGGTTGCCGTTTCTATATAATTCACCACTTTGTTCTTATTTTCTTTCTAATTTTTTCCATCACTCTTTCTGCCGTAAGGACCAGTTTACTATTTTAATTTTAAAATTTGGTACTCAAGGTTTTTACTGATCCAGGTCTAATAAAGATCCGGCTGATCCTGACTAGTTTGTCGTTGTGGTTTTGCCTTCACAAGGGTTTTTAATGATCGTCTCTTATCAGATACAGATAAACTATATTATCGACAGACTTGCTATTGGCGTATGCGTTTACAGTGATGATAAAGATTATAGTACAACTACTGTTTTACTCGGTTAGCTATCTTTTTTTGTATTAGGCAAAAGTCACAGTGCGGGTTGGTTATGTTAGGTGATAGACAGCAATTTTTCATATGAAAGCATGGAACCAAGTGAAACCTCGAGCTGTGAACGAGTGGTTTCAATGCGGTAAAGGTTTGAATATTTGACGTCATTTGCGTAGTCTATTTAACAATTATTTCACGCTGTGCGATGGATATAAGATGGTAGGTAGATAGACAACGAGGCGCGTAGCGCCGAGTTGGCTATACTCATCTCATATCCAACAAGCGCGAGTGGAATAATTCTTTTGTGATTAAAATCGCCCACAAAATATCGAGAATTCTTCCCAACTTTATTTGTAAAAAGAACCGATTTTCAGCTTATTTTTAATTTTGAGCAGACGCCTAGTACTATTACCATATTTGGAGAGCATGGTATAATTACAATTATTTCACGAGGGCGCGTTGTATATGAAATGGTAGATAGCCGACGAGGCGCCTAGCGCCGAGTTGGCTATAATCATCTCATATCCAACAAGCACGAGTGGAATAATTGTTTTATTAAAAACGCCCACAAAATCTCGTTCAATCTTCCCGACTTAATTTTGTTAGAACAAACCGGAAAAGACAAGGGACTTCTGCTATTCACATGTCACACGTCTATCAAAACTGACAGCGTGCGAACAGACTCGCCTGGACTGGATGAATGAAAGATCAAAACACTGTAGCGATGAACACTTTTAAAAACTCATCGGTCAGGACAGCTAAAATAACCTGGCAGATAATGTGAAGAAAAAGAATTTTTAAGTAACAGCCGTCGAAATTACTGTGAATTTGGTGCAGTTACAAAAGTATAAACAACGGAGAAAAACTACTACCTCGGTCGCTTGTTGTGAAGTTGTTTGAAGACACCAGCTGGTTTTGCTGAACGAGAAAAGAAACTATACTGACGCCTCAATTGCTGTAGTGAATGGCTGCATAGCCTGTATTTGTTGCTGGTTGCTTGTGATTTATATTCTTCATGTCGGATAAACAAGCTGCAGTTATCTATCGGCGAGTGACTCGGCGAGTGGTTTCGCAATCATGAAGAAACAACACTTGTCTTCTTTCGTAGCTGGTCAAGGTACTTTAGTGCCATGTATTTTAATGTGTTTTTCGATAAACATTCAGACAAGCTCTTGTGGCTTTTTTGTTTGTTTGTTTTTTTCCGATAAAATTGCATTTTCTAGGATTCTAACAAATGAATTAAAACGATTTGCTTCTTTGTGAGATGTAATTAGAGACCTTAAGATACCCCGAAATCGGTGTACGGGTAACGGGTAGCGCCATGTTTTTTTTTTCATTTTGTGGTGACGGCATCGACCTTACCCGGTAGAACCAGCCGTTTTTCCGGGGTAGACACCAGTTTACCCGTAGAAGATTTACGAGTAGCTGCAAGTCCTACATGATGGAGAAACGAGTAAGTTTTTAAGACTTTTTAAGTACAAATGTAAATTGTATGACTCCTTGGCAATGTTATTGCAAGTCTGTTCAAATATTTTTGCCAAATTTGAATTTTAGCTGTAAAGAAAGCGCTTCAAAATGTATTGATTTGTATTTCAAATGCGCAGGTTGACCTCTGAAACGATGGGTCATTTCTGAGAATTGCTCGAACGTTTGAGTTTCGCAAAAGAAATAGCATTGAAAAATTTAGCATCCGGGAGTCACTGTTGAAGTTGACAATCAAAGGAATTGTTTGGTGATGTGCCTCGATCAAATGGCGGGGTTTGCATGCGATAACAAGCTTTCGGTCGAGGGACTTCTCGCCAAGTTTCTTAAAATCTTTCTATGATATTTCAATAAACTTATGTATGACTGAGTTATTTGTTGCAGCTTGTGGTTAAGATATGAAGTGTAGAATTTGAGGGAGATTTTGTATGCATTAAGTGACACGCATGTACAAAGTTAATTTTGCGTGCTTGTTCTTTTAACTAAGGGAAGAAGAAGAATTTCGATGTCCTAATCCTCAGTGTCGAACGAATAAAGAAGAATCATACCGTTGGCGGGCTTTCTAAGGAAAGAACATTCGTAAAGAAAAGAATTTTGGATACATTTGATAGACTTTGATAAACAATCTAGTCAACATATTTCAGAGAAAAAAGAGCCAACCTCGCCGCCGCAGCCGCCATCTTTGTAAACAATCCTTACCAATCCCCGCGCGTTAATTCTTCGGGTATCTTAATCGAAATAGTCACGCACATGAACATTTTACGTGTACGGGTACACTACCTGTACCTACCCGTACCCGTACACCGATATCGGGGTATCTTAAGGTCTCTATTACCTTGCCTAGTCCCTGTACGGCGTTTTCCCAGTCCCTCTCGGTCAATTCGTTTTGGTGACGTATCCGAGGCGAACGGGCGGGAAACATTTTCACATGGACCACGTGATCCGAAACGCTTTGGCCGCGCGGAATAATGAGGCCTAGGGACTAGGCAAGTAATTACCTATGAATCGCCATACTTTAATAAATTTACTGCTTCAGTTTAACGTAGATGCGTTGAAAAAATTGGCTCAACACATTTTAGGGAAGAAAATTGAATTGAGAATCCACTAAAACGCTACCAAGAGAGAATGGGGTGACGCTAAAGTTCGTTCCAGGCCCCACTGTTGCTCGGAAAATAATTGGGCTGGACTGACACGTCGAGGACTTTTTTAAGACGTTTCTACGTGATTATGTATAGGTAATGAAACCCAATAAAGCTAATAAAAAAGTGTACAGCTCTTTAAAATGATTCACAAGGGCAAGGGCTAACGTACCTGGGCCGTGGTCACGAAACGTGAACTCTCGCCCTTTTTATTTGCCACATAATTATGCATCCGAAGAGTTCATGTGGCTTTTGTAGTTTCCATCGGGTAGCGGAAAGCATTAAGACCAAGAACCTAGGCCTTAAGATTCCTTGTTAGGGCATATTTTATGGTACAGAAGAGCAAGCAAGTCATGATCACTGGAAGGATTTTTGTTGTTTCGATCTGACAATGGAGCGCATGATCTAAAACGTTGATCCCTAGCGTTTGGAGCTGTTACTTCAGCAATGCATATCTCTTTTTCCATGTCTCATGATGTCTGTTGCCTCATTCCACGCGCCTCATTGTATGCCCTTGTCAATGATTATTTTCCATCTCGTTGCTGTTCTAATCTCAGTAATGACGACCTAATTTCGTAGAGGCCAGGTCAGTGAAAACAGGTATAGATTTAAGAGGCCTGGTCTTAAAAACGGTGTGAAACCGAAATAATATCAACTGACAGCAATGAAGCACACCTACCACCTTTCGAGTGAGAAAGTAAGTGTTTAGAGGCCAAATTAAAGCCACACTCAAGAATCTGACCTAAGTCATAATAGATGTAAAGCAATAACTCTCGCTTTCTCCACATAAATCGTCACATGGAACTTTTCTCGACTCACTGACAATCAATTTATTCAAGATCCCGGATGTAAGCCAGCGGTTGAAAAGGAGACATACAGCCTCCGCCTTCCACACAATTTTTTACTAAGTCTTTGGCCTGGTCAGAAATCAGCATCAATTTCCATCTTGTCGAATAGATTTCAACCCTAGAACCTACTTTGTGAGGCTAAAGACTTGTTACTGCCAACAACAAAGCTCACAATATCCAATCTTTCCGTCTCAAGCCCGGGATCAGTCTTTCACCCGTGTAGCCCGAAATGAGACGAAATACCAGGAGATATTGGACGCTGCAGACTTTGCCAGACGTGAAAATTGTTCCTTCATAACGCTTAATGATGCCTTCCGGAAAACTTTGCTCAAGGCAGCCAAAAAAACTCTAAGACAACCCACTATGAGAGCCGAGTTCAGTCTAATACACGCGCTGATTTCAAACTGACATACAGAGAGAATTATGGGAAGTTATAAAAACATGTTGTTGTTGTTGTTTTTTTTTGGGGGGGGGGAGGGGGTTTGGAATGGGTTAATAGCCAGTGAGAAACTCATCAAAGTCTAGCTACTGTGGTGTATCCGTTACCGGTTAAATAAATAAAAAGTAACTGCGAAAAAAAAACTGCTCTACTACGAGACTCAGTCAGAGGGTATATAAGAGAGATTTCTGTAGCCACGTTTTTGCAAATCCAGACAGATATATATGTATTTCTATATTATTTTCATGTGGTGTTAGCTCGAAGATATTAGCTTGTTAGCTACTCTAAAATTCGAGTATAAATAAAGTTTATGTTATGTTATGTTACTCCCGCCGCGCGTGTCTGGCGCTTCTTGCTCGCCTCGCGCTTGTCTTTGCTCGCCTGAAAAACGCAAACCGCCCGTGTTTAGCTTTGTCTTCAAGTCAAGGTCTGGAAGGGGGATCTGATCCCGTATCCCCGGTATTTTTTTTCACGAAAATCTCGCATCCTGCTATTTTTTTCATCGCTTTCCCGAATTCCTCTTTTCTTTCCCAAAAACAACAACAACAATTGAAAAAAAAAAAAAAGGGCACATCTGTTTGATTCGCATCAGTTCCGTTGCCAAATCCCGGATCCAGAAAATACCCTTCCAGAACCCCCATGTAGTGTCAGTTGTGGCGGAAACTCGGGGTAAGGAAAATCAATTAAATCACTGCCGATCGGGAAAATAACTTCACAGCAGGGAAGAAACAACCGCTATAAATAAGGTCAAGTGTCTTTTTTTTATTATTATTGAAAATTCGAAACGAGTATTTATCTTCTTGAATCCCATACAATTCCCATACATGAGCATTTATGCTCATGGCCATTTGAGGATTACGCAATATGACACCTCACTGAGCTTGGGCTGCCTGTGGACACATGCCTTTGCATCTTTTCTCACACCGAATCCTTACATTTTTGTCGTTATACAATGTCATTACGACGCCTAGATTACGTTACTATAGGTCAATAGACTCATAGAGCTGGGCTGGAATTATTGTGAAGTTGGGTTTGTCTTCCAGGAACAGGAGGCTGCGTACGCTCTATTTTGCTCTGATTGTTGTCTCAAACCTTCTTTATCATTGCTTGCTTCCAAAGTTTGCAATCGTTTTGGAATTTAGCTACGCCCTATGGCTGTGAAGAGAGAAAGATAGGCAAAATATTGCTTTCATTTCATTAATTTTTTTGTGTAAAATATATTCCTAGACATCTCTCTCGCAGACCTCGAAATTACGAGCCTTATTTAAGACCTACACATTTGATCAGAGGCACCCAACGACTGTTTTCTGTAAAATATCTGTTCGGAGAAGCAAATATGGCCTAGAATTTCCTTTTGCTTGAGAACGGCTTAAAATTTCTAGATGACTGTTCTATTGATGTGATACTATTTTCGAAGATTGTCTAGCTGATCCCCTACGATTTTCTGAAGTTTTATTTTTCACATTCCCTCCCCAGGTGAGGCTATTTTTCGTAGAAAAAAAAACCTAAAATTTTCGTATTACAAAATGTTATGGAGAGAGGAATCAGGAAAATTCAAAACGATTACTTGCATCTACAATTTTCGAAAAAAAAAAAAAAAACAATGCTGAAGCCCTTGTAATTCGAAAAGACTCAAGTTCCCCTCTCCTGAGGATGACTGAACAGATACAAAGTTATACAATGCATTTCTAGAGATCTAAAATTGCTCTGGATAGTCTTAAAAGTGTTTTCAATGCATTAGGAGGAGACGGTCGTTGGGTGCCCCTGTTTGGTGAAAACATCCAGTTTACACGCGTTGTGTGATACAACCAGTTCCATTTAGCTTTAATTCTTCACTCCCTTGAATGTATATTTCTTCACATGTTCATATTTTAGAATTCTGTACTCTGTTCTACACTTAACAGTTGCGGATCCAGACCTTGAGGTAACAGGGGGGAGGGGGGTTGTCAACCAGACCCTTAGATGAAGGGGTCCGGTCTCCAGAAAACTGTTTTTCGGCCCTTCGGACCTCAGTTTGTCCAGAAATAAGTGGGACGGACCCCCCGGGCCTCTCCCCTAGATCCACCACTGCTTAGAGAATTCATTAATAAACGTAAAATTTCGATGATCTACACTCAATCTACAAATTCGATCAGCTCCACGATTCTGAACGATTACACAGTTCCAAGACTCTCGTGCAAACTTCAGTTCTGAGATCACGTGACGAGTTTCCCCTCTTGTTTTCCCTATAGTTTTTGGCCACTGGCCTGCCGACTTTTCTGTTTTTTTCGCTGCTTGTTAAATAATATTGGGTTCGGGTCCGCTATGAATATGCCTGGACAGGCAACAAGAACAGGCGACGGTCGAACGCTCGCAACGGTCAGAAAACAAGTCCCAAGCGTAAACTCTTAAAGAGACCGAAATTCGAAGAAGCTACTTAAATATTCTTTTGACTAAAATTCGCCTATTGACAGTAATTGACCACTCCAGAAATACCATAACATACCATAATGCTCCTTGTTTGACACCCCAAAATTTTGCATAAGCATTGTTTTCAGTTTCTCTTGGGGCCACTTTAACTCCCAAGAGAAACTGAAAACAATGCTTATGCAAAATTTTGGAACGTCAAACAAGGAGCATTATGGTACGTTATGGTATTTTCTGGAGTGGTCAATTGCACGTGTTCACTATGAGCACATCACATGTATTAAAGGAGGGTCTCAATGGATGGTGGCTTTTACCTTTATCGGCTAAAATTTTGGCTCTTTTACGGCTATCGGTTAATTTTTTTCAGTTGCGGTTCAAGAGAACAAAACAGTTAAAAATTAATTTCTTTTGTTTCAAAGAGTAAAATATTATTAAACCTGTATTTTTTGTATCTTCAAAGAAAAATAAAGGTCTTAGCATCATCTCGGGATTTTAACATTTGATAGATCATACTATTTATAAATTATTCTGATTTCTAATATTATTTTACGCGTAGAAATGTCAATAGTCAATAATAATCTTTATGAAAAAGCAAAAGCAGACACGCGAACGCCCAACCCAAGGCGGGGGGGGGGGGGGGGCATTCATTTATAACAGAAATGGCCGTTTTCACACTAGAGGCGAATTATTCGTGTGAGATGGGTTATCCGTTTGATAATTCGCGTCAGATAGGTAATACGTCTAAATTTGAAATGGAAAGGGTTTAAATTTTTAATGAACAATCCACCTGACTTTATCCGTCAATGTTGACGGACAGTTTGAAGATGGATTATCAGTTCATATAACCTGTGTACAGCCGCCCCCTCCCCTCAGAAAAAATCGGAGAAGGGGTGTCTGTGGGGGAGGGGGCAACTGTACACAGGCCAGTCTCAGACGGATAACCCATTTCTAGCTCTAGCTTGAAAACGGCCAATACCAAAATTCCCGAGTCCAGGGTTTTTAATAGGGACTTTAAGATCCAACGACGCGACGGCCACGAGAACGTCGCTTAAAAAAGTGTATTTGCGTTCTTTCAGTCTTTATAGGGATTATTCGTACCTAATTACTTCGTCAAATGTAGCCGAACCCTCCTGAAGCTGAATTTCAAGGGACCATATCCAAGCTCAGAAAGAGAAATAAAATTTCGTCGTTGCTTGTTTACGTCCTCCATAAAACACGAAAATAGGCATTTTCACGTCGTAGTCGTGCAAAAACGGGAAAGAAATGTACAAAGAAAGTGTGATGCACGTGCAAAACTGTTGATTTGCTTATAAAACCTATTGTTTTTTTGGACGTTCTCGTCGGCGTCCGCGTCGTTGGATCTTAAAGTCCCTAATGATAGCTAAGGACTGCACAGAAAGACTGTCTGCCGTTTGCCTTGTCCATAGGCCTCATTATTCCGCGCGGCTAATGCGTTTGGGATCAAAATGCCTTCACCGAGATTGCGTGGGAAGACGCCGAACAGGAACAAGGCATGGCAAGGGAAAAACAGGGAATTGTTGCTTATCAGCAACGTGTTTCACAAACAGTGACATCTCTGGGTGTTGTTTCACTGGTCATTTCGAGGGCACGACCACCTGAAAATCGCAAATTTTAATCCCCAGCAGGAAGCCACATTTTCGCTATGGAAAACATTAGTTCCCCTAGAAAGCGGCGGAAATGGAGTTTAGGTCTAGGTCACAACTAAAAGGCGTTTGGCCTAACGTGCGTACGGAGTCAAAAGTAGCCGGGAAATAAATAACGCAACCATAAGTGAGTTTAACGGCCGTCCTTAAAGTTAACAAATCTAGGGAACAATTTCTTTTACGGTGTTAACTCTTTTTTACCCTATTTACGGCTAACGGTTAAATTTTTTCAATTTTTACGGCTATCGACTAAATTTTTGGCCGTTTTACCCCATTGAGACTCTCTTATAGCTAGTACACTTTCATTTGAATAACTCGCAGGGAAACTAGTGTCTAGTAACGTTCGGAAGCATAAAGGAAAGCAAGATGGAGATTTGGAAAAAATGTTATGTCCTTGGAACAAATCTCCCAAAATGCTTAAAATGGCTTCAGAAAGCTTTATTCATGCCTTGTTATTGTTTTTAGGTCTTTTCCTCAACTTTTCCCGTTGGGTGCCCCTGAATTTGATCTTTAAAAAATGAGATAAGAAATCATCTCAGTATAAACTTTAAAGATCCACAACAAGCGTAAAGTTTATCTCGTCAGAATGTTTCAAAACCAACTGTATTAATGAAAAGACTGATGTAACTTTACAGTTTACCAGGTCGTTCCAGTCAGTAACACTATAGGGTCATGAGAGCCAGAGCAAATACTGCAAAGATGCTCAAATTTTAAGTATTTGGACTGCCTTCTCCGATAGATTTTGGTTAGATTTTCAATACGCTTCTTGTCGGCTTTGCGAATCTTGCAAAAATGTCTTATTCCTGCTGACGACCTATAGTCCTTTCCTTTCAGCATCCAAGATAGCGCGAGTTTGCAAAGATATACATACGAAATCGGCCGAACTACTGCCGACGTGTTTTCGGATCACAATAGTTGAGGCGTTTGTACCTGAGCGTGTGCATGTTTTTTTCGGTTTTGGGTTCCTTGTTGCGTTGTTGGTGAATGCTGGACAAGAAACAGATTCCGCGAGATACTGTAAGTACAAATTTAGTATTAATTTGGTAATGAGAAAGGCTGAATATCGAACCAACCCCGGCGTGAATTATCCTGCAAATAATAATAATAATAAAAACAGGTATTTTGAGTTTCGGCTGTGAGTCGTCGTCAATTCCTTCAATTCAGATTTGTTCTTTTTTCTTTCGCTGTTAACAAGACTACAGAAAACTTCATAAATATACAAACCAACGCTAAAAGAGTCAGATCGAAAATTAAGCTGAATTATTTTTGGCACCTTCGATAAATACTCGCTAGAATGTTCAATAAAATACAGCTTACCGTATTTACTTTGCTTGTTTTTGTTTGCTGTGTGGTTATTTTCCCGATCCATTGCGATTTAAGCGATTTCGAATCAAAAATTGTCGATGACAAGTGACGGTGTGGTACCCAAGTGAGGCTTAGTTTGTAAAGGAGGCAAGGTTACCAAGCGGGTTTTCAACAATCGTGTGTCGTGTCGTGGTGAAAATGTACTCGCCCCATCGGCGTCGTTTTGTCTTGGATTTTGGAAAACAAACTGCCGCTTGGCGTCGATCGGTTGCAGTGGCCGGATTGCTCAGCTAATGAGATGAAATGAAACATGGGCATATTGGCTTGGATTCGGCGTTTGATTTGTGGCTGCTTGGCCATTTCAAGCTGAGGAGTTTTTGCCTCTCGCATGGGGCATCCCGAACTGAAGTGTGAAGAAGTGTATGACATTTGCAGACTGCAGACTGCAGACCGCAGACCGCAGACCGCAGACCGCAGACTGCAGACTGCAGACCGCAGACTGCAGACTGCAGACTGCATGAGGCAGCAAGACTGTAAATTGAATGAAACCAGAAATATCGTAATCAAGGTGGCGTCATCATCAACATTACCTTGTTCCGAGAAGTACATGTAAGGCCTAGAAGCGAAGTTTTTTTCACGCAAATTACATCGACCTGATATCCTGAAGGAGTTGTTGGCTGTTCGTCTCGTATTGAATTAGAGCAGAATAATGTCTGCCAATGTCACAAACTCGCTCATGAATCCATAGCAACAGGCTAGCAATTTAACCTGCACCACAGACGAAACTAAACTCTGGTTATATAAGTCTGTCCGTGAAACAGTGCCGGAATCCTTATTCTACGGGGGCCCCAACTGTGTACTAGGATTTGAGCATGAGCAATGATTGCATGGCCTGTTAAAAAAGCCATTGTCGATTTGCCTATTTAGAAATTCAAAATGCACTTCCGGTAATTCGTCGAGTCCAGGTAGGATCTGTTCCGTTTAGATTGTCTGGCATATCCTTAAATACTACTAAGATGAAATACGTCATTTAAAAGGTGTTAAATGTCCGTGATCTATCCTAGTTGTTTTTGTAGACGTAACTGTAGTGAGCACGAAGTGCCCGCAATCTAAACACTTTTTTACAGAAGACTACTATTTAGACAGGCATTAATGGGCATTGCTACTTGTCATTATCAATTCACAATAATCAAAGAAGAATAAAGAATCAACGCAATTAGTGATATGCCGGGTGAGCCAATAAAGAGTCGCGTCGGTGAAGAATAGCCAACAGCATCTTGGAAATGAGGCCAATGTAACTTTGCGCAAAAACATCAACCTTGTTCCCAGGCTACTTTCTCACTTTCACACGATGTTATATTTTTGATGGTATCACCTTTATTAGGAAGATTTTTGGTGTCTTTTAATTTACAATCTGCAATTTGTGATCTGCAGTCTGCAGTCTGCAGTCTGCGGTCTGCGGTCTGCAGTCTGCAGTCTGCAAATGTCATACACCGTATTCACAAATGGCGGACACGCGGGAAAAAACTGGTGCCTAGTCATGAAAGCGAGGCGTTGGAGGATAAACAAAAATTGCAAATGAAGACTTTCAGTGAACTTGCAGAGTGTTTAGCACGGATTCCACCTAAAATAACTTTGTATGGACGTCTTTTTAAATACAATTACGTGAGATGTCTTCAGCTTTGAATGTTTAGTACTGATTTGCTGTTTGCAATCAAAAGGGACGCGTACATCTTCAACGAAACCGGATGATTTTGTAGGTTTCCGAAACATCAGAAGCTTGACAAGTGGGCGATGGCTGCAGAAAAGCGGCTAACATGTTGGCCCAAACTTCACACTGAAACCGAATACGAAAGCCAGCTCACTCCAATTCTGTAAAACAGAGATAAAAAAGATATTGGTGGTGAGAAATAAAGAAATAAGCGACGGATATATGGCCTACTTGTCAACGGAAGAGGCCTCCGTAATTACACAAAACAGGTCAAGTCGAGAGCGGGTGAAAGATTCATTCACGAGGCTCATTCATTCATGTCAGTGTCATTTTATACATATCTATTTATATATGTATGCCTGTATTTACAACTTCCTTTGGATCATATTAATTCCGTCGCTTTGGTGTGAATTATTAGGGGTAAGTTGGCAGAGCTTAGCAAAAATCTCATGATTTCTTTGCCATTGCGAAATAAAATAAGTTTGTCAAAATTAGAAGCTGTAGTGTGTGAATCATATGGCTTGCTATTTGCCTGGTCTTCTTTTGGGGCATTATCTCAGAGACCTCTTGGTAAAAAGTGGTATAAAGCTCACATTTTACTAGGTCAAACTTTTAAGGCAATGTTTAAGTCAGGACTGAACACTGTAAGCTTCTGTTTCGAATAATTAAATTCGAGTCTGGATCCTTTTAAGAAGACCATCATTTTTTTTATTTATGTATTCTTCAACTTAAAATACTATCGAACATAGAGTTAAAACTCTTAACGGCCAAAGATAAGAAGTACGAAAATTAGTTACTGAAATGATAATTATGTGACCGGCTTACCGAGTCTGCCGAGTATTAAACAAGTTGAAATTTTGAGCGTACTCCACTCGATCGCTCCTGCATTCAGTATACTAAAAAATAGTTCTAATTGATGTCCTTCATCGCTAAAGACCAGAGAATAACGTCCTGGCAAACAAAAACCAAACATAACTTCATCGAAACCTCAGTCACCTCTTCTTTCCTGTCTTCTATTTTTCCATCTTGGCATATATCCGCCACTCATTTTTTTTTTCTTGCCGCCAAGATTTGTTTATATTTCTGTTTTACCGAATTGCAGTGAGCTGGCGTTCGTACTCGGTTTCAATGTGAAGTCTGGGCGAAAATGCCGCTTTTCTGCAGCTATTGCCCACTTGCCGTCGATCTTCTGATGCTTCGGAAACCTACAAAATCATCCTGTTTCCTTGTAGATATACGCGTCCCTTTTGATTGCAAACAGCAAATCAGTACTAAACATTAAAAGCAGAAGACATCCCACGTAATTGTATTTAAAAAGAAGTCCGTGCAAAGTTATTTTAGGTGCAATCCGTGCTAAACACTCTGCAAGTTCACTGAAAGTCTTTATTTGCAATTTTTATTTATCCTCCAACGCCTCGCTTTCATGACTAGGCACCAGTTTTTTCCCGCGTGTCCGCCATTTGTGAATACGGTGTATACACCGAGTGTGAAGCCTCTTACAGTTGAAACTCGGGGTTGAAGGAAATCGCTTAATCGCAATGGATCAAATAACCACACAGCGAACAAAAACAAGCAAAGTAAATACGGTAAGCAGTATTTTGTTGGACATTCTAGCGAGTATTTATCGATTTGAATCTTTTACCTGAATTCCCATACAAATCCTTTATATTCACGGCCATTTTAAACTCCCACAATGAGCTTGGGCCGCCTGTGGGTACACAAAATAAATGCCCAAACTCCTATCACAGCCATCCTGTCCACCAATTTAATACATGAATTTATCGTGAATGTAAAGTACAGAATGGATTGATCTCATAGGAAACCCTATATCTGCTTGTCGTTTGATTTCTTGATACAATATTCTGCCAATGGAACATGTTTAACTTAGGGGGTGTTTACATGACACCGCGGCGACTTTCGCCCGGGAGCGAGTTCACTCCGGTTCCCTCTCATGGCTTTATATTTGACTTTGTTTACATGATACCACCACAAATTTCATGCTGGCGCGAGTCACCCCGGCGCGAGTTCACCCCGGTTCTCGTACCGGGGCGAGAATTTCACTCCGGTACGAAATCTCGCAACGGTATCATGTAAACACGAAACGACCACCCGTTTCGGTGTGAAATCGGTCTGCCGGTAGACAGCCTGCGCAGCTGGCGGTATTGTGAGATTAAAGTTTTGGCGGCGGAGCCGCGATCCCAAAAAAGGAGTGGGGACGAGGCGTTTGAAATAGTATTTCTCGCGGCTTCGCTGCTCGTGACGGCTACGCCGTCAAATCTCACTCGACTACTACACAATACCGCCAGCTAGCAGGGTATCATGTAAACGCGATACGAAATCAAAAAGTCATGTCGGTATGAAACTCGCGCCGGTGCGAGTTTTGTCATGTAAACACCCCCTTAGGTGAAGATGCAGGAATATGTCACCTCCCTGTGGCTTCTTTGAAAGAGTTACATTTTCCCTTCCTTATACTGAAATTCCCTGACTTGAATTACGGGGAATGTTTAATTTTCCTCGCATGGTAACGCATGTCACACACTAATATTGTGAGGAAATCCGAAATTAAATAGGATCGAAAATAAGAGGCCAGGAATAATAAATTTTTGTTGTATAAGGCTGCTCTACATTGATAATATATTTTACTTGGAATGGTTTTGGGGAAGTAGATGCAATGAGAATTGTAAACGAAAGTGTTGTTCAGCAAGGATTTTTTTTAAAATGTAACGCTTCCGTAAACATGTCACACATTATCGGTGTTCTAATCTGTTCATTGTGAAATAAAGTTTACTGTAAAACCCATTGTTGGTCATGGTGGAAAGGCTGATCGGCTGTCCCGAGTCCGTTGCAAAGATATTCTTGACGTGCGTAATTCTTGCTGCCTATCGCTGCATCGAAGAAGATGAGTTTGACTGTAAACTTTAAGCGTTGCCTGATCCAGTCTCCATCGTCACTTTTGGAAGCGTCGGGAGTCGGTCTTCCCTCTCCTCATCGGTTTCGTTTCCAGTGTAATTGTAGTATTTTGAAGCTGCCTCTGTACACGTTTGTGGTCGCTGTGCTTACGACGTTCCCTTCGCTGTGGTAAGCGATGTTCTCACTGCTTCGTTGCTGCTGTCTTTTGCGATCCGCTCGCCGATGAATTTTAATCGGCGTTCTCCAGAGGAGTTTCAATGGAAAATCTTCCATTGAAACATTGAAATTACAAATTATCGCTGAAAATTTCGCGCCAAAATTAAGGAGTAATTCGTCACCTATGATATTAGTATGTGTAATCAAATGGTGACGAGTGAAATTAGGGAATAATTCACTTGTGTGAAATACGTATGTATGGCTGGTCTTGGCCTCTTTAAGTTACCTAAACCTGGTTCGCCTAATGGATTCTGGAAATTATCGGAAGAAATCTTAAATAGAATAAGCGATGAAAGTGAACATGTCAATTATTTGCAAGCCAATCGCGATGTTGCCATGCGGCAAAATATTTTGTTTTAATAATTACTTTTGTCGTTCTCTGCTTTTAGTATCTTTCCGATTTTAGGACTTTTATGATAATACATTTTTAATTTTAACATATGTTCATAATAATTTTGCAAATAGATCAGTTGTAAATAGAGCTAAGTAAAATTCCGAAAATAAGCCCCTCCAAATATAAGCCCCCCAAACCGGTAGCGCAAAAAAACCCTTCGTTAAAACGCCCCTCCAAATATAAGCCCCCCGGGGGCTTGTACTTGGAAAATTGCCCTCAAAGACAAAGTAAAACAAATCAAAAACGGTAAATTTACTTCCATCTATAAGGCTAGCCCAATCGATTTTGAAAAGCAAATTTCCCTCCGTAGATAAGCCCCTCCGAATATAAGCCCCTCCAAAAATAAAACCCTCAAAAAGGGCCTTTGAAAAATAGAAGCCCCGGGGCTTATTTTCGGAATTTTACGGTATCCTGAAGAGTTGTAATACAATTATCTTATCTCTTATGTATCTTATCTGTTTTTTACTGGAAGTGTTATCTACCTTTAATAGCAATTATGATAACACTGGCTATTTATCTTGATACCCTGGCATAACTAATATTTAGGTGGTTGCCATGGAAACGAGACTTCTTTTCTTCAATGATTCTTTGTTGATCCCAAGAAAGACTCAAAAATGCAAATTTATTTGTTAACAGGCGAATTTTTTAAAATTTTGATCGAAATTTTGCTAATTATTGCCATTTACGTACATGATGATGTCTCCAGGGTCGCCATGGCAACTTGATTGACACGTCAAATGATAGGCCTGTCAAAGTTCTATATCATGGCCAAGTTTTAAGTAAGTCGTACATGGGGGTCACATGCACGGTTCACGGTTTACGGACCACGGAAATGACTTATAAATCACGAATAACGGATATTAAAAATTTCAGTTTCACGAATCACGATAATCAGCATCGGAAGCACTCCTTAATCTTGTTCTTAAGAAGAGAAAAAATTGTCAAAGAGGTGTCTGAAAACACAGCAAAGAAGCGACAAGGAAAATATAATGATAATATAATAACCTTTATTTATTACCTTTGGCGATAAGAATTACGGTAATATTACAATAAAAATTCAAAACACTACATATTATATATACATATCAAATTAAGTTAAGTTTAGCACCTCTAGGAATAAATGATTGTTTGTGCCTAACAGTGCGTGATACAGGTATTCTGAGGTGCGCTGGGTTAGTCTTACAAGATCTTAGACTATGGCCATGATCCACTGGCTTTTCTAAAAAAACATTTACAAGGATGTGCTTCTTATTCTAGGATACGTTTAAATTCTTTCCTCGTCAAATTCTGACGTCTAGTTACAAGTAACGGCTTGGAAAGTGAAATTTCGAGGACGTTTTTGGACTTCTTACATTTAGGGCATGAATTTTTCGTCATTTCAGGCCATGGAACCTAAAAATGAGCCTAGCTAGCTGTAAAAAGGGGCAATACGGAGGCAATACGTCCTAGCCGGCATGATCACATGCTGTTTACGGAAAGTTCCCTCATCCATGTCAGGAAATTCTGTATTTTAAAGCCTCCCATAGGGCATGACTCAGCAACTGAGGACATTTCTGCTACGTTTTCAATGTTGGTTAGCATGCAAGGAATTTTCCCATGCTTATCGTCAATGATTTGCTCACTGGTAATAGAGGGGATCGCCCCAGAGTGGTTTTGCATTGAAATTGGCATGCAACAGAGTTTCGCGTGCCCTGTAAGCATAATTTGAGGTTCCGTGACCTTCTCACCCAGGCCTCGAGAAGCCTAGGTTCTAGTAATAAGTAATTCATACCCAGCAAAATCTCCGGCATGCCGGGCATACCAAATTTTCTGGCATGCCGGGCATTCCAAAATCGGTCTCTGGCATGCCCTCAACGCACGGGTTATAATTCCTTGAATCTACAGATATTTTAAGCCTGGCTAAAAAAAAAACTAAACAGATCACCGTGCTTATCTTTTGATGTACGGTTAGACGATGACGTCATTGCTATTCCTTTCATTTTCACAGATTTGGTTGTCCCAGCGAAGTTTAAATAACAAGAGCTCTAATTTTCACAAGAAAGTAAAACCCTGAGGGATTCTGCCGTAGTAATAAAACAGCGTCATTGTGAAGATGACCTGTTGGGGGATTGTAAAAACTCCTCACCCCCTTTAATGAGTCTTTAAAAGGATTCCCATTTCACATTGCCAATAAAATGGAATTGACTGAAATCAGTAAAAAGAGAGACAGAGACTATTTTCATTGTATAATAAAATATATCTATGTTCCAAGAAAGCTTTTAAAAATACAAGGTTATAGAATACGTATCTTTCAAAGTTCATTACAAACTGAGCTAAGCCCCAAAATCACTGTTCATCATTCAGTAAATTGTGATGTTTGACAATGCAATGTGCTTGAATATAACGTTGCAATTACAAATCTCTCTAACGCAATTTTCCCTACGTTAGAAAAGCTGTTTTGATCTGGTTTCATATTTTGATAAGGAGTCTGAGTTCCTCTTTCTTGTTTTGTAGACTTGCCAGGGATTAGTGTTTTTGTGTCATTACCAGTGTCTGTGTTCTTTGTTTTTAACTCAAAGTAAGTCAGTAATAACTGACAGTATCATGCTCTCTAGAAAAGTAATTATCTCCTCGTCATGTCTGGAAGTTACCTGTATCAAAAAAGAAATGGAATGTTAACACATGCAAGGGGAATATGAAAAAAAAGAAATAGAACATGTAGACTCAGCTTCTCTTAACATATTTTCATTCTGGCTTGTTGAGTCTGTTAAAGGTCGCAACTAATTGTCTGAGGCTAATTTCACAAGAGTGTGCAATTGAGATAAATGCATGGTAAGTAAAGTGAAAGAAACGTGGTTTCACATTAGCCAATTTACATTGCGTTGTTCGATGATGTTTACATACTCTTCTACTGCCAAATAAACCGTGGCATTTGGGTTTGCAAGTCAAGATTAGTCCGAGTTTGACTGACACTTGAACAAAAGTTTCATTTTTAATCAGGTAAGGGGTAGACCCATATAAGGAAACTCAGCGAAAAATTTTTCGCATCTTTTTGTGGCGATATTCTCTCATGGCCCGCCAACTGATTAGGGGTTGTGAAGAAAAAATACATTAGGACCAAAGGTTAAAGCCTGTCCGGTTACATCATTTCGTATGTTTTTATAGTTCTAATAAGTAGGTCATTTAACAGGATTTAACGAGAGCGAATTCGTTTCTCAATCGGTGTATAAAAAAGTGAAGTTATCAAATGAGAAGTTTATAAAGAATAAAAATTATTAAATTAAAAGCTCATAATTAGGAAAATTCCTATACGAAAGCAATGTTAGTGACATTAAATTGATGAGATAAAATTCTCACAAAATATGTCGAATAAAAGGCTCATTGTTTGCTTTTGTTTTTGCGTAAAGGTAAATTTTTCGGCCCACAAAGCAAAGTTGAAAAAACGACTAAATCTTAGTTTTTTACATTGAACATGTTTATTAGCTTAGTTTTCGTCCGTTTTAAAAGCTTTATAACCCAATCATAATTTTCGAGTTAAAATAGTACAAAATCATTTCAAAAACCATGTTCATTTAAAGTAGAGCCGGCAAACGTGAACATTTTGTAATTCAAAAGTCGGACCCAGCCAGGTTGTTTAAGCTTTATACTAAATAGAATTTTTTGCATTTTAGCGTCCTATAAATTTACCAGAATCACCTCTCAGAGGCTTACTGTAACAAAGCATTTTGTAGTACACTCGTAGACAAGCAATTGGATGAGATGTCCAAAAGAAAAATTACTTTTGTGGACCTAAACGCACATTCACAGACTACTTATATTGAGTTGCTTACAACTTTGCATTGACATCTGCAGCATGTTCATTTTCTAAAAGCGAAATCAAAATCTGATTTTGGCATTTGATTTACGGATATTTTATTTTGTCTCCAAAAGTATGAAAGACAATTAAACGGACATTACAATCAACAACAGTCACACTATGCAGCAAAAATTAGTAACTTTACCAGTACAGTGAAAAAATATGACCGTAGGTGCCAAAAATAATTATGCTCGAGCTATAAAATTCGATCTGACTTTTTTTAGCTTTGGTTTCTATATTTTTGAAGTTTTCTCTGGTCTTCGCAGCAGAAGACGATTACAAGACGTACAAACAGAAACAATCCGAAGTGAACGAGTTAACAACCACTTATGCCGCAGTTCTTAGGCATGCTCAACAGCAAGATAAACTGAATTCCAAAAAGCTAATTCACGGGATTTGTTCGATATTCAGACTTTTTCTTTACAAATTAATACTAAAATTGTACTTACAGTCTCTCGCAGAATCCATTTCTTGTCCATCATTCACCAACATCTCAACAAGGCACCGCAGAAAAAAAAGACAAACAAGTGCGAAGAGACATGACGACATCGTGACGCCACAACTGCCACGCTACAACAACCTAGATTCATCGTCATCCGAAAACGGCCCCGAAAACACTTCTGCGGAAATTCGGCTGATTTCGTGCGTGCTCGGGGTATCTTCGGATGAAGCAGATGACGTTGCTCAAAGGACTATCGTCAGCAAGGATTAAAACAGTTTGCGAGATTCGCATAGCCGAAATAGCCGACCAGAAGCGCACTGAAAACCTAAGCAAAATCTCTCTGAGAAGGCAGTCCAAATTCACCAAATCAGAACGTCTTCGTAGTACTAACGTCGTACTCTCGTACTGACTTGAACGACCTGGTAAGCTTAATTTTCACCAGTCTTTTAATGCTTTTGACCGGGAAACATTCCGACGCGATAAAACTTAAGCATGGTTAAGTTTATACTGAGAAGATTTGTTATCTTATTGTTTAAAACCCTTTTCCGCAATCAAATTTAGATCTGGACCCAGAAATGTCAGTATCGGTTTGAAGTAAAAGGATTAATCTTTGATTGCAAGTGAAGTATTCTATTTTATGCATGAATAACGTTGTTTTGTTGTGCTTTTTATTTATAAATCCAGGCTTCTGTCTTCAGTTTTGCCAGACGATCCCGTTACACACATTGTGACAAACAAGACTTTTTTTGTTATAATCTGCATTTATTGCCAGGCATGAAACCTGTAACTTCAAGCTCCCTAAGATATATTTGGCGATTATATGTGATGCTGAAGCGAACATCAAAATCAGTCTTGCTGGGCATGCCAATTTCATGCCCGGCATGCTGGGCAACCAAACCAACTCACCATAGGCATGCCCGGCATGCCAAACCAGAGGAGGAAAAACTGGGAATGAATTATCAACCCAGCGAGAGATCTGGGACCTACGCATCCTCGGAGACCCAGGGGCAGATAGTGGAGACGGGGAAAAGTCTGAACGGGCGGAAAAATATATGGCACGAAGAAAAGTAAAGGACGGCGAGAAGAGCCCCTGGGGACAATGTCTTACCAGACCAGTTCCAAACGGTCGCCGCCGTTCTGGCTTCTGATTGGTGCCAGAAAAGTTGTGTTTTTCTGGCACCAATCAGAAGCCAGAACGGCGGCGACCGTTTGGAACTGGTCTGGTAAGACATTGTCCCCAGGGGCTCTTCTCGCCGTTCTTTACTTTTCTTCGTGCCATATATTTTTCCGCCCGTTTAGACTTTTCCTCGTCCCCACTATCTGCCCCTGGGTCTCCGAGGATGGGACCTACGTTTAGCTGGGTCAATTTTAAGGTCAATTTTGGGCTGCGAGGGCATGAACCCATTTTTTCCATGCCTATGAGATGTTATTTCTAAGTACCAATGTTCCCTTGAATTTTGTCATGCTTAAATATATAAAATTTTCCCTCTCTCATTAATCCTCAGCCTGGATGCGATTTTTACGTTCGCTAGGCATGTTCAACTGAAAATCATGCCCATACCCGCATTCAAAACAAAATGCTATCAAATTTTAGTTTCCAAGCCGTTAAGTGCCGTCGTCAGCGTACTTGCAAGTGGATACAGATACTCCCCTGGGGATGCAGTCCTCAATATCGTTGACATGCACATTAAAGAAAGATGACAAATGCAAATTAGATTTTTATCACTTTTGACAGATAACTCTAACCATTTGACCACTAAGGATCACTATTAAAGTGTAGTGAATTCTTAAAGCAACATTTTAAAAATTGTCATCGTTACTGTCTCCCGTAGGATCTCTGAATTCCGGCGTCCCACTTTTCGTCATCCTCTTCAACCTCTGCTTCATCTATTTCTCGCCGCTCAACGATATCTTCGTGTGACATAGAAGTCATAGCTCTCGTCGAAGCAAGGACCAGACTGCGTTGGGGCTGAACGAAACCTTTCCCTTCGTGACACTCGGTACGTTCCTCGATTTAAACATTGTTGTCTCTTTCCTCACACTAGGTGACTCACAGCTTTTCCATTCGTTTCACCCGGTAGTTCCATTGCTCGCCGCCCAACCATGAATTTTTTTTTCCTGCATGTTAAGCTGCCTAATTGCCTTGAGGTGTTCCAGTCTCGGGAAAACGCCTCACAATTTTCTTTCGACAGAATTTGAGCTCAATGCTTCGGCCAGGGCCACGTTTCTCGCCCTTTGCCTTTATAGAAAGAATTCTTCGAGTTTTTTTTTTTCTGAACAGTACTAGCTACTGCTACTACTGCTACTACTTTCACACTACTACTAGTGTGAAAGTCATTGAACCTACGGAATTTGGGTCCACGTAAAGTATCACAGATTCGATTGAAAATATGTTACCCGTTGGCCCTGCCATGTTTACAATGACAATGATCTTCAATTTGCGAGCTGAATTTCTTCGCGGACTTTACGAGTCTTCAGAGGTCTACGAAGTATGTACGAAGAATAGCGAAGTCCATTTAAGATAGATGTCCGTTATTGATACAAATTGTCTCATTTGCTGATTCGTAGTCTTCGGAGGTGTCAAAACTGAAAATAACAAGAAAAATTCGTAATGAAATCATGATTATAGATTCGTCAATTCGAGTTTTTTACGGGGCACGCTTAAGCTTTTGGTCACGGGAAATGAGGAATAGACAACACAAGGCAAGACATTTATTACCGTAAGTTGCCTGTACAATCTCTTGCCAAGCTAGCCAAAAACGTTAGTCGTGGCGTGCCAAATTAGTAATTCTATTAATTACAAATCCGGCTCAGACAATATTACAATATTACACGAATATTACAGACTAGTAATAATTCATACTACAGCTGCCCCCGCTCTGTATATTGTCGGTCAATAGTATTCCTGCTCGTTTTGTAGCTCTTTGAAATATACCGATTCATAATGAAAATTTTCACACATATTCCATACAATAGGTGAGATAAATAAAGGAAACGCAAGGTTCCATGCACAGTTTCAGTTCGATTTACACAGCTTTGATTAAAACATTCTCAGAAAATAATAAGAAAATAAGAAAATATTGAATTAGAAGTTAAATTTTTAGAAGTTAAAAAGACGTTTGATCAATTCACGCTCGGGCATTCTAGTCTTATTTTAACTTTACAGCGGAAGGACATCTGTGCCTTCGCGGCCTCATGGACTATTGACTCCAGGGCGGATAAATGTTGGGGAGGGCGGATAAATGTTGGGCGGTGAAACAAGCGCTCCGCTCTTCATTTAATGCGTGATGCGGAGTAGGACTGGCACAAGCGCTTTTTCCGCGCTTCCGGTGCGCTTGAAGGCCGGCGAAATTTTCCTTTCTGCAAACCGGAAATCCTATTTTCTTTCTGTAATTTCAGGCTACAGTGTTAAATAGATAAATTCGTTTCATAACAATATCAATGAACAGTTTCATATGTTTGTGTCTGTATGCCTATAAGTCAAACTTGTTGGTCGTATAATGCCAAAAATTGAGTTTACTTTGAAAGTGTTGAATACCTCCTCCTTCCACTAAATATCACCTAATCGTCTTTCGCCGTTTCGTTTGCAAAAGCTTAACACTTTTTAACCTCAATTTTTACATATGTTAAAGGGGGATAAATTTTACATAACATAACAAAAAATTAGATTGATATATTTTGATATAGTGGCGTTGTACTGCTTCAAACTTTGCTTCTCGGGTGCAACGCGGCATGACGATTCGCGCTATGCGTCGCAAATCCGGCAACCACATGTAAACAAAATTTATTGAGGTTAGTTGTAAGGTTTTTTCTCCGTTTTTCTCTCTAAAACAAACAAGGTAAACAGTAAAAACTGGGGGAAACTAATTTTGAGGTTTCGAAGAAAAAGGAAGACGTATGTGATGTTTTTTTTCAAAATTAAAAAGAAGGATGATGGTGATTGAAATTAGCATAATTTCACCTTGCACGCGCTGCACGCATTTATAAAATATACGTCATCTAGTTATGAAAGGCGGTCTGCTGTCTTTTAGTTTGCCATGGATGAGATTTTTCTTCGTGTTTTAGACAGTACTTAGTTGTTTTTGTTTTGGAATAACATCAACATTGGCGAGAAGTAGAACGAAAAATAATTCAGTGGTAGAGTCATGGAAGTAATAAGTTAGACTAAAACCCTTTGAAAGAGATGTAATGTTTGTCTACTCCAACTAAACCGCCCGCAAAAAATAGCAACATTTTCCTCTCGGAGACAGCGTACCTGCAAAAATTAAGGAACGAGGAAGAAGTGCAAGAAAACAAATCAAGCCGCCATAATTCAGTGACAGCGGCAGTGTCTAATGGACAAACCACATCTCAAGCCCTGACCGAAGAAAAACAAGCGACATTTAATTTCTAAGCAGAGTCCCAGTCCACTGCATCACACCTTTTTGCTCGGACGCGCTCGTTTCACCGCCCAACCTTTATCCGCCCTGGTTGGGCGGTGAAACGAGCGCTCCGCTCTTCATTTAATGTGTGATGCAGAGAAGGACTGGCACGAGCGCTCTTTCCGCGCTTCCAGTGCGCTTGAAGGCCGGCGAAATTTTCCTTTCTACAAACCGGAAATCCTATTTTCTTTCTGTAATTTCAGGCTACAGTGTTAAATAGATAAATTCGTTTCATAACAATATCAATGAACAGTTTCATATGTTTGTGTCTGCATACCTATAAGTCAAACTTGTTGGTCGTATAATGCCAAAATTTGAGTTTAATTTGAAAGTGTTGAATATCTCCTCCCTCCACTAAATATCACCTAATGGTCTTTCGCCGTTTCGTTTGCAAAAGCTTAACACTTCTTAACCTCAATTTTTACATATGTTAAAGGGGGATAAATTTTATATAACATAACAAAAAATTAGATTGATATATTTTGATATAGTGGCGTTGTACTACTTCAAACTTTGCTTCTCGGGTGCAACGCGCCATGACGATTCGCGCTATGCGTCGCAAATCCGGCAACCACATGTAAACAAAATTTATTGAGGTTAGTTGTAAGGTTTTTTCTACGTTTTTCTCTCTAAAACAAAACAAGGTAAACAGTAAAAACTGAGGGGAAACTAATTTTGAGGTTTCGAAGAAAAAGAAAGACGTATGAGATGTTTTTTTTTTTTTTCAAAATTAGAAGAAGGATGATGGTGATTGAAATTAGCATAATTTCACCTTGCACGAGCTGCACGCATTTATAAAATACACGTCATCTAGTTATGAAAGACGATCTGCTGTCTTTTAGTTTTGCCATGGATGAGATTTTCCTTCGTGTTTTAGTCCGTACTTAGTTTATTTTTGTTTTGGAATAACATCGACATTGGCGAGTAGTAGAAGTAAAATATAATTCAGTGGTAGAGTGATGGAAGTAATTAGAGAAACCCTTTGAAGGAGATGTTTGTCTACTCCTGACTAAACCTCCCGCAAAAAATAGCAACATTTGCCTCTCGAAGACAGCGTACCAGCACAAAAGAACGAGGAAGAAGAGCAAGAAAACAAATCAAGCCGCCATAATTCAGTGACAGCGGCAGTGTCTAGTCGACAAACTACATTGCAAGCCCTGACCGAAGTCACAAACAAGCGAAAACAAGCGACATTTCTAAGCAGAGTCCCAGTCCACTGCATCACACCTTTTTGCTCGGACGCGCCCGTTTCACCGCCCAACCTTTATCTGCCCTGATTGACTCAGAGCCCATTCGGGCTCGAGGAATAATTGTTAAATATTAAATTTAATATTCACGTATCACATTGTTACCACTGCGCCACGTGCATCCTCGGAGACCCAGGGGCAGTCAGTCGGGTCGGGAGAAAAGGCGCGACGAAAGTTTTCAAGTACGGACGAAAGAGCCCCTGCGTACCGACTCTCACCAAGCTATTTCCAGAAATTGAAGTGGATGCCGGCTCCTGATTGGGCACAAAAAATGCTTTGTATTATTGTGCCCAATTGGCGAACAGTTTCTCTTGAGTTCTTTTCGTGAGTTCGTACACGACGGCTATTGTGTCGATCACGGCTTGTTTGACTCATGCATTAAACAGTGACCAAAGAACTGCACGCAGCCAGGAAACTATCAGTTTGATATAAAATTCCCATCCGATTTCAAAATACTGTCTGCCCGAAAACTACTGACGCTTTTCCGAAAATACAAGCTTGAGCTTACGACAAGTATTCACGCTTGCATCGGCCACGTCTTGCGTAAATGTTAGGGAATTTTTAAAAGATACCACGACGGCTGACAACCACGAAAACATCGCATGGAAAAGAGAATTCACATTTTTTCAGTTTCTATCGTGATTATTCCAATTCGCTTACGTTGTCAAATGCAAGCGAACTCTTCTGGACCTGAATTTCTATCAACCATATCCAAGTTCATGAAGAGAATGAATTTTGTCATTGCTTGTTTACGTCCTTCACAAAACATGAAATTAGGCATTTTCACGGGTAGTCGTGGAGTTGACGGCAAAGAAATATACAAAAAAGTGTGATGCACGTGCAAAGTTGCTGTTTTGCCTTGTCAAGCTATTGCTTATTTGACTTTCTCGTCGCCGTCGCATCTTTAATTTCCCATTATTTACGATACATTGTGATGAGTCAAAAACGGAATATTCTCGGTGCAAATTAAATTGCTCCTGCAGATAGCATTCCAAACGTTTTTTTCGACTCATCGGTAGTTCCTTCGTTTCTGGTTAGGAAAGAAGAAAATAAAAGTTTCCCTTGCTCGCAAAAGCTTGGTGAACGAACCGGGAAAGTGTGGCAAGAGAATAGCCGTCGTGTACGAACTCACGAAAAGAACTCAGGAGAAACTGTTCGCCGATTGAGCACAATAATACAAAGCATTTTTTGTGCCCAATCAGGAGCCAGTATCCGCTTGAATTTTGGAAATAGTTCGGTGAGAGTCGGTACCCAGGGGCTCTTTCGTCCGTACTTGAAAACTTTCGTCGCACCCTTTCTCCCTACACGACTGACTGCCCCTGGGTCTCCGAGGATGCGCCACGTGGGAACATACCTTCAAAGTGATGATAATATTTTATTTAAACCCTTTCCCTTTAGAACTTCAGCCACCACACCCTGTTTAAGTTGATGAAGCCCTATTCAAAGATATATTTGAGGAGAGTGACGTGTGTTTTAAGGTAAAAACCCGAACTTAAACGCATTTTAGCGCATTATAAGAATGGGTGCCCAACAGAGCCGATACGGTATAAACTCGTATGCGAGAAAAATATGTGTTTTGTTACCAAGATTTTCGCTCATATCTTAAGGCTAATGATCCAATTCGCTTTCATTTTCTCTTAAAAGTACTTTTGCCTTTGAAATTCATAGCAAAAAGCACTTATCGACTCCTAGAACGGGCGCTAAAAAAACCCAACCCGCACCGATAGAAATATGACCAAAGCACTCAGCGCAAAGCAAGCCTATCGGTTGCCTGGAAACCAGCAATGCCATGACGTCAAGGTGCATGGACACTTCATGGACACCGACCAAACTCGATAGATTTATAGCAAAGAGACGATTCACGCATGCCTTGTGATCCTCGTGGGAGTCACGCTCGAGGAGATTATAAACCTCGCTCCGCTAGGAATAATCCGTAGTTCCTCTTACATTGTTAATCACATTTTTGTTACTTAATATCTAAAAAAATATCTAAAAATTCATAACTTTGCTTCTATGTGGCCAATTTCCTTCATTTAAAACTAAAATGTTCAGAAACAATGGGAGATTTTTTTTGACAGTAATTTCAAGTCTGATAGCCATGGGTAAAAAATGACTCTAAACTCCCTATTTACTGGTGCTTTGCGAACTGGGGATGATCTCAGTTTTGCAGAATAGTTTGACTGTTGTTTGAAAGACAATAGCCGTATTTATATTAGAGGACGTCTAAGACGTCTTAGACAACTTAGACGTCTAGTATAAATACGGGAAATAATAAGGCAGGCGCATTAAACGTCAGACGAAAAAAACGTCTGAAGTTAAGTGCGTCCAATCGACACACTGATCAGATGAATTAGTCGCCTCAGACGTGAGTAGTAGACTATGTTGAAAATTATCCCCGTTGGTGGATTCCCTTGGATTCCCTCGCAGAAAGTGGATTTCCTTTATTTATATGCATAAGGCTCGAGTCCATGACGTCACCCATTGTCATAAACTAGGGAAAATGTGCCTTCTTTCATACTTATTAAGTGCCTAGTCAGTGTCTTCCTGCATACTAATTTAGTGCCTAGTCAGTGTCTTCCAGCATACTAATTCGATATAGGTTTACTAATGAACGAATACTACGGTGGGCATAATAGGTTTGCCTGGGCTTGCCCGTGAAGTAACTTGACTCCGGTTTTCGGACCGTCTTTTAAAAGCAAAATAGGACTAAGAGAAGCGATCACCTAGCAACGGCTTCCTATATCTTAGGGGGTGTTTACATGAGAAAACTCGCACCGGCGCGAGTTTCATACTGGGATGACTTTTGTTTCGTATCGCGTTTACATGATGGCTGGGTCATTTTGCATCTCGTTATTTGAAGGTACACTTCATGTTGATAAAATGCACGTGTGATTCAAAATCGCAAACATTACGCATGCGCTACCCGTGCCACTTGACCGGCAGGCCGATTTCATACCGAAACGGGTGGTAGTTTCGCGTTTACATGAGACCGTTGCGAGATTTCGTACCGGGATGAAATTCTCGCCCCGGTACAAGAACCGGGGTGAACTCGCGCCGGCATGACATTTTGTGGTGGTATCATGTAAACAAATATAGACCCATGACATTCTCGACCCCAGTGCTTACGGGTTTGGGAATGCGCCCGTAAGCTCTGGGAAACTCTGCGCCGGAGTAGCCAAAATCTGGCTATTTGGGTCTCACAGCGCATGCTCTTTGATCCAACCCAAACTTTTTGCATCTTTTATATCTGCTTCATCGCTAAGTGTTGTGTTGCTTCGGTATTAGAACTGAAGAAATTCAGTTAACGGCCGTGAAGAATTTTCAGGTATGCAAGGCTCTTGTGGTAGCTGCTGAGAAAATACCGTTAAACGTTCCCAATCACAGATTTGAGACTTGAAGTTTGCGTATGCTTGGCAGTTGATTAATATTTCTGTGGACTACTTCACGAGGCGGTAAGTGAAACCCGAATGGCTTGTTAAAATAAATGTATCGAAATTCCAATAAAACTTTCCAAAATATGAATTTAGCGTCCTTTTATTTATGTTTGTTCATGAACATTAACACTTCAGCGAAGTTGCTTGAAATGTGATATCGTGGGAAAAGAAGAGAACTATAAATATCTAGTCGCATTATTATATTTTTATTGTATTTTTTCGCATACAAATCTTTTCTGGTTCACGGTTCAATTTTCGATATGTAGCTTAGCTATTTTATTTGAAAATTGGAAAATCCAGTAATTCTGCCTAATTAGTCGTTCAAGTGTTGTTTTGGAATCGCTGATATCAAGAATCGGCCGGCCGTGTTTACTTCAACATGTCTAGGGAAAAACCCGCTCACACGCCAGACACGCCGCACGTTCAACCGCTCTCGTTCAAACTTGAATAGACCAATCAGAAACACTTTTATTGTTTTTTGCTGAAACCAATCAGAGACAATCTTGCTCCAGGGTTCCCCAGAGCTCTTGATCTCTCTCCTCTACATACGCAGAAGAGCTCTGGGTCGAGATTGAGAGCCATGAGAGGTAACCGGAGTGAACTCGCTCCGAGGCGAAAGTCGCCCCGGTGTCATGTAAACACCCCCTTATTCAGCGCTAAAACTTAGATATATAAACAAAACACCTACACAAAGTGGAGTTGAAAATCTTTATTTCAATTTAATTTATATCTTCTTATTAAGCGCTAAAACTGGGATATATCAACGAAACACATACAGAAAGTGGAGTTGAAAACTCTCTATTTCAATTTTTTCTATCAATTACAGAACATGAAGTGTACCTTCAAATAACGAGATCCAAAATGACTCAGCCATCATGTAAATGCGATACGAAACAAAAGTCCTCCCAGTATGAAACTCGCGCCGGTGCGAGTTTTCTCATGTAAACACACCCTAAGATATAGGAAGCCCTTGCTAGGTGATCACTTCTCTTAGTCCTATTCTGCTTTTAAAAGACGGTCCGAAAACCGGAGTCAAGTTACTTTACGGGCAAGCCCAGGCAAACCTATTATGCCTATTGTAGTATTCGTTCATTAGTAAACCTATACCAAACAAGACGCTACGGAGCGTACACTTCGGCGTCGTGGTTGTAGAACTAATTAATTGTAAATGCGGAGGAATAGTAAGAAATCAAATATGGTAAGAGTAAGATGTTAATTTGTGAAATTATGGGATTTGTCAGGATATTCTGAAAAGAGCAACATCCAACAGGCCTACTTGCCAAAAACTAGCATTTCGGGAGAAATTGTCTCCGAGCTATTAGCCCAGGTATGCTTTGATGACTCCATACAAATCCTTCTAAAAAAAAACGATTCTCTATTTTTCTTAGTCACAACAGGCTTCAAAAACAGCATAGCAGTTTCATGTACTGATTAAAGATATGTAAGGCATGGGTAAGGAGTCAATTACGTTGAGCATGGACTGATTGGCTAAAACTCAAAGTCACGAGTTCGAATATTTTGAGGATAATTATTCACTGACTATCAGCACGCAGGGATGTCGAATTAACACAAGGAAGTTTCACACCAAAGGAACATAGCCTTTACAGAGCTTTGAAACACAGCATCCACCAACACAAACTTGACTTGAACTTTGAGTAAAACTAAACAGCCTCTACCAATAATAACAAACTCTCACTTGAACTTCAGATATCTTACGGCTTCCGCGAACTTGTAAGCACAGAACCTGAAAATCGACCTTCGTCACACTTGAATAAACACAGCAGTCCAGCTCGTGGGAAAAAACTTAGTTCGTCAAAAGAACTCGCTTGGAACTTGTATACCGTTTGACGTAAGGTTCTAGAAAATACTAAACAGGCGAATAGTAATAGCTTTTTGACATATTTTAGGATTTCAGTAACTGACGCAAATCTGCTGACTCATGCTGAAATGTAAACATTCCCTAATTAATTATTCATGATAATCCAAAAACGTAGAGAACTTTCGAGAAAGTCACGCAACGCATGAAAGCAATTTTACTACGTAACACTCAACAAAGACAAAATGTCTTTGTGCAGCATTTTGTAAATTTAATTCATCATAAAACAGTTCGAAAGGAGGGCTCACTGGTGAAATGTTTTCCAACACTCGAAGAGAAATTCCGTGTCTCTGCGCGGCCACAAAATATCCTCTATTTATTCCTCGAGTAATTAAAGACTAAACTCAAAGTGATCTCAAAATATCACGAAGTACTCCGGTCTCATTCCGTGAAATAGTTGAAACAAGCCGAAAAGTCACGAACTTGCAAACCCAATCTTGTCTCGGCTAATCCCTAAACTTAGAGTCTCCTCTGATCTGACGGGTCACACAGGTGAGTCGGTTCAAACCCCGGGAAAGCCAAAATAATAATTCTTTCTTCCTCAAAAAGTTAAAGAATAAATCAAAGAAATCGAAGTGATCTCGAGATATCTCGAACTAATTCGGCTCTCCCTTTCGTCAAATAGCCGAATAGAGCCCAAAACCTACAGACTTTGCTTGCCCAATCTTGTCAAAAAAAGGCAACTTTGATACATTCCTGAGCGTCGCGAATCCTTTACTTCGCGCTCCGCCGAAGTAATTAGTATACAGGAAGACACTGACTAGGTACTTAATAAGTATGAAGGAAGGCACTTTTTCCCTGGGTTACGACAATGGGTAACGTCATGGACTCGAGCCTTATGCATATAAATAAAGGGAATCCACTTTCTGCGAGGGAATCCAAAGGGAATCCACAAACGGGGATAATGTTCAACATAGTCTACTACTGACGTGTAAGACGTCTAGTATAAAAACGGGACGCACTTAACAGTCACACATTTAATGCGTCTGGACGTCTAAGACGTCTTCTAGTATAAATACGGCCAATCATATGATATTACAAGCAGTTTTGGAGACTGCAATAAATATTTGTAAATCAAATGCCAAATTCAGATTTAGATTTCGCTTTAAAAAACCGAACATGCCGCAGGTTTCAATGCAAAGTTGTGAACAACTCAAAACAGTCTGCAAATAGTCCTTTAGTCCAAAAAACTAATTTTTCTTGTGGACGTCTCATCCAAGCAAAGACTTATGCCTTCCATTGCTAGTCTACGAGTGTGCTATAAAATACATCGCTACAACAAGCTATAGAAGCAAGTCTGGTTAGTTCAAAAGACGCTAAACTGCAAAAAAAACTGAGCTTAAATTCTTGCCAACAACTTGGCTTGAACCGTTTTTAGTTACAAATGTTCACATTTGTCAGCTCTATTTTTAACGAACGTGGTTTTTGAAATGATTTAGTACTAATTTAACCCCAAAATTATAAGTTGGTTATAAGCCTGTTAAAACTGAACAAAATTAAACTTAACATGTTCAGTGTAAACAAATTAGACTTTATAATCACTTTTTCAACATTGCTTTGTGGGCGAAAAAGGGTACCTTCACGCAAAAATAAAAACAAACAAACTTTTATTCGGCATATTTTCTATAATGTCACTTGCATTGATTTTCGCATGGAAATTTTCCTAATTATATAATTTGATGCTGAGCTTTATGTTTTAAACTTCTCTGTTAATTTTAATTTACACCAATTGAGAGACAAAACCGCTTTTTATCTTGAGCTGGTATTTGCTTGTTGTTATCTTCCAGTACCGCTTCGTTTCTATTCCCGATTTCAGTTGTAGAAAGTCTAGAAATAAAGTTGTTTGTTTCCAGGTGCCCAGTTCCTATTTTTTCCTATTTTTGAGCCTATTCCTATTTTCTCCTATTTTCAAACTAAAACCTTCTATTTTTTCTATTTTTTGCTGGTGAAGCCAAAATTTGTAAAAAAAAAAAATTGAAATTCGAATATTTAACAATTATTCCTCGAGCCCGAATGGGCTATTGACTCAGAGGTTGACTCAGAGGCCATAAGGACGAGAGGAATAATTGTTTTAGTAAAATCCAACTAGTTGGTAAAAAATATCGAGAATAAAAAAAATTTAGCTATTTAAAGCTAGACTTTAATCCTTCGTTGCCGCCAAAAAGCCGGCGCTTTTCTCTACTAGTGGTTTATAACATATGGCCTTGTAGTAGCTCAACCAATCAGAACGCAGTATTGACAATAGACCACTAGTTAGATTTTACTATAAATTATTTTAGTTGTATGTGTTTTAAAGTGAGATTTATCATAAAGCAAGTAGTATGTTGACTTTGATGTTCTATTGTTAGCAAAAATGATAGTTACATTTGTTCTTTCCGCGACCTCTATTGCGTATTAGAGTTCTGTTAACAACTTTGTTACTTTTTGTATAATATTCTAGTGCACTTACGTGTATTGTATGTAGTGTTATATAGTTCTCATGACTATTGAATAATATTGTGCATAGCTCACTGAAACTGCATTTCAGTATTTGTACATGTTGTATTTTATTTTGAAGTCTTGCTCGCTTTTATGTTCATCTTTGAAACTGAAAACAGGTTCAAGTTGTACTCCCATAACACAGGTCAGATAAATCATCAGTCAGCTTCTTGTTTAAAAAAAAAAACAATCACTAGCTGGATTCTGGATGCTGCATGAAAAGAAAAGACTCAAGTTTAGTTTACGGCACTACCTCTCTTGGTGACCCTTGTTAACCCCCGGACGTACAAGTGAGGGGGGGGGGGGGGGGGGGGTGGACGCCACCCCGTCCGTAACGTTTTTCTGAGCTTTTTCCAAGAGGATAAAACATCAGCACCTGACGTTTTCAGTAGCTGTTCGTTCATCCCTAGCGCAGATTTTGAGACAAGTTTACTGATGGTAAGTTGCTATGGTTACAAGATATGACGTCTGAAGTAGCAGGTGGTCAAGCCACTTTTGGGTGAAAATACATGTTTTTTCAACTGCTTTCAACAATAAAAGTAAATCTTGTGGCTAAAATCATGCAAAGTACTTATTTATGTGCTATTTTTCATGTAAAGCACTAAAAATTACCATTTCTCACGGTTTTAACCTGATTTCTAATACTTGGTAAAATCCATGATGGCGACCATTATTGGTGACGTCACAGGCCTCCAGCAGTTCCACCACCCATAAAATATACCTCACCTTGTTAAGAAGATCAAAGGCTTTCCACTAAAGGTAAAATCGCTTCAAAACACTGCAATATATAAAAAAACTCCGGCGAGGGGAATTTGCGTGTATGTCCGAGGGTTAACAACTATACCTAAGCAGCTGACAAAGGATCCAATATCTTGGTTGCGAAACTGGTCTTGCAGTCATAGCTAAGCAGAGTGGTACGTTCTTCTTAGAACTTAACCATGACACACTTACAATCTGGTACCAAATAGATCAGTGCCATTTTGCGTACACCGCGGAAAGCCTGGTTCCGTACTTAAAACTATGTGGTCTTTTTACTTAAGGTGATTCCCTAGTAAAAGAACGCAACATAGATTGTAGATGAAACTTGGTACACTGATGTAACAAGTCAAGAAGATAATAAAAAAGTAATAAAAAGTGGGGGTCACCGTGCTCATTTTGATGTCATAATGCTGACAAATACGGTTATTAAGGACCCTGTGGCAAAAACCGCGCGCAGCCCAAAACTAGACAAAAAGGAGAGATTTTTTCGATGATGCATGCGGTATCGCACAGAATTTGACTTTAATGTATTGTTTATCCACTTACGTACCTGAAAAATGCCTTTTAATGCCCTTGTTTTTACTTTACGCTCCAAAGTGGAACTAAATGAGACACGCGCTTTACGACCCGTGATAGCTCAATCCGTACGATTTAGTAAAATTGCTAAAAAACTAAACATAGATTTGTGCCAATTTTTTTCTCATCGAAAGGAAGCACTGTCCTTATTAAAATCATGAAATAAAAAATGGGGATCACCGTACTCGTTTTTGCGGTAGAACTGCAGAAAGTGCGCGCCAAATGCATTTTCTCCGATTTTTGAGAGAGGACTGGGGCGAGTTTCAAAATTAAATGGATGTCATAGGGGGAAGAAAGTATTAAAAAATCCGAATTTATATCGAGATATCACATTTAGGACACAATGTGATAAAGAAAGCGCTTCTTTGAAAATCAAAGTGAGTAAGCACAACTTAAACATCCACTATCGAGGTTCTCTGTGAGGAAGTCGAACTCAGCAACACGCGTACTGCTTACATTATGCACCTTCCCAAAACATTGAGTCTCACCTCGGCAAGAAACAACTCCAAACAAAAATTCCAGTAGCGTTTCTCTTCAGTCAACTTCATTTTAATAATGTTACTTCACATGCTCTTTTTTACGGCGGCCATCTTGTTAAGCGCAGTAAGAGATGCGCAGTGCAAAACCGGGGAATCACCTTAAAAGGCATATTCTCAACCAGCTACCGATTGCAGATTAATGGAAAGAAAACTTCCCACAGGACTTTTTAGTCCTAGTTCGACATCCTTCAATGACAACGCAATCGTAAGAAATTTCTGTCCTAAGAAATTTCACGCTTCGTAGCTTTTCAAAGCCTGGCTGCCAACTTGAAGGGAATTTGCATATGATCACCTTTGATTATAGAACCACGCTCGACCTGTCACAAACTTATCATTCTGATTACGGCGTAACTGAGCCAATGAACTGCTGATCATTTTCACTCCTTCTAGGCAGCGAAATTTGATCTAAATCCTGCAAACATAAAAGCCGAGGACTCGTAGCCTTTATTATAACCCTGATGAGGTGCAGGGACGCTATCTTTGTCGACGAAAGTGCTATTGATCTTCCTATTTTTCTCCTATTTTTTAATGCAAAGTTTTCTATTTTTCTTATTTTCTCAATCCTGAGTTTCCCATTTTCCTATATTTTTTTTGAGCAACCATGCCGCTGGACACCCTGTAATGTTTGGAAAAGCGCGTAAAGGCTGCGACTATGTCCTTAAAATATTATCAAGACGATAACCGTTAAAGACCACAAGCCACAATGTTTGATGACTATCTAAATTAAAATACTTTTGAAAAGACAACGGGTAATTGGCTCTAAAATTCTTTAAAATCGGATGGGGCACTAAAATTTATCGTTTTACAATAGTTCACCGGGCATATAATCGGGCCCATAGTCTACAACCGCATTTCCAAAGGTAAACCCCGATAGCTGTTATTCTTAGGAATTCGTAAGATTTTCTTCCTTAAATCTCTTTAAATTTACAACGATGCGTTTCAGTCGATTTGGAATCTGGGAGTCAGAGGAGGTTTGAGTGGTGGAGTGGTGGTTTTTGACGAATTGGTGAAAGTTCCGGAATATCACCTGGGGAAAAACCTCTTGTAGCAACGCAGGGAACCTTTGCAACAAACAGAAACCAAATGTGGTGTCACGGCTGGGATATTTGCAGAATGCCGATTGGCCGCCGAATAACTGTGAAGTTTGGTGATTAGGATTAAGAAACTGAGTGCATCAAGTTTAAGGCAGTATAAATGACCCTAAATAGAACCCGAATCACTCGGTTTCCTACTTCTATCACTAAACTTCAGATTCATTTGGCGTTCGGCGGCCATTCGGCGTTCTGCGCAATACCCCTCCCTGTGGCGCCGTCGACACCGAGACTTGAACCATGTCGAGACTGGGCCACATTTGTGAAGAGAGAGTGTTGTTACACCGGAACTCTTGACTCTTCAGGGGAACTCAACGACGGTTTCCTTCTAATCCATTGACAATACTTTCTAGGCTATCCAGAGTACTTTTGATCTCTTGAAATGCATTCTATGCGGCGCTATAAAATTTGTATCTGTTCGGTCATCCTAGGGGGACTTGAGTCTTTTCGAAATTATAAGGGCGTCAGTATTGTTTCCCGAAAATTTTAAATGCAATTTAACGTATCACGAAAGTGAGGATTTTACTGATTCCTCTCTCCATCACATTTTTGAATCCAAAAATTTTAGGTTTCATTTTTCTACGAAAAAGAGGCTAACCTCCTGGGGAATGAAATATGAAAAATTAAACTTTAAAAAAATCTAAGGGAAATTGTAAGATAAGCTTCGAAAATTGTACATGACTGGAATGGTCATCTAAAAATGTTAGCCCTCCATAATCGGAAGAAAATTCTTGGCAACATCTGCTTCCCCGAACAGACATTTTACTAGTTTTTTAGTTTTAGGTGCCCCTGATTCTTGCTCTTTCTCATTTCTTATGGTGATTACAAACTCATTTCCGACTTTTATTTGTGTATATTTATGTCTTGTAGATAAAATTATTTCTCAAAGCCTTACGCAATTAAGCTGGAATGAGTGTTAAGCTGCGGAGTTACATTTGGTTTCTTGCAATGTTGATTTGTTTGTTCCTTGGATATTACATGGTATTCGAGTCACGCTACGTTATTAGTCAACTTCGCGCCGTCTTTCATAATCAAGATGTAAACAAGACTGCGAATGCTAAAGAAAGAGTTGCTACCAACACTACAGACATTGCTGCTGATGAGCGCCTACTAATCGGCCATTATGTTTCTAGATTTAACTCTTCTCTAATTGGAAAAGAGTTCAACTTTGATAAGTCAACTTTAGCTGTGGTGAGAAGTGTTCTTCGGAATCAAACGTTCAAGCGAAAACCAATCGAGTCCGTCGATGCCAAGACGCCTTTTTTCGATCTCGTGGCTCCTGTAACGGCGTGTTCAAGTAACCACTACAGAGAATTCAAACCTCACATCGAAGATTTTAGAAGGAATTTCCCAGGTAAGAAATGTTATTTTTACGATCTTGGACTTACCGAGGAGCAGATTAGTGAAGTTAGGAAGATGCCTGACATTGTGTACAGAAAATTCGACTTTGATGGGTACCCACAACACGTTACTAACTTGCATAATTATGCTTGGAAAGTGCTGATAATTCAAGAAATGCTCTCTGAATTTGACGGAACAATGTGGTTTGATTCATCTGTAAAATTCAATGGAAACCTAACCAATGCTCTAATAGAACTTATGTCCCGCCACAACACCGGAGCAGTGTTTTATCTCCGCAGCACCGGCCATTCCATAATAACGGCTACTCATCCGGGAATGGTGGAGTACTTACCGATTATAAAAGAAGGCGGAGTGAAGGACATGCTTCAGGCCAGTGCAGTGGTTTACGTCAACATGGATGAAGTACAAAGGCATGTAATGAAATGGGCTGTGATTTGCGCCCTCCAATTGGACTGTATCGCACCACCCGGTTCAAAATTGTTTTGTGGGTATAATTTTCCTCGAGACAGGTTTGGGGGTTGTCACAGATATGACCAGTCTCTGCAAAACATACTTGTCTCGAACGCATATAACCATGAGCAAGAGAAATACCTTTACTGGAGTAACGATTTTGCCGTTATGGCCCGGGGGTAATTTTCCTCTCGCCCCAAGGAAGGGAATCCAAGACAGTCTTGCATTCTGGATTCCACGCCGTGATTTCCGGATTCAACAACAACAACAACAACAACAAACTTTATTACCAAATGAAAGTTAACTTAATTTACAATATAATATATTAATACAAAAAAAGGTAACATTTACTCAGAATAAGTAAAAAGCTAATCGAGCTGAGTAAAGCTAAATAATGTTCAGGCATAGGAGATAGGTTGGCACTAAAGCTAGAACAAACAAGGAATTAGTAAATAAATAAAAGGAAAAAAAACATGAAAAAGAAAAAAAAAAAAGAGAGAGAAAAAAAAGACTCACGAACAGTAATACTGTAAGATGTTTGACATGACTTTGTTTTTAAAGGATTTAAGGGGGAGGTGTTTAATGCTTTCATCAAGGTTATTCCAAACATTTACAGCCGCAAAGCGAAAGTTGAATTTACCATAGTTTGTTTTGATAGTATTGAGGTAATAGGTTGATTTAGACGCAAGCCTGGTATTGTATGAGTGTATGGATGCTATCGTTTTAAAGAAATTTTCAAAGGAAGATGGAAGAAGATTATGGTGATAGTTATACACGAGGAGTGCATTATGAACGGTAACAAGATCAGTTAATTTAAGAATGTTTAATTTCTTAAAAAGAGGCTCAGAGTGATCACCTGGTTCCGAAAAAGTTATAATACGTGTTGCTTTCTTTTGAAGAATTATCAAAGGTCTGAGAGTAGAACTATAAGTATTACCCCAAATTGATAAACCGTAGGTGAGGAAGGGGTAAATAAGTGAATAATATAATTGAAGTAATATGTTTCCGTTTACATAATGTCTAATTTTAGATAGTACCCCAATACCTCTTCCAGGTACTAGATTTCAGTTTAATTCTGGATTCCAGTCGTTGGATTCGGGATTCCAATCGTTGGATTCTGGATTCCAATCGTTGAATTCTGGATTCCAATCGTTGGATTCTGGATTTCAATCGTTGAATTCTGGATTCCAATCGTTGGATTCTGGATTCCAATCGTTGAATTCTGGATTCTTTGAGCTGTATTCCAATTTCCAAAGCCCAGGATTCCTGATTCCACGAACAAAAATTTCCCGTATTCCGGATTCCCTTACATGAGGCTTCAATTCGAGGAAACTCGCAAAGAAAAGAGACTCTTCATCATTGTATATCACGCTTTTATGCAAATCATGGTTATACTTGAAAACGTTGCACCAGACCGTTGTAGAACGTTTTATATATTATCCCCTCAAGTAGTTCAAGTCTTGATGTTGAAAAAAAAAAAGCATTAAATTAAAATTTCAATAAAGGTATGATATGTATCGTGTTGTCTTTCTGCAGAAAAGTCTCATTTACTGTTTGACCGGTTCCGTAGATCTCACACAAAATCATTTTTCTTCTCGCTTCACCAGGCTATGAAGGTTTGTGAACCTGATATAAAAAAAAAAAAAAACAAGCGATGAATGGTTACGTCCCTGGCTCGTACCCAGGCACCTATCTCGCGATAAAAAATTTGCGCGCAAAGGACGTCGGGAAAGAGAAACTTCTCATTTTCCTCCTTCCCATGGACCCTTTCGCTTTGTCCCAGTCAATCGCGTGTCACTCGCGTTTCGCGCTCGCCTCTGTGCGAAAAACGACACACCTGAGGAGGACGCTGGGATACGTCCATTGTTTCAATAGGGATTGTATGGAAGACAAAACAGCGACAAGGAAAATCAGAAGGCAGAACTGGTATAACTTGATGTGAAATGTTTTATTTCAAGTGTCGCTGCATGATTTCTAGCAGCGGGCGGAATGTACATAGCTTGTTGGAGATCTTTGGATACAGTAACTAAATATTTACAACCTATTTACAACATTATGTCTGTTGGCTAGAAAGGTATGCCTCATTTCTGTTCTGGGCATAAATCATCTGTCCGGCAAGACCGACGCACGTGAATAATTATACCATTCTTCAGGTTGTGATTTATTCAATCTTCATGTTCAGTGGGTTCTCCTTCGTCTGCAGCATTGTTTGCGCCTATAAATACAAAGGTTGAAACTCAGGTCTAGTCGTACCCAGGTCTCCCGCACCTCGCAATGCCCAGCCGAAGAATTCAGGGCGGAAAAACGTAATGAGCATGCGTGAACTTTTTTGCCCAGATCCCCTGGCCGGGTCTGAAAAAATGGCGGGATTTCAAATATTTTTTTGCCCAAAAACACAATGTTTCCACTCATAACCTGGAAAGAACAAGCAATTTGTCTTCAAAAGTTGCAAGCTGTGGTTATAACCTTATCATTACTTAATTTTCTCGAAGAATACCTCATAGTAAAACGGACTTTAACGACATTAATTTCCTTGCGTTGTACTGGAAATGTGCATGCGTAGGTCCGATTTTTTTCAAGATGCATTCACAAAATGTGTTCATATAAGGAAGTTCCTGGATATGTAAGGTCCGGAGCTCCACTGTGGACGCAAAAACAACATATCTTTGTACAGTGTTTTGCCCCAAAAAATTAACGCTTGCCCACGATGCGTTTTAAGTCACTGAAATTTGTCGCACTGGAGGTGGTATTTTTAAACACGCTCGATCAGACACTCCTGGCTTTGTAGATCACTAAAATATAAACAAAATCCTCAATGTAAAAGTTATTGCTTTGATATGTGGGCAGAAAAAAGGTCAATCTTTATCTAGTAAAATGTCCTCAAAATTCAGTTTCAAAGCAACTGTAGCTTATTTTTAAACTTGATCGTTTCGCGTACTAAGAGAGAAATATAAATTATGCTTTGTGTTGTCAAGTTGAACATGCATAACATCTGTCAAAAACCTACGTGTAAGTAGGATTTCCTTCAAACAAAGTTAAAATTACATTGCAAAAACTTCTTGCTGACAATGAAGAAATGATTTTTTTGTACGAAAACAACCTACCTAAAGATCTTAAAAGCAAAAGATCAGTTTCAATGAGCTTCGCAGCTAAACCACGATTCACCATGTAGCTATTTTTCAATAACTAAGTGAATAACTGGTCCATGTGAGGGTTTTCATTCAAGCAAATTAAACTCAGCCAATCGTCAGAAAATACAGAAAAATGTACATAAGGCTATTTGTTTTGCTCGCCTCAGACAAATCCAGCTCCAGCAATTGTTTACGGGCAGAGTCAATTGTTTTAAAGTAACTGCCGGCAGTTGTCACGTTCTCTACTTCGCAGCAAGTGAAAAGGAAAATTTGCGTACAGAAAGTTATTTCTAATAAAGAACAGAAACTTGCGCAGTGCACTGGAAAACAAAACTATGTAATTAAAAGTGAAGAAAACACTGACTGCTATTACTTGAGCAACAGAAAAATGATCGAAGTAGTCTTTTCTTCTCGAGTAAGCCTACTGGCCTTCTATTTCCGAGAAAGTTTTACGGCGCACAAATGGTTCTTTGACTGAAGAGATGGATAAAGCTGGTTCTGCAAAGGGAATAAATCTGGGCGTGTGAAAAGTATTTACTAACAACAGAATACTAGCGGGTTTTAATTCAGCCCGGCGAAAGACGGCCAAAACAACTCACAAATAAATCGAAAATGCACAATCAAAATACTCGCCCCTTTGGAAATGTCCAAAACTTTTTATTCCTGACCTCAGACCGACGGGATGATCCATTTTTCCTTTAACATTGGTTGTTCCGAGTCCAAAGTAATTTTCAAATGACGACAAACAATAACCACACAAAAGTATAAAAGCTTTTCGAGAAGCAAACGTTCACATCACACCTTGTGCATTTCATTCAGTCAGAACTCTGTCAGTGACAAACAAACAAACCAGGGGGGGGGGGGGGAAGCTACTTCCCATACATTCTCTTAAATGAAATCCAAACGATGTTCTCACAACTTGCAAAGCGATCAGCAAGGGTCTTGCCAGCGGATTTAGTACTGATCATGCGCATTACGTCACAATCCATAGATCAACGGTCTTGAGAAGAAACAAAAACATGGCGGTCGAAGGCGGGACTGTTTCTCACTATTATATTTTGGTAATTCGCAAATTTATTGATTTGATGTCGCTTTTCAGACATAGTGTGTGGTTTTCTTTTTCTGTTAAACAATTTCCCTCTGCAGAGTTTGGAATATGCAACATATAGCTCCGTACTGATAAGAACCGCCGAAGAGTTGAGCTATCGAGCAGTGTTTTGCAGCAAACCTTAGGAAAGTTAAAGTCGCTTCAAGGTACAGAGCGTTCGGTAGTAGTTCTGATTTGTTTATTAGGATCGTTTTGAATTTTAACTTTTGATTCAAGGTGTTGACTGATCGTAATAAACGAAGTGAAATGTTATGAAGTGTGAATGTTTGTCTAATGTTAATTCAGTTATGATATGTAGAGCTGTAAGCTCATATTTATAAAGCTTTCTGAATATTCTTGCTTCCGATAAATTTGACACTTTCTCCAGTAATTTTTATCAGCATCAAGTTATCCTTGCTCGGCAAAAACGATGTAACCTATAAATCGATCGAGCGCGTTGTTGTTGGTTAAGATCTAACGCGGTTGCGTTTTAGTTTCCCCCGCAATTTCAGTACCGATAGACAAATACGATATGCAAGAAGAACAAAGATGCATGATATTATTTTTTTCAATTTTTTAAGCATTTCTGATTTCCTCAACCGGTTCGCTCCTTGCTTCTAAAAAGTCTAAAAATATTTACCGTGGAAAAATGCTGCAATTATCCGCTGGCCATCACGCAGGGTGATCGCTTTGCAAGTTGTGAGAACATCGTTTCTCGGTCCCAGACCTCGTCTCTTCGCCCCCCCTGAAACAAACACTCGAACAGCTCACTCGAACACAGTCAGAAAAGCCCGCCTTGAGCCTGCGATAAGGGATGCGCAGAAGCTTGCGCAGAACGTTTTTCCGCCCTGAAGCCGAAGAAGGTCCTTAGAATTAGTGCCAGTACCACTCTTCTGGGGAATTTTTGTACACACAGTTTTTCGGGCGGTCAGCGGTAACTTGCGTGATGGCGCTTATTTCAAATGAGACAAACAAACATGGTGGCGAAAAAGCAATGGCACACAGAAGAAGATTTCTCAAAATCTACTCATTAAAATTTTGTGATATGTGGCAGAATTTTTACTTTTATCGTACTTTCAATAATAAGAACAGACGAATTTTGTGACACATTTAATAATTACAGTACAATCATATTATTGATTATCTAAAAACCCGTCTGTTAAAATTTGGTCAAATAAGTTTTTCAAATGGTAATGATTAATTATAGTACGCTGTGTGTAAGTTTATAGGAAACTCTAATGAGCGAATTTTATGTAAACTGAGCAAAAGTGAAATTTTAAGGTTGTATTCAATCGTTCATGTTGCCATGGAAACTACGAAAACGTCACATTTTACCTGCTAGTCAAAATCTTTTATCAGTATATTTTTCACTTGCCAAGTTTCAGCTTGTGAGCTACAACCTTTCTCTGGCCATGATTTGGCAAAGGACATATACTCACAAACTGCCAAAACTATGTTCACCCACCTTAACCTGAATACAGAGTTCGCGGGACTCGAAATCACACACGGATTGCGAGTCCGATACACCTTATACCACTTAACCAAATAAATAAAGAAAATGATAACTTGCCTTGATTTGGCGTGACCGGGGCCTCAGCAGGAACAGAACTACAAGAAATTAAATAGCATAATAAGAGAACAGTTAGGGCCAAATATCTAAACGAAGTCTAACTTAAGCCGCGGTTTAACGAATCTTTGAACCTCCAGATTTCTTCTTTGGTGGGTTGTTTTAAGAAGATAATATTGCTTTTCTAGTCTTCTCTGTTTGCTTTCATAAAATTGGTCAATAAATAATGTTTAGACAAAATCGTTGGGCAAATTGAAAGTGACTTAGAACGCGGTTTTGTTAAACACTGGCTAAACTACGTTTAATATTAAGCCCTTAGAGTTTATCCTTCTCAGCATAAGTCGGCAACTTGAACAATGCGCAGATGACAGTTACACATGAAGTCTTCGTTGCGCCTACATCTCAAGGTACGGTAACGAGCAACAAAAACGTGCAACTTGTTTTGCAACATTGTGGCAAAACGAGTTGCAAAGCGAAGTTGCGTGTTTAACAACCATGCTCAAACCTGTCAAGTTGTTGCATGTTGGGTGAATACTGACTTCAAGATTACACGAGAGTCACACCATACAAGGAGTTACGTGACTTGCTGCAAAACAAGTTTGCCATGGGCCGGTAAAACGCCCAACATGTACAGGTTTCGTTGCAAAAAGTAGAACTACTCTCTACTTTCTGCAACCTGCAAAAACCTGATTTGTCCAAGACAGGTTTGCTTCATGGGTGGTAAAAAGCACAACATCACTAATCAACTCGTTTGACAGCAATGTTACAAAACAAGTTGCACATTTTAGTTGTCCATTTCAACTCAACTTTCACCAGTATTCGAAGCTCATTAGAAAAAATTCCCTGTGCGTTAAGAAGAAGACCTTTTCCGCAGTCCGCTAACAAATCTTTGTATTTTGTTACCCATATTCTCCAATAGGCGGCTTTGTTCACAGACATGCGAGAAAGGTCGATTAAACATTTCGCAAAAAAAATCATTCACGCAACCAGGTAACAAGAAATCAATCTTCAAAGCAAAAAGGTTAAGCTAAAATTAATTGTTGTGAATTTACTTGGGTATCATCACCTTTCTCCTACGTTCTAAGCTAAGATAAATGCACGCGCAACTTCTTTATCATGCGCGATGAGAGTTAACTATTTTCAATACGGTACCTCCTTCCGGAATCATCTTCGTCCCCAGTCTCCTCCTCATGTTCCTCACCAAACGGAGCCAGCGTCAAGGGATTGAAAGCAGACATTGGTTCACCAATGATACCAACTCTGTAGGATACATAACAAATACAAAGGAACGTTACTGTGATGTTAGCATTAGATTCTATCGGTTTAAAACCCCTTGTTAAGTTTAACCTTATTAAGTTTACAAAACTTAGTATTCCTTATCGCCTCCATATTATGTATCTACAGTACAAGGGAAGCCGAAACGATAACGAATACTACGTTGTTTCAACTTCATAAGGTGTCCAAGGGATCTAACTCTAACCAAATTAAGGCGGTCATGTTAGATGACAAAATTTCAGAATTTGCAAGAAAAAAGTTTAGTTCCCACCAGAGGAAAACGTTTTCGTTCTTGACCACAAACATGCATGGTCGCCGTGAGGTTAGCTGCAAACTAGCAATGTATCAAGTGGCTTGAATGTACAACTACCGTTTTTACTCGATTTGATGCCGGGGCGTTGAGCGTTTCCGATGCGGCCTTTATTTATGGGCGGCGTTTATTCGAGAGCGGCATTTACCTCAAAACCACATGATTTCTTAAATCATTGTGGACAGTGACGGTTAATCATTCGCAAATATTATGTGAAGCAGAAATATGTTTAAAGTTCTAATGTCTCTTCGATTTTAGTAAGATGGAATCCTAAATGTCTGCATGGCTTAGATTACGAAGTTTTTTTTTTTTTTTATACTCGAATAAACACCGCATTCTTCTGATTTGGTGCAGCGCTTATTAATAACAGTTGTTTCCATCTGTGGCGTTTAATCGGGTAATATGGTATGTTGCATGGGACAACAGCGAGTAAATGTCATTTTTAAGCCGCTAGAGAAGAATTCAGCAAAAAGCAGGCTTATACCGCCAGCCAATAGGCAGCGGATCACACTCACATGCCATGATTTGTGGGTTTTTGGCGCCTTCTTCACAACAGTCTTTGATTAGTGAGAGCACAATTTTGTACACAGTTAGATGTCACTGGACATTTACAAAGATATGCTATAGAATATCACGAAATAGTCTAGATTCTGAGTGCTACTCACTTCACTTGCAAATGAAGATCCATTTTTTCTTCTTCATGCGGTATGTCGCTGGCAGAATAAATAGAATTTAATGGATATTTAATTTATACATCAGTAAAAATTAAAATTGATTTAAAAGTGCGGAATTGAGTTCTACGAGCAAATTTTTCACCTATACTCGTTTGGGGCTATGCGCAGGTAGTATGCAGCCGTTTGGGTCAGCGGCAGGAAAACGTGCAACTTGTCCAAGGTCATGAAAGTGTGTATCTAATGATACGTCCATGAAATCAGAAGCGCTTACCATTTTTATGGGAAATTCCGAGGAGATTTTAAATGGAACGGTTCATCCCGTTATAAATTTTCCAGAAAAAAGCAAAACCTTTTAAGGTTTTTCTTTTTTACCGTTTATACCGAAATGAACGAAATTTTTTGTTCCATTTTTTCTGGTTTACCAGACAAAAATGGCGGTCTTTTCCCAGGAGGTTCTGGTGTTTTGCAAATGGTACAACCCCAACCCATTCCTCTTTTCGGAAACTTTTTCAAGTCCAGTACCATTTGTCAGACATTTTTAACCTAAATTTCCTAACAAATGGTAAGCGCTCCAGCAGTAACTGTAGACTACGTGCAGTCTCTGCTTTTTCTTTGTCCGTCGAGCTATTGAGGCGCGAGACACTAAAATGAGGACGCGCGTGACTAAAGGAGCAAGACTGAAGATGAGGAAAAAGTGAGACAGCTCGCAGTCTATACTAAAGGTGGATTTTCACTTAATTTTTAGCAGAGCCTCCGCGCGCACGAGCGTGGAGCTCCATACTAAGAGGAAATGGTAAACTATACATACAAGAAAATTTGGCTATGACGTCACCGTACGTCCGTACGGACACTCCGAGTAGAGGTTAGGAGAAACGAATTCCTCCCCTCTCCTTTAGAAAGTTTTGTAAACTATTGTTTCAAAAGGCTTTAGAAAGGATTGACAAATCAGAATCTGTCCACTGAGCAAATGTTTGGTGGATTTTTGGGGCCGACCATTTGACTCTTGAGTGGGCTATGACTGATCTCAGGAAAAAATATCCGGCCCGCAGACTGATTTCGAGGGAAAAAAGCTTGAAAGGATATACCTGGGAAAAATAATATCCTGCACTGAAAAAAATATCGCTCATGACGTATATAATGCCTCTATTTTGTTTACGCACGTAAAAGTAAAAATTAGATGACAGCAGAAATCCACCCTAAGTGGTGCGGCGCAAGCGGATATACAACTCCGAGGAAAGCGACTACAGTAAAAAACCGCGACTAAGAATCTACATTTTCTAAGTAAGCTAAAACAGGTTATCACATAAATAGCAATTAGCACAAACTTAGGCTATTCTGGCTCTTAAATAAGTTCTTATTTTTTGAAGAAAAATATACTTTATAGCTAAGAGCATTTAATTTAGTGGTATTCAGCTTATTCCTTATATGAAATCTGCACACCATTACAATGCAGTTGGAGTATGTCTCCAAAGAGAATCCTGAATGTTGACAAATTTGTCCAATTGCACAGGATTTTTTTAATGGATTTTAGAAAATAAGAACCTTACTGTTTTAAATTTTAGGCTGAACAGGTTCTTGTGTAGAGGGGGGTAAGGTTCTTACTGTACACTCACATGGTTCGTATTCGTTCGTATTCCAACTACTTATGGTAGGTTTCGTTGTTATTTTCTAAACGATGAAAGCAGTAAAAAAGCTAGTCAACAAACCAGAATAATAATAATAATAATAATAATAATAATAAATTTATCACTTATAATGTGCAAATTTCATGTGCATATGATCAAAATTTTATAAGTCAAATGAATGGCAATCTTACTTTTCTGACAAGGGAAGAGCTTTTGTGCGATCAAGGAACCACGGACTGGCCTCTTTCGATGTTGGTAGTAACGACACAAGCACTGGAGACCGCTGACTGCATGTGAAAAACAATTAAAAACAAAAGTTTCCGATCCATTTAGGTTTCTGAGAAGCTACCTACCTACCCCCCCCCCCCCCCCTCCCACTAACCTAACATTTTGCCTTAAGTGAGAAGTACGTATTAACGTTAAGTTAGGAGAGGGGTGGGTGGACAGCTTCCCAAAAACCAAAATGATCAAAAGGTGATACAGGAGGAAGTTCTTGTGCAGTTTGAAAACTTCGATAGAATTATGTACTCACTTTATGATAGACTTGATCGGAGGCCGCTTTCTGCAAGAAGATAAAGTAAGTAATAACTATAAGGCGTTTTCACTCATGGGGCCAGCAACTATGCAAATTTATTGCTACAAGAGAAGCCTTGTTTTCATAAGGCAGAAGTTCAACTCCCACAGGATTGGTTTTGGACAGCAACATGGCCGCCGTTTCATTGTTTGGGACACAAATATGGCCGCCGTGACGCCATGTGAAAACACTCTATTACTACCATCATCGCCATCATATTCATTCTAAAAATCGGGAAACATCGGTTGGGCAACACAACAGCTATTTACTTGAAGCCTACGGGTAAATGTATTTAAAAAGAGTACAGTAGTTAAAGCATCAAGGACAAAAAACGAAAAGTGTACTAACGGCTTGAGTCTGCGATACTCTGCCGGTGTCAGCGGGTTCTTTGTGTTGTCTTTAAGACGATCACTTGCATACACCTCTATAGAGAATTACAACAAAACAGGTTAAAGAAAAGCTCCATGAATTCCGCCTTTCTAATTTTCTTTGTGTTTATCGAATAATGTTACCTTTGACTTGGTGTTTCGGGGTCATCTATTGTTTTAAAAGATCCAAAACCACGAGTATCATTTAAAATAAAGCGGCAACATAAGACAATCAATATTTGTCTTGCGCACGTTTCCCGGTCTTTTTATTACAAAAGTCACATTTTCACCGCGCTTTCTATGGACACACGTTTCTGCTGGTTCAACTTTTGTCTTCAAGAGGAATGCAGTGTTGAACAACGAGATACCGTTTGTTGCGTGATTACTCGCAACAAAACGCAGCATATGATAGTGAATATACAAAACTTCATAAACAGAGTGAGAGAAATATTTTCTTATCCATTAGTAGAGGTATAGTGGTGGTTGTGGCGCAGTTCTGGCGCAGTTTGATCCGCAAATGCATAAATTAATGAGCGAATTCCCATACAAACCCTTATAATTTCTAGCGCAGTTGATCCGCAAGTGCATATATTAACCCTAACCAGCCTCGTTTTCATGTTGAATGTGTCCCATACAAACCCTTATATTTTCAAGACACAGATCCGCAACATCCTGCATCCCTCATGAACATGCTAACCCGAAGCCTAATTACCATTCTAACCCCCAATACAACCCTAACCCGAATGACGTGTCACTAACCTTCTAACCCCCAATCCAAGATGGCACCCGTGGAAGAACCCAAACGACATCACCCTCTAGAATCAATGAAAGGTTCCGGCAATTCTGCTTTTTTACAAAAAGGTCAACTCTGTTAGTTAAAAACAGCAGAAAAATCAACTTTCGGCATTTATTTTTCATAGAACAACATGCAAAATTGTTACCTTTTTTGTTAATGCTAGTCAATTAGGTGAAAAGTTAAAAAAAGGTAGGTATTTTGAGCTTTCGAGCGAAAATATTTTGACGTCAATATTGCCCGCTTTTTATCCATTTCTCACTTTACCAAACAAAGCTTTAAAGTGCGAAAAAGGTACCTTTTTGCAGTTACAAGCAATCTCCTCAAAAGCGCGAAAAAGGTACCTTTTTTGCGCTTTTGAGGAGATCACTTCCAACCGCAAAAAAGGTACCTTTTTCGCGCTTTTGATGACATTGCTTGTAACTGCAAAACATAGGCACGTTAAACGTGCATGAGCTATTTTGAATGCTTTAGTGTAACTTTAATGCTTCGGTGTAACCTTACCAAGAGTGATGAATTTACCTCTTTCATCCTAATCATTTCAAAACATTTCCTCTCCCTCCTAGGAAACCCCTGCCCTTCGGCCACTCAGAACTTCTCCTCCAAACGATAAATCCTACGGTAGATAGAACCCCTGTCACTGGTACTTTCTGGTAATTTCTCACACGGTTGCTTACTCGTCAAGATGGCCTCCAAAACCGTGACAAGGCCTATTCTAAATCATAATGCACCTTGTTTATCCCCCAAAATGTTGCATAAGCATTGTTTCCAAATTCTCCTGGGTATTACGGTTATCCCAAGAGAAATACAAGACTATCGATATCTATGGAATGGTGAATTCCTAAAACTGATTCTCAAAAGCAAACAAGGCTAGGAGGTGAATCCATTGTAGTGTGTATTTTATCAATGAAAGTATCATTATTTTCACTTGTTAACAGATTGATTGATTTATTATGGTAAATTTCTAATTATAAGTAATTTTACAAAACTATTTACATGTCGTTTACGATGTTTTCAACCTTTTCAAATCGGCCGCTTCATAGTAAAAGAAAGGGAACTGCGACATCATTTCTGACCAGTTAACGTTAACTTATTTTACGCAGAAGTTTCCTTGAAAGGTATCCGCATCTTTTTTTTTTTGAAATACATCTTAAGTAATCATACATGGAAGGTTATAAACTTCAACCGATTCCAAGTGACTATCCCATCAGTTACTTGGGTCAATCAAAAATATGGTTCTCCGTATTATCCTTGTATGTTAAGTTTGAAACTGAGAAATTGCCATGCATACTTGGCGACTGCTAGTGTAGATATTAGAGGTGAGGATCTATTAAATACTTTAAACTAATTACAAAACAAGTCTTTAAAGGACGGAAATATAAAAATGAGGCCATAAACCTGTAGAACAACAATTCAAGCCCCCGATTCGTCCAAGAAATTTGCCTGCAAAGCTGACGATGCCAATCAAGACGAAACATTCGCGAGCTAAACTATTACAAGCATGGTTCATAAGAACATCTACAAACAATCAAAAAAAAATTGCATTATTCTCTCTAGCTTGTAACAATGCGATTAGCTACGTCTGGATCTCCAAGAATGCGTTGGAGAAGCAGTTGGAGTTTGGTTTGTACGTAACGTATTTATTCGATTAACCGCCTTGGACGCTTATTAAACTTTTAGACCTTGAGATTGGGCGCTTATTTATTTTCAGCAAGTGTAGTATGTTTATTCTGCAACAAAAAAATAAATGGTAATAGCAAAACGCGAAGATGTAACAAATGCAAGGTTTCTCTAAAATACTTTGAAAAAAACTCCGTCTTGGGGAAGTCTCTTATTAGTTTTTTTCAATTTCAAGCCCACTCAACTCATTAAGTGAATTCTCTGGTGCTGCCTCCTCGATGTCCGACGGGGATGGACGCTTATTCGACGCTGGGCGATTATTAACTTTTTCTGCCTCTAGGATGAGTGCATATTCGAGGTGGGCGCTTATTCGAATAAATACGGTATTGATCATTTTTTAATGTAAGTTAAACCTTAAACAAGTGACAAATTAACAGCTGTTTTTTTCTCTTAATTTGACTCATGAGTGAGACAAAGGTAACTAAATTAGACTGCATTATTTTGTCAGAGTTTTAAAAGGACAATATTTATGAAAGATAAAAAAACTGCCAAAAAAGGACGGAAAGCTATTGAACTATTTTTTACAATTCTATTATTTAAAGTTTTTTTTTTCTTTTATTATTTTTTCTTTTGATTCTATCTATTTTTGTGTTTTTGTATTTGCCTTTTTTGTCTTCTAAAGGCGGTTTTTACCAGCGACGGAGTCGGAGTTGAAGTCGTATTTAAAGCGCAGTCGTAAAAAGTGCTTATTACCCAGTGAAAATCAAAAATCGGAGTCAGAAGAATCAAAACCATTCCATTTCTTCCGACTCCGCTTACGACTCCGTTGCTTACGTTCCGCTTATGATCTAGTGAAAACCAGATTGTCGGAGTCGTAAGCAGAGGCGGAAGGATAAACGAATCACAATGCACGTTCCTGCGCATTATAATTGGTTTAGTTCTTTCGCTTCTTCTTCTGACTCCGATAATCTGGTTTTCACTAGATCATAAGCGGAACGTAAGCTACGGAGTCGTAAGCAGAATCGAGGAACGCTGTGTTCACTTGAACACAAGCTCTACGCTTCTGATTAAGACTCCGTCTCCTTCTTTCAAATGAAAACCAGCCTTTATAAAATTCTGAATCAATCACGGTAAAAAATAAAAAAAATATATAGAAAAAAAATTAAAATAGAATTTATTTAGTAAGTTTTATTTACTCCTCTGTTCTCGATCTGCAGCAACAACTGCGTCGTAGCCAGCAGATAAATCTGGTCACTCTTTGTTTCTGCAAAGATAAAGTATAGAACCAAAGGAGATTGTTAAGTACGAAAATACACAGTTAAAACGCTATCTTCAAAAACGACGAAAAGCTACGCTACACTGATTAGGTACTTTTTTAGGCCAAGAAATATCCGAATATCACTTAAAGGACGATATTTGCTTTGTAATGCTTGTAGAAATGACACGCATCTGCTTAACAAACCTGTCCCCACCCCCCATTGATTGATAAGTAAACTACTGGCAATTATACACAGTGGTGAGGCCGGCTATCATTGCGACACTCCGAGGATTTTAATAAGTTGAACTACTGAAACCATTTTAGGCCAATTCAGTTTTGCAGAGTATCTTAAATTTGAAGTAATGAATATATGAAAATCATATAGTTGAGCTGCGGAGTAAAGAATTAAATGAAGGATGATCATCGCAGTTATATACGCAACTTTTGCAGTTGCGCAAAGAAAGCCTGATAAAATTCAGGCTTTCTTGGCGCAACTGCAAAAGTTGCGTATATACCTGCAATGATCATGCTTCATTTAATATCTGTACTTTTTGAGCCAACTCACCAAAGTCTTTGGTTTTTTCTCTCCAGTCGGTCTCCTTTCCTCTTTACGAGTTAAAACTTCCTTTTCCCCATCGCTGGAGTCTACAGATTGACGATTTTTCGCGAGGGAGAGCCGATCAGGCTCGGAAGAAGAAGTGAACGGCTGGCAATGTCCAGCTTTTCGTTCGTCATTTCCTCTCTCGTGTTTCTCTTTAATTTTGAGAGACGAAGATTCAAACGCCTTGTTGTGAGAGGTGATGTTCGTGAGCGTGGTGGCATTTGAACGCTTTTTCTTCTGTGCCCGAGGTGCACGGCCGGCTCCTTTTACAGCCAGTCTAGGTATTTTGGTGGGTGCATTCACCCACTCTGGTGCACAAATGGCGAGCTGCTGAAGATGGTTGCCCAGTCTTATGGGCACTTCACCGTAGACAGCTGATAACTGAGCACCCTCAGGAGCTTCAGGGATAGACCAGCTGTTGGTGTTATTAATAAGCGGCGACAGAAACTCGATTAGGTTTTGACCTTGGGAGGGAGCAAGTCTTATCACGAAAACTGTTTTGAGACAGACGATGGTACTTGGGACTAGCTCGATGACACTCTCCGCTATCAAACTTGTTGGGAAATCCTTTTCCTTCACCATGTTCACAGCGGCAGTTATTTTGTTGGCGCCGTCTAAAACAGTTGTGACTCTTTCTGAATTGGGTGGTTTTGGTGATACTAGGACTCCCTGTGTTACGCTATAACTGTGAGGCAGCACTGCAACCGTCTTTCCTTCCACTGGTCGATTATTAGCGTCGAGCTCTGTGATGGTCGCTCCTCCAGACGATGGTCCGGGGGGCCACTGAAAGTACTTAAGTAGTTCAACGTACCCCCAGTAATAATATCTAAGGTGCTGATACATCCACTCGCCCACGCTGTAGCCTAAATCGAGTTCCTCTTTTGCTACGTCAAGTTCTTCGTTCTTCTGCTGAAGCTCCTGCGTGCTCTGATCAAGCTTATCTAACAATGAAGTGCACTGGGCTTTCAGCTTGAGATTTCTTTTCTTGAAATCATTCAGTTCTCTAACGGCGTTCTTATGCCTCCACTTGATATCGTCTTGTGATGACTTAAGACGCGCTAACTCTTTCTTTAATGTATTTTCTTTAAAATTTCTCGATGTTTCGACATCCTTGAGATTCTTTTGAGATTTTTCCAACTCCTCTCTCTGGATATGATTATCCTCTTCCAGCCACTGTCGCTCTGATTGTAGGTTGTTAATCACTGCAGCGTGTTGCGCTATGGTAGCTGCTTGTTGGTTCACAATTGCCACTAGCTGCCCATAGCTGTACACATACATCTGTGCCATCCTCAGAAAAAATCACTTCACGGCTCTAAAAAATCTCCGTTAAATTTCAGTCACGTTTTTCTTCTTCCAAAAGTGAGCTTTTAAAATTTAGTGATGTCATAAACAATTAGCCTTACTTGTTAATTTCTTTTGCGCGCGCACTGGCTTTTCTAGAGCTGCGATACTAATGGTCAGCAGCAGAGCATTTGTGGTTTCGGCCTTGTGACGAGTGGTCGAGTAACTGGGTCAGTATAGTTTAATCTCTTTTCCAAATTCTCGTTTGTTCTTCACATTTATATTAGCTTGCGGACAATCTTTATCTCGAGCGAGTGGGCGATACGAGAGATAACGCGCGAGGGAGTGACAAAGCCAGAAATAGTCCACGTTCGATATATTAAAATTCTAACATGACTCCTAGGCTTTAAGGTCAAAACTGCAAATATTTCACAACTCCTTGGCTCGCAATTCCCAGAAGAGACTAGAATACAAAGAAAATCAAACCAAATATAGAAAAATAACCAGAATGCCTTGGAGTCATGTTAGAATGTTGATATCCGAAAGTGGACTATTCTCGTGTCATTCGCGCGTTACTGGGTTTTTGTGCGAAATTGCGTATAGAGTGTTTTCACATGACGTCACGGCGGCCATGTTGGTGTCCCAAAACAATGAAACGGCGGCCATGTTGGTGTCCCAAGCAAATCCGGTGGGAGTTTAACTCTTTTCTTATGCAAACGCATCCTTTTGTTCTGATAAATTTGCATAGATGCTGACCACGTGAGTGAAAACACTCTATTGCGGTACATTAAATGAAAACTCGAAACGCTCAGCTGAATCGATCCTCAAGCTATATATTCACTTTCTTCTGTCTTTCCTTGTTACATCTGGTGCAAGACAAATCGTCAAAGTGAAATAAATTTCTACTCACGAAACGTTGATTAGAAGGAAAACTCTAAGGTTTCCTCGGAGTTTCTTAAGCCAAAATGTGACTCATCGAATACTGAATAGTTACGAAATACCAGGATTTTTATCAATGTGGTAGACGGTTGCATCATCATAATTCACGAGGTTTTCACGTGCGATTCTACTCAGTGAAACAGTCTCCAACTCCGACAACTTATTTCTTCACGTTTTAAAAGCTATTGCTTTTCAGAAGACAAGAGCCTTTTTTGAGGATTTGGTTACAAAAGGAAACAGGTCTTCATACGTCCAAGTTACTATTTATCATTATGAAAAGCCAATCTGCATGAGATGTACAGTCACACAGCTGGCACGTGAAAGTGTTGGACTTTGCCCCCTTTCGTGGTTCGTACGTGAGGGAATTCGAGTTATCACACAGTAATCTAGTAAACAGAATTATAAAAATAACTCATGCACACAATTTGCATGTGAAGATGTTGGTCTTTGGCCCTTTCACAATTCGTGAGTAAAAAACAGGCAAATTGTTTTACTACAAAATTTTCTCAAACGATTTTAAGAAATCACATCGGCTTTATTACAACATCTGCAATTAAATTATGTTTCATGCAACAAGGTTGATAGCCCAACATTTATTTACTTCCAAGAAAATTATCAAACTGCCGAAATATATTTCTACTTATATCATGTTACTCCACTGAATTTAACAGTATCTAATTATTGTGTCAACTAACTTCTTCCAATTTTATTCCCTAACGCTACTATTTCTACATAAGTTACGCATCTTTACTAAATAGAACGAAAAAAGTCGGTTGAACTTTGTAAGCGAGAGAATAATATTTTTAAAGCTTGTTTACGGGATTAACAATACTCGATACAGCTTTCAGAAAAAAAACCTGCCTTTTAAACTTCTAAAACCACATTTTATAGGGCGCATGCTTTCGAATTGAAGTCTCTATCTAAATATCAATTATTGCTTCACTGGAACAGATTTGAAAATATATGATCTTTTACACTCTACCCAGTTGTAGCAGGTGAAACAGAACTCATACTGACGTGCTTTGTACCGATAGTCGAATTAGGTAGAAATGCCTCGAAGCAGCAACCACACTTAAATATGAACCCTTCAAAAGCTGCATCACTGTTCACAGCGTTTGAATAATGAAGATATTTTATGAAATGCTTCCAAACACCTGTACCCGTAATAAAAGACGAAAAAATTGTGAAGGATCAAGATGGCCGTCTCAAAGTGCCCTTGTTCGACCGTAAAGGTCGATGCCATGTTTAAATAGATGCCAATATCTCATTGGTTCCTAAGCATCAACTCATAGCACCTTCAAACTTATTGGCTCTTGCAACAAACATCCCAACATACAAAGCCACAAAGCCACAAAGCCACAAAGATACATACGCTTACACCACTGACATATGAGCTATTTTTTCAAAATAGCTCAACAAAAAAGGTAACAATTTTGCATGTTGTTCTATGAAAAATAAATGCCGAAAGTTGATTTTTCTGCTGTTTTTAACTAGCAGAGTTGACCTTTTTGTAAAAAAGCAGAATTGCCGGAACCTTTCACTGATTCTCCAGCCCTAACCCGAATGACCTCATCGTTATGGTAATGAGGGGTAACATCATGAAGTAAGAAGAGAGACACTTGAGTGGTTATTATATACTAGCATCAACGGAACTGATATCGGTGTATGAAGGATGAAACATATACTTGTGGGATAAAAGGTCCATCCCTTTAGTGCGCATGTGTAGTAACAAAACTAATCGTTTTTTATTATTCAACTAACACAGATCACATTTAGAAACATTTCATTAACATGCAAACTGGTGATGTGAGACACAAGTCTTTAGAAAGTTATAGCACTTTTCAATAATAATAGCAAACCCAAACTTTAAACCCTTTTAGCTAATTTGTTTGTCACTAAATTCATAAATTGAACTCGAAGACAGACTTAGACATGTCTATTGTTGAAAGCTATGACATCACAGACAGTTGTTAAAAAGCGCTCGATCCTGACAATCTTACGCAAAAAAATAGGAGACTGTGGACAGTTTAGTTACATTGTAAGCAAGATGTGTTTCCTGGATTTCGAATCGGATTTAATGAACGTGTAGGCGACAATATCAGCACGAATTACTCATCTAAAATTGCAACGCAACACAAACTTTCGGACGACAAGCTGTATACAGTAAAACAAATTGTCCGTATTTTAAGTCCTTTAGTGTGGATATACCACAACATTGACAGCCGCATAATAAGACAACATCTGTAATTGATTAGTACTAAGTACCTTCAATAGCTTTAGGCCTTCCTGCAGGGTTAAACGTGTCTGAACGGAACATCCTGATGACAAGACCAAAAATAACGATTTAAAAGGATGGAATGAGAATAAGATGAAATCGAACGATCTTGGACGGAATAAAATGGGGCAGCAAACTCAAACTCAGGACTTCCACCCGAGTGGTTTGTGTAAATGCTAAGCACCTTTGACTTTCACACGAATTAGAGCGATTTTCGTATGACCTTGAAATGAAACGCGCAAACAAAACAGATAACAAACAAACGGAAATAGAGCAATTTGATTGGTTTATCGAACGGATACAAACGCGCGTGGTTTTTGGTTGGTTAAGCGAACGCTCGGGTGAAAAAACTTCATGCCCGAGAACTTTCTAGAAATCAATCGATACTTTGTCACACTGCAACACGATTGGCCAATCGAACAATGCCTTCTCCATATAAGGGTTTTCTTTGGTGGGAAAACGAAGAGGCCATGTTTTGATCTTTTCATCCATTGGCTGATAAAACATATAACGAACACTTAAGCCATTTTTCAAGGTCAAACGAAAATCGCTCTATAAGGGATTCTTCTGAATAAAGACAGGACAATATAAGATATGTGTAGCTCCATTCTGTCACTAAACGTTTTCCGCATACGCCGAGTACTGTGTTACATGCAGCGAACATGGAGGTCGAACAATGCGTCAAGTGATCACTTACAAGAGCGTGAAAAATTAAAAATTATCAAACCGTCACCCCCAAAAGTGGTCGCGCTCTCTTACGAGATCGAGAGGTGTTAACTAGAGCTTCAACTGGGAAAATGTTGCTGTTTTGGATGGGTATCGAGTCGTTCATGGGAGCTGGTCGCTTACGAGAGACCTGTGATCTTTATTTTTATGATCTTGAATAGTAATTAACAAAATAATAGAGTCATAATAGAGTGCTATAAGAAGCAGTCTACTCTAAGGCATAATACTATTGGTACCTTCCAAGCTCTTTCTCTATCAAGTCCAAATGTTGTCGCCTGAATGTGATGTAAGTTAGATATGCGGCAAAGGTGTAGAGAGCCTTTAAAATAAATGCAACGCAAATGATTCAGTATTTCTGTATTCTAGGTTATAAACTATTTCAATCCCCGACGTGGCAAAAGTGCAACAAAATTGCCAAGCTTCATTTTGTTGAGGTGTTTCGATACAGTTTTTCGGAGACCGGCATACCGATATTTTTCATTCGCGTTAAAAACAATTTTATCCTTGTCCGATCGCTATGAAACTTTCCACACTGACCAATTTTGGATTGAAGTTTGTCAAAATGTAGTTTTAAGCAAAATCGATATCACTGTGGCAACAATAAAAAACAATTGAAATCCACAAGAGTCCAATTTTGCGCGATCTAGACCTGCTACTGACAATCTGACACAGGAACTTAAAGCGTGAATTATATTTTATATTTTATCTATATTGTGTAGAGGATTTAAAGTTGCCATTTTTTCCATGTCTTTCACTGAGCGGTAGCAGGACTCACACATCTTCTGAACCTAAGGCTACCCTAGTCTGCTACACAGCCATTTTTAGTGTCGTCACGCAACGCTCCTCCCCAAACGTTTGTAGGGGGGGGGGGGGGGGGGCGTTGCGTGACGACACTAAAAACGACGGTGTAGCAGACTAAGGCTACTGGGCTTAACTACCTAAAATCATAAACACTGCAACTCTAATGAGCTTTCTCATTCCTCAATTCTGTCAAACAGTTCTCAATTCAAAACGGTTTATGCTATACCTTATGTGAACTTTAGCATTTAAGAGTATTATGGTTTGTTTAGCTCTTCATACCTCATACATTTCCCGGTCTCTACTTGTGTCAGAGCTGCGTTGTCTAAAATCAAGTCAAAGCAAGTCCTAAATATATTAAGTTATTTAGCGGCACAACGATAATTTAACAATGTCCCAAGGGTAAGATAAAAAAGTTTTAAAATTTGCGTTTGCCAAAGTTTACTAACCCCAGAGTACTCTGCAGGCCTTCTAGTTTGGTGATTTATTCAGGATTTATTCAAGAATAATTTAAATTTCATAAGAACTGTGAAAACACTGGTGAAATTCTAAAAATTTCGTGTGTAAGATGTCATTTTGTGAAATTTGACATTTTATTTCTTTTCTTGGGCTTTCATAAGAAATTTTCTTTGGTGTCATATATTACAGATAACTAATTACATCTGCAGCCCACTGAACGTAATTATTATCACTAAATAAAATTTCCTGATTGATCATACCCAGGTGGGGTACTCCATGACGGGATTTTTTAAGGTTTGAAATTTTCAATTTCGGGACTTTTTCGGGTAGGAAAATTTTGGCAAGTATTTTTCTTGGTAGGTTGATTTAAGAAGGGTTTTTTTGGGGGAATTCAAAACTAAAAGTTTCTATTTTTCGTGTTATATCATATAGTGGTTTCTGGAAATTTCTATGGCTTGGAAATTCGGCATGGGATTTTTTTGGTGTTAAATTTTGGTCCAGGGATTTCTTTGGGGTTTTGTTGGAAGCCCTAGGGTTTTTTGGGGGGGTTTCCTTTTTGCCCCCATTCGATCATCTCTGTCACAGAAAATCCAGAGTACCCCCTGTTTGGGGGATCATACCTGCCACACCCTAAATGGTGTTTGTCCTCTAGTCCCAGTCCTAACACCAGCCTACAATAGCACTGTCCCAGAAGCCTCTGTGCTGCTTCCTGTTTGCTAACTGCTGTTGCTAAGGCTTTCTTTTCAGCCAGGCTTGGTTCACTATGGATAAAAAAGTTTAGTAAAATCCAACTGGTGGTCTATTATCAATGCTGCATTCTGATTGGTTGAGCCACTACTAGGCTATATGTTATAGTCTACTAGTAGCAAAAAGTGCCACCTTTGAAATCCAAAACAATGGCGGCTGAATCATGTTTTGCTAGCTAAAGTTGTTTTGTCTTGGATATTTTTGACCAACTAGTTGGATTTTACTTAAATAATCTGAGTCAATAGCCCATTCGGGCTCGAGGAATAATTGTTAAATTATTGACCCTCACGTTCTATCCGAAGTTAACTTTCATATGAGGCCTACTGCACTAAATCAGGGTGAAAAAATACGTATTTTTTTCTGTGCTAAAGTGAAGATTGAATACAGATTATTTTGTAAATGAAGAAATCATTCAATTAAATCGTATAATTTTAATGAGGGCAGAGGCACCAATGTTCATGGGAAGGTCAATGTCGACTACTGCTCTTCAGTAATGAATTATCAATTTTTTCCGGAGGGAGGAGCGGGGACGTCTGTACACAGGCTACAACGAATTTGCCAAAAAAAAAAACATGAAAATGATGTCTTACATTACAAGTACTTTTTAAGATGGCACATAAATTCAGGGGCCTTTTAAGGACTTAAGTATTAAAGTCGTTTATAAGGACATTTTAAGATGAGGGCTGAAATCCAAGAACTTTTCAAGACTGTTATGAGCCATGAAGAATAATTTTAAGGATAATTCAACGTATAGCCTTAGCTAGTCTTGCCACTTACACTGCCATTGGCTTGGGCTTATTTTCTATGGCCATTCTCTCGAAAAAAGCATCAAAGTAATTTAGAATTGCCAGTTGAAACTCATCAAACTGCTCAGAACTAAAACAAAGAATCAAAAGGCATTACAACAACTAATAAGTGAGCTGTTCAGTAAACCAAAATAAGATCAGAACTTTTACTGATGGTCACAGGTTGCCTCGGCCTGTGTAAAAACCAAATTAAGGCATGCATCTTCAACCAGAGTCAATATAATAATATTATTTATTTGCACATTTTTTCCCATAAGTGTTGCCTTTTTTTTTACTTGGATGCTGGTTTCTAGATAGTTAGGGAAAATGTTTCTATCAATGTTGTTTGTGCATAAATGAGAGCATTGATCCATCTGATTAGTGATTTGCTGGTTTTGCACTCAAACAAAATTAATCCCTAACAAACTAATGTGGACCAAAAGCTGTGTTTTCAAACTGATCTGGTGAAGGGAAATTTATTACACTGTCTCATTATTATTGATACTGTATTGATGAATAATTAACTAAGGATGTAATTTTTCAACCTGTTCATCAAAAACATGATAAAGGTGGAGCTAGCGCTATCATGTTGTGTCCTGAATTTGGAAAATTGATGTAAATTCTGTAAAATATTAATTTTAATTTGCTTTAAATTATTTCCCCCATCGACCACATACATGCCATTGTGAAACTAAATTGCCCCAGTCCTTGCTCTAATGTCACAGGAAGTGAAAGTGGTGGTCTTCCTGTGGCTCATGGCTCTAATGCAAATATGAGTATGATAATGCCAATAAAAATTGTTTTATTTCATGAAATTAATAAGAACAAATATATGTACATGCATGGACTAGCATTACTGTACCTGTAGCATTCTTGAAAAGTCTGTGGAAGTACATCAACATCTGGCATTGAATCTAGAGCAACACTCTTCACATCATCCAAGGTAACAACTGCATGTTCATTAGCTCCAGCTCCTTTGACGCTGGGTCGTGGAGAAGAACCCTTCATATTACCAGCACGTTGTAGCAGCAAGTAAGCTTGACCACGCCTAGATGTTGTCCCAGCTGTGGCATAATTTTTGGACATGACTGATGGTGTACCCCTGTAAGATTAACAAATAAACACCTTTTTTTAAAAAACTAGCAACCATGCTAGGACTGATAACAATTAATCTCCAAGGGATTGATCATTACGAAACTTAAGCAACTGTAACACAATGACCACAACAACAACTTCAAAAAACAATATTGGTTTTATGAGCAAAACAACAGCTCTGCACATGTCATCATGCTTTTTTGTACATTTCTTTGACATCCACTGCTGGACTTCGAGGTCAAACCTACTGATGTGAAGTTTTATGAAGGACGTGGACACATGACGATGAATTCTCCTTTCTTTTTTCAAACCTGGATAAAGTTCTTAAGAATTCAACTCCAGGAAAAGTCGCCTGCATTTGACACATTGAGCGGGTCCAAATAGACATCATTAAGATTGTGCAGTATGATTACCTGTCATTTTTCTTGTGGATCAGATCCTGAAAATGAATGCCCAGCCCTCCTTTGCTTTTCTTTGATTTGTTTGCAGCAAGGTGAAAGTTGGTACCTTTATCTACACTTCCTTGAATTGTGCTGTAAGAAAAAAAGGAGAGTTTCCTATGTGTAGAAGAGTTGGAATTGTACAAGTGAACCTTGGATGCAATGAAATTTAAAAATACACACATCACCCTTGACGTACATGTAAGGTATAGGTATAAGAAACTACCTTGCAGATTATTTTATAAGTATTGTAATATTGTTCATGTACCTCACTGATTCCAGTGTGTTTGTGTCATCTTTCCATATCCATCTCTTGCTGAGTGTGGAAGGTTTGTGCTGATATAAAATGTGATATTAAATAGATCATGCCCAATTTTATATTACCATACTTGTTTCTTACAGTACATATGGAGTATTCAAATGACCTCAAAAGTGTTCAATTCAATCATGACAGAACATTAACAATAGCACAGCGCACATAATTTGTCAACTTGATGTTTCCAGGGTTTCAATAAAATTTGAAGTTGTATTCACGCAGGGCAAGGAAGATCGAAGTAGTCACTGTTAATGCTTCTAATTTTAACAGTCATTGGTTGTCTTTACACTAGGCTGTTAAGTAAGACTTAAGAGCTGCTAAGTTTTACTTAACCAAAAAGTACGTGAAGGCCTAAGTAAAATCTCAAGTAACTTGAAAACCATCCTTAAAACCGACTTAGCGAACTTGCAGTTTCTAAGCTTTGAGAAAGGCAGCTAGAGTATGTCAATCAATCCTACTTATGTTGCGTGGGAAAATAGGCTTATAATTAAGTAAACCTGAAGTAAAAAAGATAGGTTGCATGCGAAGCTTTCTTTTACTTGAAGAATTTAAAATTTACTTGTCTTGAAATATTTCTTAGCTTTTTTAGGTTCTATTGTAAACTAAGACTAAAGCACTATAATGTTTCTTAATTTTTCATGCTCCTAGAAGTGTAGGAATTATCAAAACAATATAAGAACAAAATAGAAACATAAAAAAGTATTACTGTTGTCAAGAACCAGACTTTTATTTTTTTGTCTTTTTGGCATTCACCCTTTGTTACTTATATGTTCTTGTGTGAACCACTGCCTTATCTCTACAGTTATCTTTCTGACAGTTATTTCTGACACATCTAACACAGCTTTTATTCAAGCCCATTATCATACATCGTATACCCCATACATACCTATACTATACATACATGTACCTATAGCCCAAAAACAAATCTACATGTAAACCAAGGATAAAATCTGAACCACACCATTTATGTTTCATAATATGCAACATTTGTTTGAGTGATTATACTGCAAATTTATATGTTGTGACTGGACGTTACCATTGGTTCAAATATGTTAAAATTTCTCTACTTTAACTTAATTCATGTCAGTTGATAAAACATTGTACATGCAAGTCCCAGGGCTTATATTTTTCAAAGGCCTTTTTTGAGGGGCTTATTGTTGGAGGGGCTTATCTAAGGAGGGAAATTTGCGTTTCAAAATCGATTGGGCTAGCCCTATAGTTGGAAGTAAACTTTATACCGTTTTTGCTTTGTTTTAATTTGTATTTGAGGGCAATTTTCCAAGTAGAAGCCCCTGGGGCGCTTATATTTGGGCGGCGATTTAACGGAGGTTTTTTTGCGCTACCGGTTTGGGGGGCTTATATTTGGAGGGGCTTATTTAGGGCATTTTATGGTATAAGCATATCGTATTTAAGTCGACGAAAAATTTACAGATGCGTGAATCTGTGTTCAAGGTCTCCCTTGCTTGAAATTTTGACAATACATATATAACTATTTATAGGTGAAAATAAAAAAAACCGGGAAAAATTTTGACTGACTAAACGTTTTTTTTTTTTTTTTTGTGCTGCTTACAGACTAATTAGTGTTTTTTTTTTAGCTAAGTAGCATATTTTTAGCTGTTTACTGACTTCAGCTATACCCCATTGACACCCTCATGAGAGCTTGGAGATGATCTAAGCTAATTTGATGTAATCATAGTCTGACGGAATCAAGGTACATTTCAAATAAGTTACTTACACCTATCGACAACAAGTTTGTTACTTACTAAATCATCCAGCTGAGCCATCATACAGACATAAACACCATTATCTTGAGTTTCCTACGAAAAGAAGGACAACTAGGCAGCCATTTTTGTTGCTATGGGTTATTTGATGAGCCTGCGATATTCGGAAATTTCCGTTAAACTTCGTGTGAAAATCGGAAAGGTTTTTCCGAGCAGTCACTGCGCGTGCGGTTCAGTAGCTTCATCCGGGTACTTACTTTTTCGCCTCCATTTCCGATCCACATGCTGTGGTGAAAATGGCGACGCTGATGTTGGGCGGAAAGAAACTCGCTGATTTACGAGTTGTAGATCTCCGTCAAGAGCTCGAAATCAGAGGTTTAGAAAAGAGCGGAGTAAAGGCAGTTTTAGTGGAGCGCTTGCAAAAGGCAAGATCCCGTAACTGTTCAACAAATTACAGCTGTTGCTTCGTCCGCGAATGGTTGCAGTTTATCCAGCTTTCTGATCTTACATAAGCTTATCTTGCGCTTATCTTCAATATTTAGGCCTTAGAGGAAGAACAAGATGGTGAAGAAGAAACTGTGGAGTTCATTCCTATAGACAGCGTTGATATGGTGGACGAAGAAGAGGAAAGTGTTTTAGAAGAACAACCTTCGAGTCCGATAGTTTCTCCCAAGAGAACCGGTCAGAAACAGGCGAAGAAAACTTCAATCACACCTGTTTTGAGTAAGAGCAACCGTAGGCTAAAGTCTCTTCCGTTGTTAATACTGTCCATGAGTGATTTAAAACCGTGCCTTAATGCCTGATTTTATTCGTTTATTTGGATTGTCTTCAATTTTGCAGAAAAGAAAGCCGCAGTGAAAGAGGAAGAAATCAACGAAGCGGTAAGTGAACGAATGGTTTTGCGAAGTGTCTCCATGTCCGGCACTTAGTCATAGGGTTGATTTTGATGAATAAGATTGTTATTATTTTTTCTCCGGTCCTAGTTTTGTGTTTCGTGTGAAGGGCTTTATTTCTGATCTTTCGCCTATGGAAGCAGGATGCAGGGGGAAAGATATAGGCAGCGGATCAGCGAATAGCTAAAGCACATTTCATTTTTTTGCCGCGGTGGCATGTCTTTTGTATGGCAATGACTAAACCGACACTAAAGCCTGGTTTTCATATGTCGGGAAAATCCTCGACGATCGGGGATTTTACTGTTTCCCGACTGTCCCAGATTTTGCCGACAAATGAAAACTCGAAATCGTAGATATCCCCGATCGTCTCGGATGGACGGGGACAAATCGGGAGAATCAGGAGCGTTTCTGGGGCCCGTTTCTCGAAAGTCCCGGTAACTGTTCGGGCCCGAAATCAAATATTCAAATCGAAATATAAAGAATAAGAGCGCGGGTCCTGGCAGGCAAACTACTCTATTTTGATTCATTAACTGATAGTTTTATCATGTTAGATGCAAAACTATAGAACCCTCGATTTTTAATGCAAACGGAGACAGCATACCGGGCCCGTTAATTATCGGGACTTTCGAGAAACGGGCCCCTGGTCGGCGATCATTCCGGACAAATGAAAACTCAAATTTGTACCGTCGGGGAAGTCAGCGATGGATTTCGCTCATCACCAATCCCCTAAATTTCTGGGCTCCAGTCGCCTTATCACAAAGAAACATGGCGTCTCTTGAGAATCTGGGACAGATTATCCGAAAAATCGGCAAAATCTGGAATGGTTGGCAAAAAGTAAAATCCCGATCGTCTGGGATTTTCCCGACATATGAAAACCAGGCCTAACATGCGTAAATTGAACAGCGACCCCTTTGTCCTTACAGTCTGACTTGTAAGAGTAGATCTTATTTAACTTAAAGTCAGGTTAAATTCCTGGGTAATCTAAATTTCAGAATTTCTGGTCACTGAAATATTTCCAACAACTACTTGGTTAAAAAATTGTCAACAAAAAAGGTCTTGTCAAGGTGATTTTTGTATATCAGATGTTTCAACAAATTTTACTAATGGCTCCATGATAATAAAACCTTCGTGTCATTTGTTATTCAAATTTGTCAACATTAGAAAGATGACAACCATTTTCCTTTGTAAATGGGTTACTGTAGTCATAAAGGCAGTAAAGCAAAACAGTAGAAACATGTTTCCTCAGAAACATGAAGCCAATCCAATTGGATTTCAAAGCTTTGTGTACTAGGTTTTTTTTGATACAACTTTATTGAACATACACGCGTACAGTTAACATTCACAAAAGACAATTTACAACAAAATGAAAACTACAACTTGAAGCTGACAAAAAAGAAACCTAACACAATAAAAACATTAGTGGTACCTAAATAGGAGTGCAATCAGTCAAGTAAACAGAATTTCACACCGTATTTAAGAGAGATGAAAAAACAGACCATTTTGTTTTGAAATCTTTTTTGCAACCAGTTGTACAAGAAATATATTTTTGTAGACTAATTTTATCTGAAGCTAGGGAAACAAATTCATTAAAAATGTAAAATTTACTGTTAAGAGCTTTTATGTAAAGAAAATACTTTCCTATAATGACTCAATGATTGAGGGCTAAGCAGAATTTAGAATCGTTATTAATAATGCCAAACATGATTTCTTTTATTGAAAGCAATAATTTTGAGTTCACCATGCGCGAGGCCCAATCCAGAAACTCTATCCAGAACAATGTGGCTTGTGCGCACTCAGTGAAAAGATGAATGATAGTGTGATCTGCTGGACAAAAAGGGCAGCATGGGGAGTCTTCTTTCTTCATTTTAAATAATAAGCTCTTAGTGCACAGAAAATTGTGAATAATTTTGTACTGGAACATTGATAGCTTTACTTCTTTTGTTACTTCAAAAGGCAATAGATATAATTTTCTCAAATCGTCCTTCTGGTAGCCAAAATTTAAGAGTCTTTTCTCACAATTCCAGGGAGGCTTTGATTGAAGAGACAGTAGCTTAGTATAATTTTTTTGCAAGTCATTTCCTCTATTAATATTTAGGGTGTTGAGCTTTGTCCGAGGGAGCAATTAAGGAGTCTTTTCCAACTTTGAGGGATGGCGTTAACAAGGCTAAAGTACTGTAAGAAATTGCATCTTGCATTAAATTTATTACGAAAAGAGTTGAAGGACGGAAAGCAGTTTTGCTGTGTATCAAAGAGATAGTTAATTTTGAGAATTCCTGCATAATGCCAATGCTGCAAGTATATAGATTTCTTATCAGACCTAATACACTTATTATTCCAAACTATTATTTTGGTCAAGAACATCATTTTTGCTTTTTGGGTTGGAAGCTATTATGTCTTGCCAAAATGTGATTATTTCGTGATAAAAAGCTGGAAGGCATTTACTTAGATTAACATAGGCACATTAAACGTGCATGAGCTATTTTGAATGCTTCAGTGTAACTTTCA
>JBBMOI010000007.1:14672500-14690000 GCA_038088405.1 Porites divaricata
TAGTTAAGTGTTATGTTAAAAAAATATCATTTGGAAGAACCTAGGAACACAAAAATCTTGAAGATGCAAGAAAATAGTTACAAAATCAGCGTTTAACGCGTAACAGCTAATTTGCATGAAATAGTAAAATTCCATCCTGAACACAATCTCATTACGAAAATTCAACAGAGCAGAAATATTAAGAGTGTGTCCATGAGAGAACCAGGCAGGGGGTGATAATGCACAAATCACAGATTTCGCTCAAACTTGGCACAAGTGATGGGTTTGGTGAGATATTAACCTCGACAAAAAATAAGGTCGCAATATTTAATTCCCTGGGATTTACAGGGACCCCCCCCTAAAAATCACAAAATCTACTCATTTTTGCATAATTAATTAGCTAACTTTGGTTTGGCTGTTCAACAAGTAGAAAAGACAACTTCAAATCTAATTAACTTTATCATCTTCTATGTTTATCAGAATTAATCCTCAGTAATTTATTTTTACTCTCTAATTCGATCTCTTCCTATTATTTAGCCTAAAGTAAGGTCATCTTCTCACTGTTTTGACCAAACCCTAAATTTAAGGTATTTTAGTCGCTAACATCTCCCATGAGCAACAACCTATGTACTTAATTCTCACATATTCTTTGAAAGACATCTTTAAGGTTATCAAATCAATCCTAAAATATTTGGGCAATCTCATATATTATCAATAATGACGTATTATGTACATTTGACTTGACGCTTATTTGTCATTTGACCAAAATTGGAAGAAACGTAACATTCGTTTTTTAAAACAAAAATAGCACAAAGTTGGCGAGAAGTCACAAATCAGATGCCTCATTATCGATACTAATAGCGGAATTATTAGAAAGTGTCACCTGAGGCATGTTTTCTGTGTTATTTATGGACGTTTTGATGCATATTTTCTGGAACGCTTGAGTAAACACAAGGAGCAAAAGATTTAGTTCAAAACTTCGATCGGTCCAACTTGTAGGTGGTACAAGACCCAAAAACGATAAAAGATAGTGAATAAATGTTACATACACATCTCTCAGATGCTTTAGTCGAGGTTGGCAGCTCCAGCTTCGTCTGGTCATCTGTGGCGTTACTCTGCGTTACTTTGTGACGAGGTAATGAAACATCTTGAAACATTGCAAAATTAAAAGTGTCGGCTTTTCACCGAACATCCGAAGTCTTTGACATAAGCTGTAGTCAGAGGGAACAAAGTGATTCTCAAAGGACAAGAAGGATCACTGACAATCCGTCTATATCTATGGAAAACAACCACCTGTTCGAACACCCTCCATTTTTGACTTTAGACTCTGCCTAAAGGAGGAATCTGTTACGCTGGACTACCGGACTACGGAATACGGAATACACTATCTATTGTTTGTACACGCCGATATCCTGTTATAACTGGCGTGTTGAAAATAGGTTGTGAAAGTCGTGTTACTTGAAATTTTGAGTTTATTCGATGTTGACATTAATTACCGTGATAATAATCGTCCATAATACCCCTTTTTTATAGTCAGACCATGCCATGCAATTTTCGACAATTAATAACTTGCCATTGGGTATACTTACTTACTTACTTACTTATATTTTAATCCTCGTAGTCTTACAACTATACAGGATGGTATCTGTATCTATGGACTGCAAAAACATAATAATAACCCGTTTAAAAGTGTTGAGGAAAAACTTCTGAGGTATACCAAAGACCCAAAAGGGGGCACTAATACTTGCAAAAAGAGTAGGCTATTTTTTTTTAGCTATTCAAGGAAGATGTAAATTAAGAACAGGTTTTTGAACACAAACTAATACACAATATTCACTTCTCATTTAAGCTGTCATTTGCAGATTCATACAGTATAGAAATTCTCTTAACGGACACTCTCGTATATAGCGAATAGCTCTACTTACGACCGCCATCACAAAACCCCGTTTCAACTCCCACACAGACTCTGAATTTTTACATTCCCGTAGGCGGCCGCGAACACTCAAAGGGTTTACTGGCGAATTAGCTTTGATTTAAAGCTCTCGTAAGCAGACACCCGGAAGAAAATCTTATCCGCCTCTTAATGTTGTGGTTTTTTTTTTTTTTTTTATATTATGTCCACAGTCATATCGCTGTTTGTCACTGTAAGTTATGAATCATTCTTATATATCCGTTTCAGAGTTACCGTTTTTTCACATACACGTCCTGTTACACTTGAAAATACAAACTGAATTGTATGCCTTTACCTAATTTCAATAATGCAAAAAAAAAAAAAATGGTCTGATCTGTGCGTTCCCTGTTTGTCCTGCGCTCCTCGGAGTATCAGAGGGACTTTAGAAACAAAATAGATTTGTCTATAGTATATTGTAACTTAAAAATCGCATCAGTACATTCACTCCAAAAAGTAGATGTTTCCGCACTTTTCCTCGTTAGAGACCTCCTTCAGTTCGAATCTCGTAAAACCCTAATTTTCCTTGAGCAACCCCACGGGCATTATTTACTGGGTGTCTTCCGACCACGCACGGACCGGAACATCAAATGTCTGTAACTTAATTGTTGTGTCTGTCCATAATTCAACATCTGCCTGCCTCAGCACGGCACACTAACCTGGGCACTAAACTGGTTTTGGTGCCCCAAGAGTAGGCAAAAAGGCCCTTCCGAGGATGTCTAGGATGAGAAAATTGACCTTACCTGAGTAGGTTGAGAAATTTGAAATCTAAGTATCACAGTTGAAGTAGCTCTTGAGGGAATGTGGGAAGGGTGTTAAACACATGGAAGCGGTTGTTTGAGAAAAAGATCTAACTCAATGTGAAAGTGTGGTGTATTTTGAATTCTACTTGGGAACATTACTGCCATAGTTAGGCTTTATAAGACCCCCAAAAGACCGTGCTAGGTAAAAAATTCAGTGTTTATGACATTCAAATCTGGTGCCAGCAGTTTAGGGCATTTGTACGCAATTTGGCCAACCCCCCCCCCCCCCCCGGGGAGGGGGGCTCCAGTATGAAAACAAAATGGAATTATTGTCGCAAGCTAATCTGGACATGTCTCACGCATTATTTGTCCCTTTGAGCTGGTCTGCACCAAGATCCGGCTTCACTCCGCTGCTATTTGACGTGCAACTAAAATAGACAAAAATATTTCTTTCCAAAACACGAAAGAAAAGCGACTTCTATCTCCGAGTTTGAAAAGAAATGGGATCATTTACAATCACGGTCTGAATAGGGTTGCCAATAGATTTGGAATTCTAAAATTTTTATTAGCATACAATAACAATAAAATTATCTCAGAGAATGTCGGAAAGTCATATTTTTCATATTTTGTTCACTGGACTCTGGCTCCTGGCTCCTGGCTCCTGGCTCCTGGCTCCTGGCTCCTGGTTCCTGGCTCCTGCTCCCGATACGATGTTTCCCTATGGTGACCAACCGCTGCTTAAAAATGCGGGCTCCAGTTAATGTCAAAGATGGCGGACTTTTCGTTGTTGTTTGTAACATGTGAATTGAGCTACAACAGTAGCAGAAATAATTCTTTCCATGGATTACAAATCGGCTTTCTACTTTTCGTATTGTTTTCTCCTAAAACAACTTGATTTGGATTTTTGTGCGTAAACTGATGGCTAAGGAATTTTAGTCGTACAGCGAGTCACGACGCTGAACAATGCTGAACTGGGCACCGAAGGTGGCATGGGGAACAAATCCAAGCGGGCACAAACTAGCAGTTGAGACATCCAAGAGATACGTATATGGATTTTATTGACCGTTTATATTGTTTTTAGGGCGAAATTGTGAAAGTAAGTAAAACTGTGAATTAAATCTTTGTATGTTGTTTTTCCTTGAAAAGATCGCGTATATAGCTATCAAAAATCATCGTTAGAGTTTCTTACACAATAATTTCAACAATTTTACCCTTATTAATGTTAAATCATTGTCTGAGGAGTTTTTTTGTTCGATTTCTCCACATTCAGAGGCAAACACACGAATATTGTGAGGGCCTGAATTTTGATGAAATATGCAAAAGTCGTTCAGTCACATGAACAGTTTATGTCAACACATGGAAGAAAGTGAATTGCCCAAACTTTTTATGATCTTTTTCTGAACTTAAGTGGTGGCTTTAACTACTCATGCAAAAGTTATAAAGATAAGCTGTTGCTCATCAGAGATATTGGGGAATAAAATACCCTAATTTTACGACTTACTCAAAACTTGGAAATGATGATCCAACTTAAGGGGACTAAGAGGGGGGAAATCGAATCGGCGACTTTAAAAAGTTTATTGTGCTTAAAGTCTTATGAACTCAGATCATCTCTCAGTGCATTTAAGTTCCAGGCGGCTTTTCTGTTTGTTGCACTGGCATCGTAAAGTTAGCTAATTAATTATGCATAAAACGGGCAAAATGGCGATTTTCACTGGGCATGCCCGGATCTCCCAGGGAATTTAATATTTTGACCTAAAATTCTGTCACATAAGTTAACTCCTGGTACCTAACATTTGTGCCGAGTTTGAGCAAAATCGGTGATTTGAGCATTATCACCCCCTGCCTGGTTCTGCCTGGTTTTCTCATGGACACGCTCTTAAATAGGAAATAACGACACCATACGCAAAATTACAGTTCTCTGCATTTATTTTTCAAGTAACGAGAATTGTAATTCTAGGGACGGTTGCCATTAAGTGCCTGTGTAATGCTCAAGGTCCAACAGCGCTCCATGCCTTAAAAATATAAGGCTAGCAACTTCCAAGCACACCTAAAAAAGAAGATAATTCGTCTGAGTAAAGTTCATAACATTGTTTATCATCAAGTAAGAAAGGTTTTCAAAGATTACTCACGGCGATGAAGAAATAAAGAATTTTCGTGATCGGAAACTAAACTGTTGTGTACTTTTGACGTGTGAAATTAAATATAACTTACCTAAAAGAAAACCTGTATCTCAGCCTCCAGTAAACAAAGGTCGCTCATACACAGCTGCAACACAGTTCAGTTCACAGTTCTTCAAATCCTGCTAAGTTTTTTGTCTTCAGTAGGCTTAAAACGAAGAAATTCTACAAAATGTGAGTCGGAAACATATTTCCAGTTGAACGCCACGTTTGTCTAAGCGTAACGATCGAGTTACCACCACGCTTGTAGAAGAAAACTTCCCAAATAAAACTTGAATTGAAGCCATTTTCCAGCCGAAATCCACAAGAAACATCGAAGGAGTCCTGTGTAACCTCTCCTTAGTATCTGGGGGGTGTTTTTACAACAAATCAGGGGTAAAAAGCAGGAAAACATGAAGTAAAATAGAGTGAATGTCATGATTGCGTTACACAATAGTGCACGAGGTTGGTCAAGTGTTAAATTCTGATTTATAAAGTGCCTTTGACTGTAAATGAAGAAATAATTGCCTCTTTGTAGTATACATGATTTAGAATTAGTTGTGTCAGTTAAATTTTTTGTATTTTAATGACAATAGTCATGTTAAAGTGCAACTAACCCCCCAATTTTTTTTTCGCTGAGCGAAATCTTCCTATCATCCTGATTACTTGTGCGAAAAAATTTTTGTCATAGCGTTTTTCGATATTTTTTTATAATTTTTCAAAGTTTCAAATTTTGACGGTTCTCACGGCCACTACCGAGCTCTGTGGAGAATGGGTCCGAGTGTTATTTTGACGTCATTGAAGGAGATCGACTTTCGCGAGCAACATGGACTTCTCTTAAAATCTTCTTCTTGAATCATGCCCGACGCCTGTGTTGTTTTCGGTTTTACGAGAACAGCCGATCCCCAAAGAGGTATTGGGCTTCATAGAATTCTTTTCTTTGATGGTCCACGCGAGGAAAGCATTAAAAGACGACAGAAATGGGTGAAATTTGTCCAGCAGAGGAGAGCTAAATGAGAGCCAACCAAGCGTGCTCCTTACATTTTAAAAGGGAAGATTTTACTCGGATGTTTACCCTTCTTCCCGGGCAGAAAATCCCATCTAGTCCTCGCCTGAAGGAAGACGATCGAGCCTTGTGTCTTTCCCAGTATACAGGCAAACAGCCCTCAATTCGAAGGCTCTGCTTCACCTACCGAACCTCAGTCGACTCGAACCAAAAGGTCAATCGCTAGAAAGGTGAGAAATTCATGTAGTACAATACTTTATGGAAATACTTAAGCTTTATATATAATCTCAACCTTTTGCAAAATCGTTTAAGTTTGGCATTTTATTTATAAGCTTTCTTGTTTTAGATCGTCAAAGAGATGCAGGCGTCAAGCAGCACGAAAACATCTTCTGTTGGCGAGGAAAATTCCGCGAAAGGAATCCAGGCTTTCACACGCAACTTGCGACTCGCGATCACTTTGTTCATCTTCCACTTCGGCAAAATTTGCCTCGGAATCTTCTGAATTAAAACCTCTCAGAACTTGAATCACTTAAAGACATATTCCTTTGAATTTGGGTTGTTTTAGTATCCCGCTAGCTTAAAATAATTTCCCCTTTCTCGCTTCTTGGTCATTTACTCTTGAGTACACGGCAGATGTCCTCCTTCGATGACGTCACAAAAACATTCGTACCCAGCTCTCGCAACGACTCGGTAATGGGACACAAAAGACCTAACTTTGAACAGCCATGGAAACGCGAGGATTTTGTCAATCACGAAAATTTTTTCGCACAAGTAATCAGAAAAACAAGAAGATTTCATTTAGCGAAAAACATTTTTGGGGGTTAGTTGCACTTTAAGCAAGCCAAATAGTCAGATGCCATGCCCAAAAAGGATTCTGGGTAATTTCTAAAATAAGCTGTAGACAAGAATTATACCATGAAAATTTTCCAAATATGTTTGTTTGATGTTAATTACTTAATATCTAGCAAGTAATGATGGTTTGGGAATATTTTACACATTTCCATAAAAGTGCCCTATGTTACACTGGTGTACATGTGTATCGTGCTACAAGTCAGAGTGTTCAAAGTAAACTTTTGTGTTATCATAACTTGATCTTGAAGTAAGGGCTCTAACGCATTAGTTTTTTAGCTCCAGTTACTCTATACTTGTTCGAAGGCAAGAAAGCTTTGCTTAAAATTGAGCTTCACCTTTGGTCATTAACTTTGTTTCAAGGAAATGGGCCAGATGGCTTAGCCTGAGAAAACAGCCAACATTTGGTGACGCTGTTATTGGTTTCCCCACCAAATGACGTCTGAGAAATAAGCGCAGAAATTCCTTACTGATGATGTGTCACTACCCAGATCTGGTTAGTGTTGCATCATCAGAATGGAATTTCTGTGCTCATTTCTCAGACGTCATTTGGCGGGGAAATCAGTGGTAGCGTCACCAAATGTCAGCTGTTTTTTCAGGCTACAGATGACTATGATTGTTTATGTTGTTTTACAGTTCAAATCCAGCTGAGTTGATCATTGAAGTGACATTTTTATTATAGTTAGGGGAAAGTGGAAACTAACTTAACACTTGCCTGTTTGTAGACTGAAGACAAAGAAATAGTTAAAGATGAAGAAAGTGAAGGTAAATAGAGTTCTAGATGCTAACTACTGTGCTCACAGAAATATAATGTCATTATTTTAGGAGCCTGAAGGGCTCTGAAAATTTTTTTTAAGGAAGCAACCTTTCACTGTTCCAAGACTTGGCTTTTATCATTCAGTTTTTCAAATTTTCCTAATGTCTTCATATTTACATTTACAAACTGTTCTTACAAAAGGTACTGAAACAGCAGAAAGTAAAGAAAAGTCTGAATCTGAGGAAGCAATGGATACATCAGCAGCTGAAGTAAGCATTGAAGATTCAAGCGACCGAGCTAAAAATGATCAAGAGGAAGCTGTTTCCATGGATACATCAGAGTTAGACTCTAAAGAGAACAGCTTGTCAGTGTCATTGTTTGTTCACACGGATGACATTCAAGATGACCTGGATGATGATTTGAAGGAAGCTGCTGCGGCTGCTGCTGCTAAGGAAAAAGAAATGAAAGAAGAAAAAGCTGCTGAAGGTAAACAAAAATCCTTCTTCAATGCCTATGGCTACTATGCTGCGAGCGAGTGTGAAGGTAATCATGACAACCGTGTGAGCGGCAACCACCAGGCACGTCACACTGGGAACCCCAGTGAAAAGTTTTCAGATACTTACCAAGAGCCACCCAGCGGAAGGGAGGGACTGGGAGCAAAAATGGTGTGACACAAGCACAAGCAAAGACAACACGTGCAAAATGATTTGACCTCGGCTCTGAATGTGTGCTGTCAAAGTACTGGGGCCCTGTAAAAGCCCTAAGCCCACCCCCCAAATGATTAGCAATGGAGACTGCTGGTCAGCATTATCTTGAGTTCAAGCTAGCCTAAATTACATTTAACCAGTGGCATATTAAAATGTTGTAAGTATTCGCGGCTTTCTATCTTAACTCAAGCCAAAGACCATTTGTGATAATGCACATCATGCCAAACAATTTCTAAAATACACTATCTTTTCACCTTATCAAGTAAAGAACAAAGTTGTCTGGGGAAGAGTGGGTCAGTTTTTGCTGTTAGGGAGGGAGAAGGGGGTCTGTTGTTGTTGATTGTAAAGTGAATGTGTTCTGTATTGTTATGTAATTTCAAAGAAATATCACACAAACTGGGGGTGGGGGGGGGGGGGGGTGGGAATGTTTGCATAAAATAATGTTTCTTTATTAATTTTATGGAAATACCAAATTTCACTGTTCAGTAATTTCGCAGCACTTTCAAAAAATAAATCAGTCTTAATGGGATGTTTTGATGCAGTGGCCTTTGTTACAAATGTTTGCCTTCTTTTATTTTTTTGGACAGGTAAAAGTTCATCAAAGGAGAGTGAGACTAAGGCTGCCTCAAAAGATGACACTAAGACAACAGAGAAAGCTAAAGTAGAGGAGAAACCCAAAGAGGGAAGTGCAGCCAAAGGACAAAGGTAACATCATCCAGCTTGCTTTAACACCTCTTGGCGTTAAGTACTGCATTAAGATGTAATATTGTTATTATACAGCTGGAAATTTTTCCCCAACAGCGGTGCACTCTCATTGATTACTTCGAGGTCACATGACATCTAACAGTGCACTGTTACCTATGAATGTTGACCGACGACTGCCAGTACAGAGAGGTTTATGAATTTCCTACTTCAAAATTTCCAGCTACATGTATGTAACAAATCACTTTAAGACTACACAGGGCAAAGTAACAACTTCGGTTATAGTTAAAGGTTCCTTAAAGGAACATTAGTGTTCATTGGTTTACCTTCAAGGAAGTTTTTATTTTTAAATTTGTTATTTTGTCCTCACTGGTCCCTCAGGGAAACAGTTAATTTTGTTGCCCTTGAATCTCAGTGTTTCCCTCAGCTCTGCCTCAGGAAACAATAAGGTTGTCGGGAAACAAAATTAACTGTTTCCGTTGGGACCCGTCATTAAGTTTTTAATGGAAAAGACAGCAGCTTATGTCTTCTTCACACAACATATTGACTGTGAGCTTGGAGGTCAGCTTAAAAAGAAAACTAAGGGAGACACATAATTATTAACTTCTCCATTGGAAATAACAAGTAACTGTAATTTTGAAAGGAAACATAGAGCCTAGTGAGGAAAGAAAGACTTGCCTTAGATATATTATTATTGGTGAAGTTCATGTAGCAGAGATGTTGTGGTAATTGTTTGTGGTATGTTTGTGTTATATAAGTTTTTGAGACTCATGCATGTGGCATTCAATTAAAAATACGTTTTTGATAATTTTCTAAACATTTTCTTTGCTGATAAGTTCAAACAGCAAAGAGACTAAAAGCAAGGCCAGTGAATCCAAAGGCAAGGCGGCTGAAAGCAAGTCCACTAAAAGTGCTGACAAGACAACAAAAACACCAGCCAAAACTCCTGCAAAAACTCCAGCGAAGAGCACAACATCTGCAAAGGACAAGAAAGAAACTGGCAAAAGTCTGTGGGTGAGCAATCTGTCCTCAGTGACCAGAGCTGCCGATCTTAAGACAAGGTTCAGTCAGTATGGAAAGGTGAGTTTGTAAGTTTGACCTCGATATTTGCTCAAGTTTTAAATCTGTCAATTCAAGTATGCATTCCCTGTGAGCACCCAGCTTTTAGTTTCTTTCCAAGGGCTTGCCTGCAAGCTAATTTACCTTGCACTGTTTTAAGCAGGCACTTCTCTGAAGCAGATAATTTATTAAGAGCCAACACCTACAGCTGTAACTACGCAAATGTTAATGGTTGTTCTCTATTTCTTTTTCAGGTTGTTGGAGCAAAGATAGTTACAAACTCCAAGTCTCCTGGTACACAGTGCTTTGGTCTTGTTACCATGTCAACTAGTGAAGAAGCTGCCAAGTGTATATCACACCTCCACCGCACAGAGCTCCATGGAAAGACCATTACAGTTGACAGGGTAAACAAATCTCCCCTTATGTTCTTCTTCTGATAATTATCACAGATGAAGCTGTTTCTGTGACCATTTTACAAACTTTGAATATTCAGTGGAGAAATATGTCATGTTTGGCATCCTGTTCGAACCTGTTTTTTTTGCCACTTGTCCTCCCTTACAGTGTAGGTGTAAACATCTTTAAGTTTGTGACTGATAGTCTGTCAGTCTGTAATTTGACCGCTAAATAACTATCTAAAAGCCAATATGATTTGACTTGCTGTATGTTTGGACAGGCCAAAGGTGATCGCATACCTACGACGCAGTCAGGTAGCAGTACTGCAAAGAAACCGGCAGACAAGAAACAAGCTGCAAAGAAACCAGTTGACAAAAAACCAGCTGATAAGAAACCAGCAGATAAGAAGGGCAAGTATTGCACTTTATCTGGGCTTGCTTGCTGGGGGCCACTTCTTGCTTGTCATGGTTAAAAATATAGAAAAAAAAATTACTTTCCCAGCAAGAAATTCTAGGTGTGCGAGACTATCAAACAACTTTTTTTTCTAGCCCTTTTTATCCTGTTCTAAGAAGGTGCAGATTAACCAATAATATTGGAACAACCTTGGTTTCATAATTGTCATATCTTAGGATTTCATCCTCGTTTTGAATTACATATAAATTATTATACGTACACAGTATCGCAAAAAGTTCTTGTAATTGGACGGAACTAAGATTCAACCCCAAAGGAAAGGTGACAGTAGGTGCTCAGTATAATTTGATTGGGATAGTATTAGATTCAGTAGCTCTTTCTTGAAGTAAGGCGGCTGGACTAAAGGAGGCATTTGTGTGTCTTACAGCTGATTCAGCAGATAAAACAAAAGCCAAAGCTGATGACAAGAAGCAACCAGACAAGAGTAAAAAACCAGCTGAAACATCGACTAGTAAATCCACAACAGCTACTAAAACTCCCGCAAAAACACCAGCTAAGTCTTCCACCAAACCAACCCCAAAACAACAGAAGTCAGGTCAGTCTGTTGGCTCATTTCTTTATAAATGTGATTTTCTTTGTGTTTTTTGGTCGTGTGCTTTGTTTTATAGATGTTCATGTAGTGAATTTTAGATAGGTCGCCATAATGTCGTGTAAGTATTTTCCTTTCCATTCTCTCTTTTGCATGGCTTCTCTGTGAAATTGTGGAAGGTTCAGAATACAGAATGCTTCGTTTAGCTTCAGGGAACCCTAGAGTTGTGTAACTCATTAGCATCTACTATTGTGTTGTTTACATAAGTTTCCCCTAAACTGCGTCATGTAATTCCAGTCCTGTGAAGAAATTCCTTGTAGAATCACGCAAAGGCAGTTTGTAGCACTCTTGTTGTCACTTCTGTTCCTGGTTTCCCAACTTCTCTTCATGCTAAACAAATCAGTTCCTAAAGAAAAAGTTGTTCTTCATTGGTGGGGATGAAGCACGAAAGTTTGACCATAGCAGCTGAATTAGTCAATTAAGGAGAAAACTGAAGGCAAATTCAAACCCGCCATTTTGATCGCTGTTCGTCATAGAGAATTGCGCAGGATGCACCCTTCGTGAAGCAGCACTAAACCATGAAGATGACGTCGATAATACCCACACTATAGTGAAAGCCTTGGATAAGGTCCAGTTAACAAGATGCGATTATTTATTCCCAAGACAAGTAACGTTCGTAAAACTTTGGTGCTGGGCGCCAATATCTTGATGCCAGCCTGAAGATCCACCTTTCCCCAGGGTGATTCCATTTTTCCTCATAATCTGGAAATGACACTTGATGCGGTTTTATTTCAGAAGTGTTCCCTTTGTCTTTCCTCTTACTTTATTCAGCCCTCCTTGTGAGTAAGCTAGGTAATCAGTTGCTACTCAGTTGTTCATAGGAGACTGGACATCGCTCTAAACCCATACACTTTACAACTCCGATCTACTTAACCTAGCCCAGTTTGTGCTTGATTTTGAGTATAAATATTGTTGTTTTGTTTTACAATTAATGCTAATCACAGGAAGTACTTCTTCAAGTGGTAAAAAGGACGACGATTCTAAGCGAGCTTCTTCAACAAACAAAGAGAAAAGTGACTCTTCCTCTTCTAAAACTTCAGACAAGGAGAAAGAGAAGGAGAAAGACGGCGACAAGGAAAAGGACAAAAGCAAGGAAAAGGACGATAAGAAATCTGCCAAGACCGACGATGAGAAGAGTGGCGATCGCTCATCTCCTAAAATCAAGTCCCTGGACGAGATCCGCCGTGACCGTCAGGAGAGGCAGCGCCAGGAGAGAGCTAAAGAAATCCGAGAACAACGGGAGCGTGAACGACAAGACAGGCTCAAACGTGAGCGTGAGAGACTTGAGCGTGAAAAAATGCTTGAGCGACAACGCGAACGTGAACGAGAAAGAGAACGCGAGAGAAGGAGGCAGCAACTTATTCGGGAACGAGAGTTCCGCGAAAGACAAGAACGAGAGCGACTCCGACTCCAGCGTGAGATTGAACGACAAAGAGAATTGGAACGGCAGCGTGAACGGGAACGCCGCGAACGTGAAGAACGTGAACGCTTGGAGAGAGAACGCCGTGAAAGGATTGAACGTGAAAGACTTGAGCGTGAACGAATTGAGCGTGATCGCTTACAACGCATTGAAAGAGAACGCTTGGAACGTTTGGAACGCGAACGCCTCGAGCGTGAGCGATTAGACCGTCAGCGTTTAGAACGTGAACGTTTAGAACGCGACCGGCGTAGTTTGAAACGCCCCGCCGCTCCCTTTGAGCGCGGCGACCATGGACATGCTCAGAAGCCAGTTGGCTTCTGGCAGGAACCTAAGCGAGCTGCAATGGGAGAAGGAAGATCGCGTGACTTTTTTGGTAGTGGTGTGAATGATCGTGACAGGCGTGACCGTCCGAATGTGACTTCTGACAGGCGTGACTCCAGAGGAAGTCATCGTGACGAGCCAAGGCAAGCCGCAGGTGGGCGTAGGAGTGAGGAGTGGAGCCGAGCGGATGAACGGCGGTTGAAGAAAGATGAAAGAGACCGCCGTAGTGATGACAGCCATCGTGGTGGGCGTGACAAGCCAACAGGGCGTGACAGTGACCATGCTAGAGGATCCCGTGACAGGGGCCTACATGACAGCCGCAGTAGCCATGAGAGCAAGGCCTGGGCAGTAACTGGAGGGGAGCTATCAGGAGCTAATATCGGTCTGCTGGGAGCGGCAGCAATGGACCCACAGAAGAGATTGAACATCCTGCTGGAGCGTGCCGGTGTCGGTAATATTCTGGGTCCAGGCCCAGCAGTCCAAAGCCATAGTTCGCGCGCTGATCTCGGCAAGTCTGTGGGCGGTATGGACGAACCCTCTTGGCGTGCTCCTGACCCGAGGGACAGTAGGCCTCCCATTCCTCAAGCTGATCGTGGCTCCGGTTTTCCTCACGGAGCGTCTGGACTCTCAGCTCATGTTGATACGCGGTTCGGATCACTGCCCATGGATGATAGCCACCGCTCTGTCAGTCTTGGAGGAGGGGGAGTGGAATCCAGCAAGCCACCAGCGCGAGACTGGCGCGATGCGCATGGCCAGAATTTATCATCGCGTGACCGGGATGCCTTAGCTGCTAGAGAACGAGATCGATCACGTGACCGCGGGGCTGAAGTCAAACAAAACTTGACACGTGCGGGAGCCATGTTCGATGCACGTGACACGCGAGCACCAGTAAGCCGCGACTCTATGCCGCCGAGAGGAGCCTGGGGAACTGGACTGGATTCCCGTCAAGTAGCTAACCCAGCACTCAGTTTGTCCAGTGGCGGGCGACCAATTGTTGATGACAGGTCACGTGCTGCTGTACCTTCTAGGGACGGTGCTCTCCCCCCGTGGAACCAACCTGGAGCACCATCACTAGCTACACCTGTGGCCCGAGGACCTTACAATGGGAGTGCAGTACCAGGGCCTGACAGGCGACATGCTGCAGCAGCTGATGTCAGATATGACCCTTACAAGGCACCTCCTCGTGTTAGTGTGATGCGCCGATACTGAGAGCACCCTGAACTGTCATAAAATGAGGCACCTGCTTGTTATTGAGTGTATTCCGAACTGTACATTGACTGCTGCATGTGAAAAACGTTTTTAGATTCATTCGTCAAGTCGATCTTGTCGTGACTTGTATTTTAGAATAAGGGAGATGTTAGTTTGATCTCTGATCATCAAACGGTTGAACACTGCAAATTGACGTGATCGATTTAAGGTTAAAGTGAAAAAAAATTATATGATCCCAACCTTCTAAAGGTTTGAATAGCTGTTTAGTTTCAAGCTTTATATCAGCCGTTTGAGAGTGTTTTATCGTGATGTTAGCCAGTCACCATACACAGTTTTCAATCAATTTTCAAGAGATTTCAAGTTGCATGTTGTCTTAATTTCAGTTTGAAGCTTTTGTTTACCGATGCATTGCTTTGCTATTTTACAGTAGTTGGGGATTTAGAACGTATAATAAAGGTTACAGTCCGCTCAGAACTCAACCCAACGGTCGTGTGTTCTCTAGCTACAGCATTAAAGAGTTAACACGTTGAAGCCCCAGAGGAGGAAAGCTTCTTACCGAGAATGCCGGCAGACTTCTAAAACTCTACAGTTACAATCAAGTTTTTTTCTCCTTAAATTGTTATTGCAAGCAAGCAAAGGACCCGTACTCGCGGACGTAGTTACGTGTTGGCACGATTACCCAAATTTCTTTCAGATTTATCATCTCCCCGTAGAGAGCAAGACATATCTACAGTGAAAATTGGTCTTGAACCATTCAGCTTGGTGGGGATAATTTGGTTTGATAGTGATCTTGACATGAAGCAGGATGAAGGCTCCGAAGTTAGTTATGTTATTTTTTCCTTATGTGCAAACTCGCGTCCGAAGTTCTGTTCAGATTTAAACATTAAGCGATGAGAAAATATGCACAGGCGAGTACTTAAGCTTCCACCCCGAGACACCGTAGGTATGGCCTGTTGCAACGAATAGTATATTTCGGATATTATGTGCCAGTCACATGGAATGGTATATCTTGGAGCTGAGATAATCGCGTGTTAGTCATGCGGTATAGTAAAACTCGCTTGTGTTTGTTGACTTGAGCCGAGCAGTTATTAGTATGTAAATTTGTTGATTTTGGTAAGTTGATGCAGGGTAACTTGTTTTGTTAACCATTATGTCCCAGTACAGGAAACACGACTGTGTGCTGTTGTAAGGTGAGTTGGTTGGTTCTTCCATCAGTCGATAGCCTGGGACCAGGCTCCGCTCTGGGGAGAAAAGGAAACAAATAATCGCGCGCCGATAGGTAATCTGGGGAGGGGAAAGGGTGGCGCCTCCCTTCCCCCCTCCCCAGACCGCCGATGGGCTCGCTTCGGCCGCCGATATTTTTCCTGTTTTTGTTTCTTTCCTTTTCCCCCATTGCGGAGCCTGGTCCCAGGTTAATAAGTGAAATCCCTAGGGATTCTTTTGGCTTATCACGCACAGGACCTGGAAGGGCGTCATGAGCCAAAGGAAGGCGTGCGTTAGACTGTTCAAAGTTGCATGTTGTTCGGCAAGTTCGTCAGGTTCAAGCACTTACCATTACCGGCGGTCATCTTAGTTTCAAATTTACTGAGTCTATCCGGGGGATAAATAAAAAATCTATTTAGTAGGGGGTAAGGGACATTTTTGGGCCTGCCTCCCTGAGTACATTTGAAACCAAGATGGTCGCCCGTAATGCCAAGTGCTCGATCTTGACGACTTTATGGAAAAACGGGGTCTGTGACGGTCTAGGTGTATCCAGGAAGGTAACTGAACCCATGACTTCGAAAAAAACGTTTTCAAAGTGATGATTTCCGGCATTTCTCATGTCAGGTGATTGGCCAAACAGTAAGACTTCTTGTATTCCTATCGCCACGTCCCCCACTGCACCTAATTTCTCATGCCCTACCCCGCAAGCTGATTGCAGCTGGTCAGTCCTGTGGCACCAATCGCCATGCTTGAGTGCGAGGAAAAGCAATGAGTCAAGACAAAAAAGGGGCGCGTCCATTTGTCTTGTCGCAGTGAAATTTCTTGCACTTCAGCATCGTCTATTTGTACGGTGTGACCGACAAGCTGCAAAGAACCAGCAAAACCTGTTACAAAGCAGTGATTTAGGCAGAGATCAAATAAAAGTTTTCAATGGCTATTCGCTAAATGCCCATTGTCTTGCTCCGGGTTAGCATGCGGCAATTGTGGAGAAAAGTAATTTTTTTTAGATCCCAGGCCCCGGTTCAAACGATGGATGGCACTATCTATAGGGTAATTAGTATAATTACATTAATGATTATCGAGAAAAAATAACTATTTTTTACTATTCGCCGATATTCACGTCGCCTACGGCGACTAATTGTTAAATAGTATTAGGGAAATCAATTGCGTTGTCCAGATAGAGATTTTTCCGGCGGATAGCGCTATCCGTCTTCTGATCACCTGCGTGTGGCCTGGAAGTTTAATCTAGGCTGCGTGCGATTTGAAGCTCAGTTTATGGGCAACCACCTTGACAAAGTTGCTTCAAAGGCCAAAATGGGTATATCTTGTTAGACCACTGCTGAAGTAACGGGAGCCAGTTACCTAAAACCTAATGGGAAGCGTAACTGCCAACATGTGATGTTAATAATTTTTTTTATAGAGATTTACTTGGCTGATCGTTCGTCGCACGTTGGCCTTTAGGTCTAACGTTTTACGTTTTAAAAGTTTGTGTGCTGTTGCGTCAGGATCAGATTTCTTGGGCCACGTTCGGCGACTCTCCCCATTGTCCAACCATTTCTCATCACCTTTTCGCTCCCAGTACTCCTCTTTCTGTGAAATGGTTACATCACCTTACTTTTAAAAAGGAGTGCTTTTGCCCGGTAGTCCATAGCCTGTCCAAAGGGTTCAGATGGTGGGGACAGAACACAAGAAGGGAGTGTGCCACTCCTCACTATTTAAACGCCTGGATCAAACTGAAAGTTCATAAACTAGTGAAACATGCGTACTGAATAGGGGTAGCAGCGGGTGCGAGAACTAGAGTATGGTGAGCTCTGAGTGGATAAATGAAAACGAGATTTTTTCTTGTATGTTTGGTAATTCGATATGTTAAGATGTAGATTGTTTCATTTTGCAGGTATGTATGGAGGCTTTTTTTATGAAAGATGCTGTAGTTGAGTGCCAATTGTCTTCTTTGATTCCAACTGTTAGTTGCGCATGGCAAAGGATCT
>JBBMOI010000007.1:14695000-14962500 GCA_038088405.1 Porites divaricata
ACCTCTCGAGCAAGAGCAAGGTCGTGGTTGTTTGTCCATTCCATTACCACACTAAAGGAAGAAAAAGTAGAATTTCAATCAAGCCTTTGGCGCCATTTTTAGATGGTATTAAAAACACGAGTTGAAGAAGATGATGAGTATAAAATCCACACCGTGTGTGTGCGTGTGTTTTTTTACAAATAATGCAAAATCATTTTCTAGAGCGGTCCTAACCTGTCGCTGATTAGTTTCACAAGATAAAAATCAAGTTGAAAATAAGAAATACAGCAATACTCTGGTGCTAGGAAATTTACCTGCTTTTCGGATTCCTTTCTGAAGACTCGATGCTCAACTTTCCCTCCATATAATCACGCTAAAACCTGGATTATGAAAACAAATATTGAACGACACAATTTAGGAATCTATTTCCTTATAAAAAAGTTTACAAATGTTGTGCAAATCATGTTTTTTTAAGGGTAAAAGTCGCAAAACTAACTCACCTTTCTGAGAGGCCGCCAAAATGAACTTTGTCGCCGCCGCAACTGAGGTGGAGGCCGTCAAGTGGCGTGACATTTATGCAAATTAATTCAAGACCTTGCGAATTTACTTCCGGTTGACGTCCTCCTAGGCCGCGTCCAGGGTATCTTAAGGTCCCTAATGCGTGCAGCGCGTGCAAGGTGAAATTATGCTAATTTCAATCACCATCATCCTTCTTTTTAATTTTGAAAAAACACATCTCATACGTCTTCCTTTTTCTTCGAAACCTCAAAATTAGTTTCCCCTCAGTTTTTACTGTTTACCTTGTTTTGTTTTAGAGAGAAAAACGGAGAAAAAACCTTACAACTAACCTCAATAAATTTTGTTTACATGTGGTTGCCGGATTTGCGACGCATAGCGCGAATCGCCATGGCGCGTTGCACCCGAGAAGCAAAGTTTGAAGCAGTACAACGCCACTATATCAAAATATATCAATCTAATTTTTTGTTATGTTATATAAAATTTATCCCCCTTTAACATATGTAAAAATTGAGGTTAAGAAGTGTTAAGCTTTTGCAAACGAAACGGCGAAAGACGATTAGGTGATATTTAGTGGAAGGAGGAGGTATTCAACACTTTCAAAGTAAACTCAAATTTTGGCATTATACAACCAACAAGTTTGACTTATAGGCATACAGATACAAACATATGAAACTGTTCATTGATATTGTTATGAAACGAATTCATCTATTTAACACTGTAGCCTGAAATTACAGAAAGAAAATAGGATTTCCGGTTTGCAGAAAGGAAAATTTCGCCGGCCTTCAAGCGCACCGGAAGCGCGGAAAGAGCGCTCGTGCCAGTCCTACTCCGCATCACACATTAAATGAAGAGGGGAGCGCTCGTTTCACCGCCCAACATTTATCCGCCCTGCTACGAAGGGTTAGCGTGGCGTCCGGCCTGGAGAAACTACAGCTCGGAGGTACATGTACATGCGGATATGAATCCGTTTTAGTTTTTCTAAAAGCTAATTGTCATTTCTTAAAATTTTGAAAAAAGCGTTAAAAAAATCCAATTTTAAAGTAAACAATGCACATGTTTCTTTCCAGTTATTTTTAACAATTTCTAAATTAAACATGCATAATATAGAATTAATTAAAAATTACCGGCAGTTTTGTTGTTGTTGATGGTCTTTTGTTCCATTTTTATGTTTTTTTTTGTCCCCAATAATGCGCGATTGGCTCATGCCACCATAAATAGCGAACATAAACGTATCACTTTTCTTACTTGTCGGTGATAGTAGAGAGGGGTTTGATTTCCATGGTTTATGATCGAGCCCCAACTGCGATTTACAGTTTTTTGATCTCGTCTACTTTTATCACTTGATCTGAGATATAGTCGACTCACTGGTTTCCACTAGCGACGGAGTCGGAGTCGAGGGTCCACAATAGGTTTGGCGGGATGCGGGATTTGCCTATTTTTCGTGGTGATACTCGGGATGCGAGCTGAAAACAGGAGCGGGATGCGGGAATTTTAATAACCAGCGGGAGCGGGATTTCCTATTTTTACGGGAATGGGATGCGGAAATCGTAAGGGGAAAATAGCGGGATGCGGGAATTTAGTTTTGTCTTCACTAAAAATTTACTAGCGCTCACTGAAAAAAATGGATCTTTAGTGTGTATACCGCCTTTGTAGTCAAGCTACGAGTGTCAAAGAAGTGAAGCCTGTCAAATTTTGCCCATTATCACTTTTCGTCTTTTCCGGTTGTACTATTTCCGTCGCTTTTGTCACTTGATCTTCACTGATCCCTTTTCTGTCGACGGATTTGACCTTTTCTGCTTTTGCCTGGACGGACCTGTCGGACTTGAAGGCGTCCTTGAACGATCCTTTGGACTGCGCGTTTGTTAAGTAACAGGGGCACCCAACGTCAATTTTCGGCGGAAAATATCTGTTCGGAAGACGATTTGAGAACTAGAATTTTCGGAGCATTTATTGTAAAATTTATTGCTTGCCTGCCTCTCCTAGGATTTTCGAACATCTAAAAAATGGTTAACGGATTATTACCCTAAACTGAGGTCAGGTAGAATTGTCGGGAGCCTTTTTTCTGGCTGAATTTTTCGAAAAGGTAAGTTTTGTTCCCTATAATTTTCGGATCACTAGACTTTCAGCTAGGAAATCCGAACAGATGAAAAATTTTCAGGGGATAAAAATATGCCTATATCTACCGTTTAAATACTAAAATACGTTTAATAATGCTATGTTTAAGTGGTTTTGAACTATATTCTCGTTGGGTGCCCCTGAAGTAAGTCTAATCACGATATGGCCACACCAGAACTGATGGAAGTGCACAATGACGACGATGTGGTAGACATCAAAAATTGTGTGGCTCTGTATTGCGAAAAAGGTGCCAGTGGGAATGCATTTCTTTGGGAAGAAAAATTTAGAGCTACTGTTTCAAGGCAAGTGAAGACCTTGAAAGTCTTAATAGAAACAGTCAGGTGAGTCGATCTGAGTTTACTGCTATCTAGACTGCATGCTTGCAGTCCGCTTTTTCTCTTAAAATCCGTCTAGTTCTTATCGCAGCCAGCGCGATTGCAAACCACGACGTTATGTTACAATAAGGGATTAGGACCAGACGTTTATCCCCGGAGGGGTTCTTTATGAATTTCTGGGTGGGGATGTGCCGCTGGTACCCTGGAACCCTTAACCTACACCAGAGCTACAATCTTGGACAAAATAAATTGAAAACCTTGACCTCCCCTCCCCCCAAATCAAAGATGAGAAAATGGCGCGTTTTTGCCCTTCGCGCGGCTTCATCCTTGATTTGGGGGGGATGGGGGTTTGCTGTTCCATTTTATTTTGTCCAAGATTGTAGCTACCTTCCATTTATCGCCGCAAATATTAACACCTACGCTTCCATGCGTAACATGCGGCTTAATGAGAAAAAATGTAAAGATATGGTCATCAATTTTTTGAAGTATCAACCCACTGTTATAACACCGATTCAGCTTAATGGTATAGTCATTGAAAGAGTATCTAGTTATCAACTCTTGGGAGTTATTATTTCATTATCACTAATGATTGGGGGGGGGGGGGACAGGGGGGTCACAATCTCCCGCTTCCCGTACCCCGTTCTCCCGCCTCCCGTATGTTTTTGTCCCTTTGTCTCCCGACTCCCGCCCTTTATTGTGTTTCTCCCGTTATCATGTAAATCACGCTGTTTGACTCCCTATTCAGATTCTAATATAGGGAGTGCTTTGGCCTTGTCATCATAAAAAATTGTGTTGTAAATCGAACCACTCCGCACTTTCTAGCGCGATCATTGAAGTGGCATTCCTTCGACACAAGTTTACACCACGCGGCAAAATCTTCATTACAGTTTCCCTGCTAGTAGAGGTCTCTCACGACGAGGCAAAAATGAGAGAAAGGAGAGAGACCTCTGCTGGCTTCCGAAGCGTTGTTTGATGAAGCCGCCGACCAGATTTCTGCTGGAAACTTACCGGTTTCAAAACCGTTTTCGTTTAATGTGTAATGCGCGTGCCCTGTTAGACTGAACGATGACAATTATTGAGCCCACAATGGAAGGTGTTGACAGGCCAACCATGACTCATAACCGAGAACTGACCACTCCAGAAAATACCGTAACATACCATAATGCTCTTTGGTTGTCACCCCAAAATTATGCATAAGCATTGTTTTCAGTTTCTCATGGGAGTAAAAATGGCCCCAAGAGAAACTGAAGACAATGCTTATGCAAACTTTTGGGGTGACAAACAAAGAGCATTATGGTATGCTATGGTATTTTCTGGAGTGGTCAATATCTCCCAGAGATTTTGCTCTCTTGTAGGAAATGATGGGGGGCTCGTTGTATATTTTTCTCAGTAGTGGTTACTTTTGAACTAAATGCCATTTGCTCATTAAGATGTTTTTATGGTTTGGCAAAGCAGGGTGGTACGTGGTAACGAAAGGTAGAATTTTCTTTCGCACTTCGTTGTTCTTTTGTATAACCGAATTCCGTTCAGTAAATTTAACCTCAGAGGATTTTTTTTGTGAGGGTAACCTCTAGCGCGAAAGCGTTTTTTGAAGTTGTAGATGTTCTCATAGAAAGATTTAGCTGAGGAGTTAGTTCTCAGAAGTCTAAGGGCTTCGCCCGCGGATGTCAAGGATTCCTTGGTTGTGAAATCTCTTGCTTTTGTTGTGAAATCTCTTGCTTTTGTAAACAGTGTATCCAGAACGTTAATCTCTTTATCAAATATTTCAGCCGTAAGTTTAATTGTAGGGTGATGCCTCTTTGGAAGAGTAATGAATTCAGCAATCTCTTTCCTCTCAGTTATCCACAACGAGAAAATATCGTCAATGAATCTATTCCACGCAAGAGGTTTAGTTCTGCTAAGGTTCAGTATTTCTGTTTCTACCGCCGATACAAAGGTAACTCCAAGTGATTTGCCCTCTTATTTTGAATTGTAATTTCCTTTTTTTCCTTTTCGCGCGCAAACCGCAGTTCTATGAGTTGTGTCGCACATGACAAAAACGTTACTGGTTGTCAAGGAAACGCGAGGGCATACGTGATAGAAAACGCGTCGGAAGCCGGCAGAGGTCTCTCTCCATTCTCTTATTTTTGCCTCGCCATGAGAAACCTCTGCTAGCAGGGAACATTACAGTGTTTTGTGAACTACAGTCGTAAGGAGAGAGCTACCAGGAAGGTCTTCCATGGACGGATTTTTCCCCACCAAACCGAAAAATACTAAGACCGATCATCTTTGATGACATTTGACCTGACTCGCTTTGTCGTCCTTACGGAGAATTTCGACATCTAGCAAGACAGACGAGACACTGACACGACTGACACAGTCGACACACATGTACGTACGTACATATGTCATGCAATCTCATTCATGTCCTATGATGTAAGCGACTTAGAAAGGTTTCCAATTTCACAGGAAGTAATGTGATTTTGTTTTTATCCCGAGCACGGATTTTCGTTTTTTGACTTTTCTCGTGTATAAAATTTTGCTTTAAGCCTCGGAAAACGTAAAATGGAAGTCAAGAAACGTTGTTGGGTTCGTTTCTTTGACTGCCTTTTTGAATTTCTCTCCCGCTTCACGCCATCGTAGAGATCCCGCCTCCCGTACCCCTCCCGCCCCCTGTTCTCCCGGGCTCCCGCCCCCCTGTCCCCCCCCCTCCCCCCCACTAATGACCTCTCTTGGAACGAACATTGTGACAGTATCCATAAAAAAGCTACTAAGCGTTTGTTTGTGCTGCGGACCCTCAAGAGAGTTGGTCTGGGCACTAACGATCTCGTGTTAGTCTATTGTAGTATTGTTAGATCCATTGTCGAGTACGCCTCGCCAGTTTGGGTTGCGATCCCTTTATATCTTGACGAGTTAATTGAGTCTGTACCGCGGAAAGCTCTCAAAATAATATTTGGCCGGGTAGACTATACGGAAGCCTTGGTCTTGGCCGGCCTGGAGTCTCTTAGTGACAGGAGAGTAGGAGCTTGTAAGCGGTTTATGGCTACTGCACGCCAAATGTCCTCCCTTAAGAACTCATTACAGTTTAAGGGTCCAACTTCCAAGACGCCAACATGGTCATACCAGAAGAATTAATGACTTTGTAACTTATAAATTTCAGTGAATGTATGTAAATAGTTAAATGTATGTGACAATGACCTTCCCCAACAATTCAGTTATTGCTGCAAGTGGGTGAAATAAACAAGAATATCTATCTAAACTAAACGCTGATGTTTTTTGCCCAGTCAGCAGATACTATTAATTCAGTGCCTGCATAAATGGAGCTTATAACTGCGGAAAAGGACCATGACGAGCGTTCAGTACTAAGAGCTCAGTTTTTTTTATTATTTAGCTTGAGCATATTGGCTGTCACTTTTGATATCAAGGATACACGTTTCCACCTTAGATTTGGAGTATTCAGGTTCACCAGGACGTGAAAATGTCAGACGTCGTGCCCGATTTAGGTGAAGCTATCAATAAGCCAAATGCAGTCAAGGACTGCCTATTTTTCTTGACTGTTAATCAACCTTTTGAACACATAACTTATCACTTGACAATCATGCCAGCTTTAAAGGGACATCTGAGTTTGACTTGAAAATCGGTGTTTGTTTCAGTGTTGAAAATTGGAGTTTGTTTTAAAAAATTAGAATTTGTCTTCGAAAATCGGAGTTTGTCTTGCAGAGTGGGAGTTGGAAAATCGGAGTGTTTTCTGTTTTTCAAAAATCGGAGTTTGCTTTCAAAATTGGAGTGATTCGTGTAATTGAGGTGGGCTCTTGTCGAGATGCTTTGATTCCTTTACAAGAAAGTCACCCTCGATGTAAAGATTGATTATTCTTCTAGGTAGCTGATTCCATATCCAAAGAAATAGGGGCAAATGTGGCGGAAAGGTTAAGAAGAATACAGTGGCTTTAGATCGAGTACTATTTTGTAAATGAATCAAAGATAAAGGATTGTGTTGACAAGAGCTTACCTATGAATCCTCCAAACTTCTCGTCTTTAGTGGACCCAACATGGCTGAAGAAAGCGCACAGCTTGGCACCAGAGTTTAAGTGAAACTCCGATTTTCGAAAACAAACTCCGATTTTCAAACTACGATTTTGCAATGAAACAAACTCCAATTTTCGAAATGTAAACCAATCATTCGAAAACAAACTCCAGTTTTCAACAAAATAAACATCGATTTTCAAGTCAATCTCAGATGTCCCTTCCGTAGAAATCAGGCCTAAAAGAGGCATTCTAAAAACATTTAAATGAGCGCGCCTGAACCCTAATGAACCACAAGAAAACGCAAAGCTTAAACTTCACCCATATTTGCGAGGAACTCTGTAAAACTTGTTAAAGCCTATCTTTAAGCTCTTTTAATTCACCAATGTTAGCAATTAGTGCGAAGAACGAAAAAATGTGCTTTTGTATAAAAATATTTGAAATTTAGGTAGCGACTTTTTTGGATTTTTGGCAATTTTAGCAACTTTGTGGCCTTTCAGCATTTTAATTCCCAGCCTGTAGGAGCCGGTTCTTCTACGCCTTCGTCACACCCCCAAACCGCCCACATCAAACTGGATACCAGACTACGCACGTCCAAGGCAACTCGATGCTTCGAATGTTTAATTTTACACGAGTATGCACATTTTTCTTTTTCAGAAAACGAAATCAAGACGATTGTAAATTTAGAATCAATTGGGATGTATTATGAATGATAAGAAAAGTAAAAAAACCCAAAAAAAAAAAGAAAAAAGAAAAAAAAAGAAATGTATAAATAATTGCTTTCGAGAGTGAAAACAAACCACGCGAGACGACACGTGATAGGTTGAAGTTCGACGCGGGAGCAATCGCTGGAGCGGGAGTCACGGAAAAACTGATACTGATGTAAACGACGTCGTGGTTTGTAGCGATTATGGAAGTCAGTGGCACAAAATGTTTGCGAGAAACAAGAGTGTTGGTGTTGTATACTGGAGGAACAATCGGAATGAAGAAGATAGACGGAGGTAAATGACTATGCATCTTCGCTTCATTTCAAAAGTATAAATGGCCGGTTCTACGTATGGTCTATTATATTATGTTAGCTTGTATTGCAAAGTGGCTCTTGTTTAACTTGTTGTATCTCGAAACGAAATGAAAAGATGAGGATTCACGGAAATGTTTCTTTTTTTTATTTAGCCTATCATCCCAAAACAGGCTTCCTTCAGTCACAGATCAAACGGCTTCCTATGCTGTACGATGATGAATTCATGAATGAACGATCCACTTCCGAGGCAAGCGACAACTGCTCGCTAGAAGAACTTGCTATGCCGTGAGTTTCTCGTGTAATGTGTTTGTACTTAAGTATTTTTTTAGTTTGTTTGAATATCTGTTCAAATCTTGTTCTCAGAAAGTTAACTGGTAATTTTTTGAACAGCCCAAACATCATGTTCTATGCATATAGTATGCAAAACTTTAATGATTCGTGTGTCGTGTTAAATACTCTTCCGCCTTGTTTTGTTGTGTTCTTCTTTCACTCAAATGGAAATGATTCTTAAGATTCCTTTCGCTGGAATGTTGAGAAAACTGCTACGTGCATCTGTTTTAAAAGTCAACAACACCTTTATTTGACAGATAATAGTATTGCCAACTTTTTAAGCCCCGTCAACAACTCCCATCACTGTTGCATGTTGTTGGGAGTTGCTGTGCAAATTTTGAAGTTTGAAGCATTTCTTTTGTTCGTGTTCAGCGAAGAGTTGCACAACAATGTTGATCCAGCTAGTTGGTCCTCTGACTTTCTCGATGACCCCAAGCTCCTCCAGCAGCTTTAGTTTTTGTGACACTTTCTCTCTCCCTCTGAATGGAGTTCAGTTTAATGGCTGTGCCACCGGTGCAAATATTATGTTGTCATCCTGGTGCAACTTCAGCTGACAACCTTTTAGTTACCCTAGGCAATAAAAAATTTTGGGAATCTCTACTTTTTGGTCACGTACTGTAACAGCTGTTTACATCAATATTCCAAGTTTATGTACTGCAAGCATCTCTGAAGTTTTACGACCTACAATGTAGTAGCAAAGTGGCAGCTTCCCCTAGCCTGGGACTACATAAAATGGTGCAACTGTTGACTTTTTGGTTTGTGGCCCGGTGATTCTTAGTTTACTGCTCCTCTAGAGCTCTAGGGGTTGAGAGTGTGTTTATGCACACACAATTCTATCGCACTTAATTGCTAAAGCTGTTTCTTCTCCAATAAGAGATTGGCCTTGTCAAGGTCTGCCACTGCCTAGCCTATGCGTAGCCACACCCTCCCTCTGACAAAAAAGGGTGTGGCTACACATAGGTTAGCCACTGCCCAGGTCTCTTCCCAGATCATGTGTGTCCTTCTTTGTGTTTGTAATAAATATGAGAATGTGCTATAATTTTTTTTTTTTTATTAATCTAAAATGTGACATTCTATTTTTTGACAGTATATCAACCCATGGAGTCCGTGTTTTGTATTACATCAAGGAATATTGTCCCATTAAAGACTCATCAAACATGACCATCAGTGACTGGATAGAAATAGCTTTGGATATTAAAAACAATTACGACAGCTATGATGGATTTGTTGTAATACATGGTACTGACACAATGGCTTACAGTGTATCTGCTTTGTCATTCATGCTAGAGAATCTTGGAAAGTCTGTTGTGTTCACTGGCTCCCAGGTATGTGTACAGTACTCCAACAGTATATGTTTCTGGGAAACTGCCCACCTGCCCCTCCCCTAAGTCAACTTTGACACTTTCTTCTCACTTAGGGCAATTAAATGTTGGCTTAGGGGAGGGATAGGTAGGCAGTTTCCTGAAACATATATAATGAACCCTTAATGCTGGGTACAGTAGTGATGTGCTGGTTACATACATACTCTGTAATCAATCATTGATCAAACAGCCTTAAGTGACATGATGATCCAGTGTTCTCCCTAAATTTTAGCTCAGCAGATAAGGAAACATTCATGATATGGCCAGTATGGCAAAAATATGCCCAGAGGTCCACTTTTCTTTGGGGAGATGGGGGTAGCGGAGTGAGGGACATGGCCCCACCCTAGGAGGAGTTAAGTTCTTTGAAACCTTTTCCCCTCATTTTAAGAAAGTTTTACAACTCAATTGTAAAACGCAGTTAATGGAGAGTGATGCCCTCAATCAGCAACATGTAACGCAGTGCTATGCTACAGCCCCTATCAAATATCGTAGAAGTTTACTCGTAGTGGGTAAAAGTACTGGGTAGTATGTAAAATCACTTCTATAGCTGGGAAATTACTGATACAATAGCAATCCTTGTTTTTGTTGCAGTTAGGGCTAGGTTCTAATGTATTGCTCATTGTGTATGGCTAGTAAAAATAATTTTCCTCATGCATATCTCGTTGAGCTCTTTAGGTGCACGTTCTATTCTGTAGTACAGTATTTTTTATTGGCTTACCTTGGGATAGCACTTGGACTATAAAAGGCCTAGTTAAAGTCCTGTGTCTCATTCCGAGCTGAATTGCTAACTTAGAATACTTCAACCGTCCTAAAGTTTAGTAATTCCCACCCTTCCCTCCCTTTGGAGGCTTTGTTGTTGTTCCTAATAAACATGGGCTCACTCCTTTTTTTTGCCTTCGGTTTAAGTCTCACGGTGACTTCCCCAAGCTTTGATTTTAATGCAAACTTTCATATTTGATTGTATTCCAACACGTGCCGGCGGAGTTGGCTTGTAGTGCTGATAAGATAAAGTTCCTAGAACAAAATATTTGCCTACACTGTTCCATTAAGTTGCACGATGCTGGCCGGAGGTTTCAGCTTGTAGTGCCGTGGAGTGTTAGGCCGTATTAAGTTTGTTTCTTTTGGACCTACCTGAACTTGTCCGCTCCGGCGCACGTAAATTATCGCCAGGGAGATAAGTAAGGCTTTATTGCCATGCTATGGAAGTCATCCACCACGCCGATCACAGAGCGGTGTTCCCCCCATTACGCCATATGTTTGTTGTCTTATTTTATTACACTTTAATTGTAAAGCCTAGCTAAAGGAACTGCAACATTAAGACCTATTTTACGCAAATCGGCTGTAAAATTATCTTTAGACAACAATTTAAAATGTTTGATCCCAATAATTTTGGTATGTGTTCAATGCATGTTCTCTTTCCAAAATATATGACCCATAAAAAGAAAAGCTGTGTATATCTCAAGTACTTTTTCCTATATCCATGTATTCATTTCCTTTATCGGACTGCATGGATCACCACTTGTGTATTTTTTAAAACCTCTTATTTAACTAAATTTAGTAAACCTTCAAGTAGTTGCAGGCAGTAAGAAGTGTTGCTTCAGGCAGTAAATTTTTCTGGTTACCACCTGATAAGGAGAACACTGCAATCAATGATAGAAAATGTTGAATTGCGTGCCATAGAAAGTACTCAAGAAAAAATTTATTGCTGGCAAATGAAAATAATTAAACGTATGAGCTGCCTTTCTTATTATTGGATTTGTAATAAATACAACTGCAATCTGCTGATGATCTTTTTCTGTTTGCACTTTTTATCACTTTCTGAAGTTTTCATTACTGTGACTTGCACACAGGAAGAATGTGTAGTTATTCTAGAGTTGGTTTTCCAGTAATGATTTGTATACCGGTACAGGGGAGGATCCAGGATTTTTCTTAGGAGAGGGTGCACCACACAAAGGCGTGGCTTAATTGACTGGGACATGACGTAGCAAACTACCATTTTTGCGGTGTTTAACAATAATTCGATCTTCAACCTCATCTCATGTTTCACTTCCACACCAATATACCACATAGTTTTTTGCAGAGTACCAGTTGTATCAGAAAGCCACAGTCACCTATTTTCCTCTGAAAATAATGTGATGGTTTTTGTTAAAATAAGGTGTGTGCTCAGGTACTGTACAATTTTTAGGTACCAATTTATGAGCAGCGAAATGATGGTCGTGATAACCTCCTTGGTGCACTAGTTATTGCAGGACACTACATTATCCCCGAGGTTAGTAGAGTACAAGTTCTTGGAAAGAGACCTCTTGACAAAACAGGGCTGTCAGTAAGAGGCGGGGGATTTCCCCGGCTACTATGACTGTGGCCCCCGGGCTGTTTTTATTAACTGGAAAATAGAAGAAAAAATCGAACCAAAAGAAATCCCTAGCTGTTTGATTCCCAGCCTACTCGTTGTATTTACCCAGCAACACGAAATCTTAGTGACAATCTGCAACAACAGCTGGTTTTGATTAACCTCACTAACTCACAATGATAAAAAAATGGTTATGGATGATGTTACCAGGCATGATCTGATCCAATCTGATCCAGGGTTTGTCAAATGAGCCCTTGTAATGATTGTGTAATAATAATAATAATAATAATAATAATAATAATAATAATAATAATGCAAATATTTATAAAGGATAACCCATCAGTTCTATTAAAAAGAACTATTATCAAAGGGTCCTGTAACTAAAATATAAAATTGAAAGTGGAAAATAAAATAAAATAACACTAAGAAATCTAAGATTCAAAAATCAAAATCTGGAAAAATTATTGACTTATAAGATTGGAAAGAGTTGTGAATTATGGAATAATATTGAAAAACTCTTGTGTATTTGATTCAAAATTTCTTTTTCACTTTAGCTCATGCTATTATTAATAAAGAGGATTATTTAGCAACATGCTTATTAGAGGATTATCATTAAATGTGCATTTTGCTTTTCAACTTTATTAAAAGGTGAGTCTTTATTTTGCGGGATGCTTGTACCGAGGGAACCGCTCTACTAAAGTTAGTGCTGGAAGCTTTGATGCTTTTGATTCCCCAAATCTTCCTCCATTGGTGACCATGAAGGTTAAAATTGAAGGTAAGAACTGTTATGTTAGCTTGAACCATGACGTAAAGAACCTTCCAGCCTTCACCTGTACATGTCATTTTTTCTATACACATGTACATATAAGTTGCATAAATTGTTTTCATTTACATGTAAAATGTTCACTCAGTGAACAAGATACAATACTGTTGCCCCGGCTCTGACCCCTGACTTTCTTACATTCATTATTTTTCCATCTTAACTATTGATCCTATCTAATATTTCTATTGATACCTAATTGCAAAGACCTCCCTGAGAGGATAGGTAGAAATGGGTTTCGTAAGTTGTACCTTATTCTTACTGATTTTCGCGAGTATTAAATTTTGAGATCTTGTAATTTTAAAAATTTGCAAAATTTAATATGCGCAAACAAAAGATCGCACGAAATTTAAACATGCAAAATGTAATACCATTTTCAAAGTCAAAACAATGGGAATTTTTTCGTTCTGAGTCCGCGTGTTTTTTTAACTGTGCACACTTACTGAACATCTCAAGTTGCGTTTTAAGCACTGAACTGTACTGTATGATATACATTGCATAGACTGCATACACAGCAAGCAGTTGTACATGTGCATGTGTATTGTCTTGTTCATAAGGTTCTATGTAGGGCAGTTGAAAGTTTACAATCTTGCTTTGAAAAAATATATATCACAATATGTTATACTTAGTCTAATAATTGATTTGTGATGTTTAGCGCCCTCTGCTCAGGATTTACGAAAATAGCAACAAGAACAAATTGGGAAATTTGTTACGCTTTTTCTCTAATTTTTTTTTTTTGCAGTATTATTTCGAAAATTAGTACTCAAGAAATCTGGCTCCCAAATATTCTCAAAATGAAGTACAGGTGAAAATTAGTAAAGAATAAGGTACATGTACACATGTTTCACTCCCCACTTATTCCCACATTTGACCCATAACAGGTGACATTAAGGTTGTGAACTGCAAGAGATTGTTGCACCCCACCAGATAGCCAGATTAGAGAGGCGCTGTGAGATGGAACCTATGTTTTTTCCTTCTCTTCCAGGAAGACTAGAATACTACCATACGTTTGAAGATGTGAAACAAAGGGAGCACATGTACATGTTTCACATCTGCAAATATGGTTAAACACTTTCTAGTGTTAAAAGCCCCCTTAACTTGTCCAACCAGGAAATATAATGAAGCTGTGCCTATACTGCTCCAGTCTGATACACGTACTCAGCCGAGAGCTATAAATAACCAGTTGACAGTAGTAAATTAAAGACGGTGTGGCCGTGCAGTTAGTGCGCCAGACTTGAAATCGGGAAGCCCAGAGTTTAAGTTGCACCAATGACCACTAGCTGGATTTGTTCTCGGTAGTCCCATATTCAAATCCTTGGTCACACTTGTAAAGTAGCCAACTGGTTTGCCTCTTATCAGTTGAGATTCTGAAAGATATTTTGTTTAATAGCGGTTACCAAATTAGTGAATAGCAATTTTTGTGCATTTTGATTGGCTCCTGTAACTCGGAATATCCTTGGCTATTCACTGTTTTGCAACTGGAGCCAAGATGGTGTCAGCTCTTTTCAGTGCATTTTGAGAAGATGAAATTTGAGTGATAAGTAAAACATTCATACAACCAATCTAGTGATCTAGTGATCTTCTCTAGATCAGCAAAAAACCTTCAAATAATCCTTAATAAGCTCGAATCTTTCTGTGAAAATGCCGATTTAAGTGTAAATTTAGACAAAACAAAACCTATGATTTTTAATAACTCTGGTAAGTCTTTAAAGAACTACTTGTTCAGATACGGCACTAATGAACTGGAAAACATCAAATCCTACATATATCTTGGACTAATAATGAGTCCTTATGGAAACTTTAATCTCGCTAGGCAAGAGTTGAAGAAGGTTGCACTCAAAGCACTCTATAAATTACGAAAAGAGATGGGAAACCACTTCAGAGAAAATATAAAATCAATGTTGATGTTATTTGATGCACTGGTATCTCCCATACTCTTTTATGTGAGTGAAGTGTGGGGGATTGATTGCAATGGACGATTAGAAAAGGATCCAGCAGAATTAGTTCAAAATAAATTCCTGAAGTGGCTGCTGGGAGTTAATAAATACTGCAATAACAATGCGTGCAGGGCTGACACAGGAAGGTTTCCAATGAGAATTGATGCCCAATGTAGGAACTTTAATTGATTATAAGTTCTGGTTAACCTTAACCAAAAATGAAAACAAATTATCTCAAATAGCATACAATGACATTAAATGGAACGAAAATAAAGCTTTCTGGAGCAAAAAAATCAAAAGCTTATTGGAACAGATAGGGTTAGGAGAGTTTTGGATGAAAGCACACTATACAGACATAGGAATCGTAAACATCATCAGGCAATGACTTAAGGATATCGAACTACAAAGACAGCTAAGTGGAATACATAACCACACTAGAAAAGGTGCTAACCAAAGGAACAAAATGAGAACACACCGGTTATTGAAAACGATAGACAATTACAAATGTGAAGATTACCTAGATCAGGTCACCAATACGCGACATAGAATAGCTCTCACTAACAAAACTGTGACTAAACAACCACAAATTAGCCATAGAGACAGGACGTTATATTCGAGACCGTTTAAGAAACCTGAAGAAAAAATTTGCCCAATTTGTAAGACAGAAATGGAGGACGAATACCATTTTTTAAATATATGCCCTGTTTACCAGGAGAAAAGATGTTCGTTGCTAGATTATTTGGAAAAAGAATATAGAAGAAAAATAAGCAGAATGTCACCTAACAAAATATTCATGTTTCTAATAAATCCCCCCAGCGGAAATGCTAAAATACAAAAACTAATAGCAAAACATATAAAACAAACTATGTGAATGCTTGAAAAAAGGAAAGGGGAAGACGGTAGAAAGTAAATACTCTAGGACGTAATTAATTAATAACTTTTTATTAGCCATATATACGGTTAGGAATTTTTTGTTGTGTGTAACTTTTATTAGTTATTTGGAAATAGTTGATATACTATTTATTGTATAAGACTCCAAATAAAAACATGTCTGTCTGTCTGTCTGACCAATACCAAGAAAGCGATAAACTTTGGCTTGTTGGTGTTTACTGGTAGGTAGAAAACTATTTTCACGCTGAATTTGCCACAAAATCGTAAAAACGCACTTGACAAAATCCTCGAAATGTTTGTAATTTGTAAACAAATGTCCTACTAAGGGACGTTTTTAATTTACAAAAGTTCATTTTTATCTAACTGATTTCTTAAATATTAAAACAATTATCCCCTTCAGGGTTGGTGAACAGCACTAGATAGATATACCTAGATGCATCTCCAGATATGTCCATCACTATTCACCTCCCCTTCAGGGGATAGTTGTATACTATTTGAATATTTAACAATTAGTCGCCGAAGGTGACGTGAATATCGGCGAATAGTCACCGAGACGAAGTCGAGGTGACTATTCGCCAATATTCACGTCGCCTGAAGCGACTAATTGTTTTAGTATAATTACATTGATGATTATTCGAGAAAAAAAAATTTATTGATCAATTTCCGACCCCGAAACATCAAAAAATCTGGCTGCCATTTTGAAAACTGCTAGCCTTCAATGCTATAATCACCGCATGGTGATTATAGCGGGATAGTGCGAAGCTCCTAGCCAATCACAGCGCTCTATTTTCGATAGTCATTGATGTAATTATACTAAGTTTCATTATCCCTGAAAAGCCTCGTAAGGGGGGGTGGGGGGGGGGGGAGGTGGATAATTTTATTTAAATTAAAATTATTTATACTATAGGAGCTGGTGCTATTTCATGGACATATGAAGTCTTAACATTTAATATCACTTTGAATTGTTTGTTTTCTTGCAGTTCAGTGGGATGCGATATTCCGTTCAAACAACAGTAAAAAATTCACAGTTCACACCAACATGAATCCTAACATCGGCTTGTTGCGTCTGTTTCCTGGCATTACAGCTGAAACTGTGAGTGAATATTAAACATTTAGGGCCAATTATTTTAACGAAGTTTAACTTGAGCAGCGGTTTAATGAATCTTTGAACCTCCAGATTTCTTCTTTGGTGGGTTGTTTTAAGAAGGTAATATATTGCTTTTAATAAAATGCTTTCATAGATTAGGCACCAAAAATTCCTTACCTTATTTTATTGATTATCACTCCTATATTCTCCCCTGATTTTCGACTCATGGTTACCTTTGGAAAGCACTCCGTCCCTTTGCTATACGGGCCTAAACTATGGAAAAAACTTTCATCTGAAGTAAGAAATATCTCATCGCTAAAGCAGTTTAAACTCTTCATTCTCAAGGCCGATCTGTCCAACATTCTTGACACTTATCTATAAGAAAAATTTTAAAATATGCACTTCATAGTAATGTACAATCTTAAGTTATTTATTTTATTTATCTATTTAGATTGTGTTAGTATGTGTCCTTAGTATAAGGGACTTTTCCCTGCAGCTATTTTCTTAAAAACACGTTAATAAAGTTTTCATTCATTGATCTCCGTTTTTGTCCCAGCAGACTGAACTGCCCTTTATAGCAGCACATACCCATACCGTAAATGACCTAATAAACGCCCACAAAAAAAAGCCTCTTATCTAATAAACGCCCCCTCTACGTGGTTCAAATTTTATTAGACACCCCTCTCTAATAAAGGCTCCCTGTCTAATTGATGCTCCCTATGAGTCAGAATTTGTCCAAAATACTGGAATTAGCTAAAAGGAGCAAAATTCTTTCAAAATTCTTTCTTCAAATTCTTTCACTCTTTTGCTTTATTAACAAGGCTTGGCATATTTCATCTTGTTCAATGTCAAATTTTAATTAAGGATAGACTAACGATGGCAACATAATAACAATGAGCGAGGATTCTGACATTAATGTGGGGATTTCAAAGAGTGATATAGATCTCTAGAAGGCCTAGATGTATCAGTTTATTGATGGAGTGGACAATGCACTATTTTTCAACTCTCTTGATATTTTCACCGAATTAGTTTTGCTAAGATACAGTAATGAGAATAAACGCCTCTCTCTTTGAAACGTCTCCTATCTATTACACGCCCCCGCTTGGACCCCTTAAATAAAACAGACGCCCTGGGAATTTATTGGGTCATTAACAGTATTATACCTTTTACTTGATTATCCCCCACTGCCCTTCCTCCCCTGGGATTGAAGTGCGGGTGAATGTGGGAGGAGCCTGCAGTATGAATAGAAGGCCATATATATATTTTCTAGTATTTTATTCTTTTCATTTAACAGGTGCATGCATTTCTCAAGAGCCCCATGATGGGTGTGGTCTTGCAGACTTATGGGACTGGCAATGCTCCAAATAACCGCGATGACTTGATTACTGAAATAAGGAAAGCTACCCGGCGTGGTGTCATCATTATAAACTGCACACAATGTCTTCATGGACCTGTTGTTGATCAGTATGCCACAGGAAAGGTTAGTTTAAAAATAATACAAGTTTTTTGGTAGCATTTGTGAATGTAAATGTAAATTTTACAGACATTAAGTACTGATGTATGGTATAAGACAAATGAAGTGTGCATGTTTAGAAAAGGCCTGATAAACTACTTAACTGTCCTTCCGAAATGCCTCGCACTTGTCTGGGAAACAAAATTAGGAGAATTTGACATAACATCACCTATAAGCCGCAGATCAGAAGTGTGGCTCAAACCCCAAAACCCTCAATGGCAAAAAAGATATTTTCTAGAACAACCTGTATCATAAATTTGTTGATTTACAGTATAGCTTTCCTAGTCCTAAGCCCAGTCCCCGTACGGCGTTTTCCCAGTCCCTGTCGGTCAACTCATTTTCGCTTAGACCATGTGACCCGAACGCTTTGATCGCGCGGAAATAGCGAGGCCTAGGGACTAGGCAACAGTGTAGCAAATATAACCACTGCCAAATCAAATAGAAGTGTAATAAAAGTGAAGGAGATGGTTACAAATTGTATCCATCTTTCAACAAATTCGTGTTATTTAGTGGAGTATGAGAGGCTTTTTGGACACCAACGCAAAACTGGGGGATTTTCTGCAGTTTAGGGTCCTTGGTAAAAAAAGCAACTTATAACGCGTTTTCAGTGCAAGTTATAGCTAATTGTATTTCTTTTCTAGATTCTGTTAGATGCAGGAGTGATTCCTGGCTCGGATATGACCCCTGAAGCAGCTCTGACAAAACTGTCCTACGTCCTGGGAAAGACAGATTTGAGCTTAAACCAAAAGCAAGAGGTGTAACCCTAAGGTTTTATACTTCAGTGTTTTGAAATCGAAATAAGAATGGACGAAGAGCAAATACAGAAAGCATTCAGTGCTCTGTAATTTAATCCTAAAGGGGGCCTTTCTTTATATGGGCTTTCTACTAATATAGGTACAGTCAAACCCAGCTTTACCAACACCCGCTTGATACGGACACCTAATTATTACGGGGACGTTCCCAGGGACGTTTTGTCTCTGGGAAAAGAGAGCCCTTTCCTTCTCTCTAAATTCAACCCGCGTAATACGGACGCGCCGTTAATATGGACACTCTCTATGGCCCCGTTAGTGGCATAGTTTTTGACCCCTATACAGCTGTAGGTATAAGATTTTGTGTTCTGTGATTTTCTGTATCGATAAATTCGTGTGCCTCTTTGTCTCACGCGAGGGAGATGAAACAGAAAGTCGCGCGGCCAATTTGTTTCAAATTTAATTGGCCGATTAGGGCCGAATTAAGGTTGCTAAACACGGGTTAGGGGGCGGTCAGGGGTAACTCGCGTGACGGCGCGTGTTTTAAATTAGACAAACAAACATGGCGGCAAAAAAAGCAATGGTACACAGAAGACGTTTTCTCAAAAACTACTCATTAAATTTTGTAATTTTGGGCAGAATTTTTACTTTTATCGTATTGTAAATAATGAGAATTTTAAAATGGAAGTTGAACAGACGAATTTTGTGACACATTTAAAATTCACAGTAAAATTATATTATTGATTATCTAAAAACCCGTCTGTTAAAATTTGGTCAAATAAATCTCAAATGGTAATGATTAATTATAGTAAGCTGTGTGCAAGTTTATAGGAAAATCTAATGAGCGAATTTTACGTAAACTGAGCGAAAGGGAAATTTTAAGGTTGTATTCAATCGTTCATGTTGCCATGGAAACTTCGAAAACGTCACATTTCATCTGCCAATCAAAATCTTTCATCAGTATATTTTTCACTTGCCAAGTTTCAGCTTGTGAGCTGCAACCTTTCTCTTGCCATGATTTGGCAAATGACATACACTCGCAAATGGCCAAAACTGTGTTCAGTCACCTTAGCTTAATCTTCCTCCGGAGGTGTATTAAATTAAACCCGCCGATTAGAGTCAGATTAGCGCTAATCGAGCTTTGATCAACGCAATCTAAGCGCGGATTAAATTTTAATCGTGGATTAGCGCTACTCGAGGTTTCGAACAACCGGGCGTTTCGTATCTATCAGAGATATCTATCCACAAGTCATCTTGTTCCTTGCTATGCATACAATGTTGCTACAGCAATGATTTGATTCCTGTCAATGTGATTTTAAATTTTCTTTTATTTTATGGTTCATTTTACAGTTGATTCGAAATAACATCAGAGGAGAACTCACCGTGGCCCATACAAAGGAGCAGTTTTCTCTCAAGGATAACTCATTTATTGAGGCTGTCGCTTCATCACTTAAAATCAGCTCCAGCAAGGTGAGACTAATTTGAGTGGCACCCACAAGAAGTTTACTTTTTAAGTTAATAATAGCCTTCGTGTACCGGTACTCGAATAAGCGTCGCACAATTTAATAAGCGTCGCTCTCGAATAAACGCCGCGGCGCTAATTTGGGTATTTACAAATAAACGCCCCACCATTGTTACAGCGCTTGATATAAGAGATATCAAAACCATATCGCTTGAGAAATAAGACCACAACCAACTCTCTCTAAATTCCCCTCAGTGTTTTACCCGTAGTTGAAACAAGCGCTGCACTTTTAACGCGGAAAATGAAATAAGCTCTTCGGCGTTTGATCGATCATTTACAGTAGCCGCACCCTCCCCCCGACAAAGGGAAAACGGAGAGGGGGAGGGTGCGGCTAAAAGTAAGCTAAGCTAGTGGAGACAACCGTAGGGACAGGTGAAATGGAGTAAGCTGCACAACAGAAGACGGTTTAGCCGGGTGAAGAACGATACAAGATCCGCGCTTTATTCTTTAGATTTGATTTTAAATATTTGCCTGGACTGGCCCTTTTCGCCAAAATCCCGCGACTTGTGATTACGTGACAGCCAAACACGCAAGTTCCGCTATCAAGATGACTTGATATTAAAATGAAAGTCATCTAGGAAAGTCAAGCCAGCCCGGCTTATGTAATCGGGCCCTCATTAGGAACTTCTAAGAAACTTACAAAGCAATTAATAAAGATTTTCTCGTCTTTTTTTAGGAAATGGAATTTGTGAGGCAAGCGTTACTTCCAGTGCTCATGAGCTGCGCAGCAAGTTCCGGGAATGTAAAAACACTGGAAGAGTTGATCAATCAGGTACAGTTTTTCTATAATTGAAGACCACGCAGCAGCCCTTAAGTTTTCCTCCTTCAGGGCGTCGCCGCTGGCGTGTTTCGCGCACCACTTCACTAACTTTAAAGAAAGGAAATAGATGACTCACTCTCATTGTATTCTTTATTCTTTTTTAATCAATTTAGGCTTCTGAGAAACTGCCCACCCGTCCCTCCCATAAGTCAACATTAACACTCACTTCTGACTTAGGGCAAAATGTTGGCTTAGGGGAGGGGTAGGTGGATAGTTTCCCAGAAAAACCTAAATTGATCCAAGTGGTCAGGAGACAGAGGGAACCGTTTCGGTTCCACAGTTGTTCGAAGACCTATTAGGGCTAACCCAGTTTTAAATTTAAATTCGGTTTCTTTTTCTTTCGTTCAAAAGCATTTCTAGGATAATTTTCCTGATTTTTTTTAGAGATTGTAGGCAAAAAGGATAAAGCAGAATTCGCTTGTGTATAGCTTTCAGATCGCAATAAATTTGTGGAAGCAGGATTTTTTAGATTTTCAATTAACTTTGAACGTTCACAGCTCGCTTTAAACTTCTTGCCATACATTAATGGAGGTGGAAACTAACGCAATCGAAAATGGAAACTTAAAAAGAATCCTACATAAATTGATTTAATTCTTAACTTCACATGACTTACACGACCTATATTTTACTGAAGGTGTTTTGCAAACACGTACGCATTAAATGTGACGCGGAAGTGCTGTAATATATGAACCATAGGGTTCAATTAATTTAAAGGTCAATTATTGTGCATCGAGATAAATCGCTTTAACAAATAACAATTTAAGTTGAACTTCGTGTGATAAGCACTATGACCCAGGCTAGATGAAATCACGCTCACAAGCTATAATATTGTATTTCAAGGTGCGTTTAGATCAGTCTTCAGCTACCCAAGGACTGTGAAAAGCGTTTCGCAATAATTTAGCCTTAAATTTTGGAGGAGTAACCAACTGGATAATTGTCTTCTATGAAAATACGTCAGTCACGGGGTGAGAGAAATAGCGATTTTCAACTCATATTCTGATAAAAAAAATGTGTTATCGATCGTTTGATTTGTTACATTTTTCCAAAGTGTCTTCCGATAAAATCAAGATGCGAGTAATCAAATATTTAAACTTTTCGAGGTCGGCAAATGCAAACAGCTAATTCCTTCAAGTTGAAGAAAAATAACAAGAAACAAAAGGAAAACATCTTGAAACATAACATTTTTATCTTGTAGCAAAATGCGTTTTTTTGTCGACCATAATTTTAGAATAACATTATCATGTATAAATTTTATAGTTTCAATGCAGTCGGGTGAATGTCAGGCCCGTGGTTCGATCGGGATAGGTTTAACGGGTCAACACAGGTTTTATGGCAGCCCAAGAATTCGAGTCTATTTCCTTCTGAAGGAAAATCCCCCCGAGCTTACTGGGAGACCAATATTTCCAGTTTGCTCCTCTAATTGTTTACATTTTAGATATTTCACCAGAGTGTTACGATAATGCATGGATTCTAACGTCGTAGTTATAAAATCTCAGTGTCTGGTTAAATCGTTTTATCGCTAGGGTGCAGACGTCAACGCCTCAACAAACTACGATGGACGGACACCCCTTCATATAGCGTGCATGGAAGGTAACATTGAAGCTGTCAAATTTCTCTTGGAACATGGCGCATCAACACAAGTGAAAGATCGATTTAAAAGTTCCCCTCTAGATGACGCCATCAAATTTAGACACAAGGAGATCGTGAAAATACTGAGAAAGGCCGGCGCACATCTGATGAAAACATCTATTGAGACAGCGGTGGAATTGTGTAGGTTAGCTGCGAAGAACCGCGTGGAGGACTTGCACATGTGGCAGCTAGCTGGCGTCGATTTTAACTGCTGTGATTATGACAAAAGAACACCCCTTCACGTGGTAAGTTCAACAGCTACTGGTAGTAATTTATGTAGACGGTGTGACGCGCAGGAAAAAATGGAAAACTGCGACTTTCACAAATAGCGGGAAACTTTACTATTGTTGCAAAGCGCAAAAATTGTAAAATTATACATTGTAATTTGTTTACCCACGAAGCACTTAGGAGTTTTTAAGATTTCGTTTTAACGTTTCTATGGGTTCAAATTCGCCTTGGAATTTGGAAGTTTTGGTTTTTCAGGAGAGGCAAAAACTGCGGTACGTCTCCAGGAGAAATATCTCTGTGAATAAGGGAGAGAACCTACAACAAACTCTACCCACATATGGCGTCGACACCGGGATTTGAACAGGGCCACATTGGTGGGAGGCGAGTGCTCTTAACACTGCGCCACCCTTGCTCTCCCAAAAAATACGCCGGTTCGTTGTCAAGCAGAGAAAGGCATGAGATATTTATCGCATGTTTTATACTAAAGGAGCGGTAAAACGAGCATCAAAAAGCGTACAACTTGTTGAGTAGAGTTGAATAGAGATATTGTGCGTTTTACCACCCACGAAAAAACCTTGCAATCTTATTTGTTGCAAAACAGCTTCGAGCGTGGTTGATTAAACACTCAACATCGCTATTCAACTCGTTTTGCAGCAATGTTGCAAACAAGTTGCACGTTTTTTGTTGCCCGTTTTATTGCAGTTAAGGAAAGTACACATTGTATACGCAACATATCGTGTCAAAGGCGGGAATATCAGCAGCTAATACCATGGTCAGGAAAACGGCGATTCTCCAGGGCAACTCAGTGGGTAACGGATTCAAATGGCAGGAAGAGAGGGGCAACTCCATACACGAGAAAAACAGGTACTTGCTGTTACGAAAACAGCATGTTCCCTGATGGAAACAGTACCTAGAAATGCCCGGCAAGAAAAAAAAACCACTTCCCAGTTTTTCCAATTTTTCACTGATAAACTTTCGTCACTTTCAAGTTCCTCAACGTTTGTAACTCTCATCAGCTTTTATTGAAACTTAATTCTATTATTATTTCAGTTCTATTGTTTCTGTTATTTGTATACTATGGCTGACAGCTGCAGTTCACGAGTTGACGCGTTTTCTTTCTTTTCAGGCCGTTTGTCGTAACAATGCTGAGACAGTAGCATTCTTGCTAGAGCATCGAGTTGATCCGTATTTACGTGACGTTTTCGGCAATACGCCTTTGGACAACGCCAATTGTTATGAGCTTGAGAACATCGTCAGCATGTTGGAGGAATTCTCTGTTGACAAACAATCTCGCGATCTCTCTGTTTCATGAACAAAAACGATGGAATATGCGTCGAACCGCGAGACAAGTTTGCTGTTTTGAAAGATTTTCAGTAGAAGGGGATACAAATAAGCTCGATTCCTTACTGAGAAAGCTTTTAAGCTATGCTCAAGATTACTCTCAGGTGTAAATTTTTATTTAATTTTAAGGGTCACAAAACTGAAAAAAAAGGGCTGACCACTTTCCACAGCAGAGCTATCACACTCAATCAAAGTTCTGCTCGTATAGCTTCTGTTTAAATGGGCGTAATTTATAGGAATCAATTCAAAAAGTCAAAAGTTAGAGTCACCTTGTGCAGCGAAACAAGCAGCACCTCTTAAAATTCAGAACTTTATTTGTCACTTGGCTTCCAACGGATTTCATGATAGCTCGATTAGAATCCTTTTGTAAAGCTTTAGGATTATAAAGAATTGGTGTAACACATTGGCTAGCCCTTTTTTACAGTCCCTCAACCAGCTTTAATTCAAGTGTTTACAGTTTAGAACTTACTGAAATCTATTGTAAACATGTTACTCTTACGGTTTGATAGTTACAGTACTTGTAATTATGCCATTTGTAAATTTATTAATTTTTGCTCTCGTCATCTCGATCATGTTCATTTCAAAATTTACCAAAATCTTATAATTTAAGGATTTGGGCGTTTTATGGGCGGATTTAGTGGGGAATTTAGGGTTTCCTATTCTCCACTCATTGATAAGGTTAACGGTTTAATAATATACATGTAAACATTTCGGCACGCTCATTGGCTAAGAGAACGTCAATTAATCCCAAACAGTGCAGAGAATTGAAAATTTTGTAGTGTAAAAAGTTGAAATGAAATTGATTGCCAGGAGAGTTCCGAGTTGTAGTACTTTCTTTTTGGTGGCGATGGATAGACGTAAAAATAACCTTTCTACGTTTTATTTTTGAACTTTTGACTTTACAAATTGAAAACGCTATGGTGTTTAACAATTTGTATAATAGGGTAATTATGAGAAGCTGTCGGATCCAAGGTTTTTCTTGTTTTAGGCGATTGGGGCAGGGAGCGGGTCTGTCCATAGATACCATGCAGAAATAGATATATTTTATTCATTCATTCTTCCAGAACTAACGGGAGTTACACTTTGTACTGTATGTTTTTTGGGCTGAAAGCCCTTCTTTCTTGATAGGTTATTTTGTTGATTGTAATGTAACGGAGGTTCCCATTAATACCTACGGAAATTGTAGATTTTGTAAATAGTGGAGGATGTATTGGAATATCTCTATTTTTATCCAGAGGACGTTTTACGTTTTTTCATGTCAATTATTTGGTTTTAGTTTGGTTTTGTAAAGATTATCCGATACAATATGGAGACAATTTATTTATTTGGGATGGTAATGTACCTATGTGCGAAGTGGCTCTGAATAGGTCAATATTATTATTTAATAGATGCATTATATTCGCGTAAAAAGTTGGAGCTACAAAAAATGGCAAAATGTTAATTATATTTGAAAATAAAAGTTCAGTCTACATTGCCTTATGTTTTGATTTGCTATCAACAGTGCAGTATGTTGCCCTGTATCCGGCCACTTCAGTTTAACATTGCAATAACTTTCCTTTCTTAGTCGCAGGAGTTCTGCAATTTGGCCCAGAGAAACTCTTTTTCGTCCTTAAAATGATGAAAGACAGTTTGATTTTTTTGCCTTCGTTTCCATCGCGAAATTAATATTATTGCAGAGTTCCTATGTTGCCCAGTATCCGACCACAGCAATAACAACGTAGTTATACTTAAATTTCGACAGGCAAGCGACTTACAAGCTCCACTTGCACTCGCAAAGTAGTCTGGCATTGCATTCCGAAAATATATATCGACCTGGGAATCTAGCATCGTGAAGCAAACATAACAAATGCTGGCGTATGTTGGGGAAAACCAGGCGAGCGGCTGATCTATAAGGTTGGAGATGTGGAGAGAAAAAAAAGAAACTAACATAATTCTGGGTTTTTTTGGCCGGGTAGGAGAGGATCCTGGGAACGAGGTTATAATACTCGCACTAGTGCTCGCACGGTTAATAATTGCGGCTTGGTTCCCTGCAGTAAAAATGGCCGCTCAACGAGCGGAATTTGTATTTTGTAGCAATTGCTGCTAGTCAAACATGACCTTTTATTCCTTTATTTGATTGCAGCATGAGTAATTCAGGAAAGAAAACACCATCGAGTCCAAAGAAGGGTCTTGGATCTGTGCCCGAACGTTCAGAAAATGACGACATCTCCACTTCATCAGGTGATCTGTCAATTTAAGAAAAAGTTTTCTTATTTTACGAGAAAATTTGTAACAAATCGTAGGATAAGAATTCTTTTCTTCTGTAATTTAATCGAGAAGTTTGAATTTACGACAAAAAAATCTTATTCTATGATTTGTTTTTAATTTTTTTCTTAAGATTTTAATTTAAGTAATCTTTCTTCTTAAAATATCTCTCTGATACTCTTCCAGGTGAACAAATCATGCAGTTTTCTACTTCTCAAGATGCTCCAGAGGTAGACGGTGCGAAAAAACGCTCGCTCCACGCTCAGTTGTCACGAAGTTTTTTTCAGTACCGTTCTACAAGCTTTTCGTCGTCTGTGGATGGCTTATCGAGCCCGTCTCGCCATAGACTTGGCACTGTGCCTGTTGAGGATCCCATAACACACGAGAATGTAGTACACAGCAAAGTGCTGTTGCTGTACACGGGTGGAGCACTGGGATGGAAGTTCGATCCTCAAGGTATATTTAAGGCTCTCCTGTATTTGATTTATCCTGAATAGAGTCCGGGGACAGTGGATGCTTTAGGAACTTTTTGGGTGGGGATGTGCAGCTGGGAACCCTTAGCCCCTACCAGACCTAGTTCAGCTAAAGTTTGGTACCCTCACAGGCAGCCCAAGCTCAATATGTGTGGGTTCGGGCTTCAGAGGTCATTTGGTCGAATTTGGTCGGAATATACTAGAATTATTAGTGTATTATCCGATGCTAAATAAATGCAAAAATCTTAAAGATATGATCATATGAAGTCTTCTTGTTTGTCTGTTTGTACTAGTAGCCTTTATGATAACGAAGGACGATTCTTGCATTATTACATGTGATTCGGGCCCTTAATGTTCGAGTCTTATCACATGTATTCGAATCTAAAACGCTAAGAAAAAAAATCATGATCACGCGAAATATTGATTCAAAAAGTTCCCTTACCTTTATTTCATAGCCACTCTGTGTCCCACAGCCGGTTTAAACGCCGTTTAGTCGACTTTCTTTCCATAGAGTACTGAACACTATAAAAGAAGGGAAGGCTGGAGACCTTCCAACCGACACTCGCCACGCGAAGGCCAATAAATTCCAAACAAAGCAATCAATCTCCCTAAAATTCCCACCAGCCAGACCGAAGAGCGTATATCTACCCGTTCGACGAGCGCCAGTTTCTAAATTCGGCTGCATGAGCCCAAGGAGTGCTGCATTTCGCATCGATTCTGGCCGGCTTCGTTTCGCCATGATGCGCAAGCTGAGATGTATCCTACGAGATTCAAATCTTGGAGCTTAGCGACCGCGTCAGATCGACAAAACGTGACTCTCGCGGGAGAGGGTCGTTACTGTTGCCCTATGGGAAACCGACACCGTCGGCGGACCCGGTGCGTTTAATTTTGACCAGAAATAGCTCTCGCGTGTGTGACACATGAAACCCAAAGACGTCCCCAACTGTCCTTAATATAAAATGCGGCCATGTGGTTGTTTACCGCAAAAAGGCGTGCGATTTTAGAGTGTATTTTCTTTAAAATAGTCTCAAATTGAGGATTCGTAAAAGCGGTTGAAGCAGACATTTGTTGATTCAAGCGTGTGGGTCAGTGAGTTTTAAAATCGCTTTCTTGCCAATTTTTTCCCTTCAATTTTTAATTTTTTTAAAAATTTCTGTATTGGCTTGGAATAAAATCTTGTAAAATCCTCCTCTTGTCTGGCCACTTTTGATAACATCGTTATCGACAGACGTTCTACGCTAGCGGACTGTCACACTGGCACGCACCGAAATACACGCGATTTTTACTAACAAACAAGGTACGTGTAAAAGCAAACAAAAATTTAGGGTACCTCTAAAAAGAACTGTTGTTAAAATACGAAAGGAAATATCGAAATTGAATAGAACTCCTGCCAAACAACTGACTGCAACGAACTGATTTTTTAACCGTTATTGGCAAGATTTAAATCCAAAAGTTGGGGACGTCTTTGGGTTTCATGTGTCATACACGCGAGAGCTATTTCCGGTCAATTAAACGCACCGGGTCCCCCGACGGTGTCGGTTTCCCATAGGGCAAAAGTAACGACCCTCCCCCGCAAGAGTCACGTTTTGTCGATCTGACGCGGTCGCTAAGCTCCAAGATTTGAATCTCGTAGCATACATCTCAGCTTGCGCATCATGGCGAAGCGAAGCCGGCCAGAATCGATGCGAAATGCAGCGCTCCTTGGGCTCATGCAGCCGAATTTAGAAACTGGCACTCGTCGAACGGGTAGATATACGCTCTTCGGTCTGGCTGGTGGGAATTTTAGGAAGATCGATCGCTTTGTTTGGAATTTATTGGCCTTCGCGTGGCGAGTGTCGGTTGGAAGGTCTCCAGCCTTCCCTACTTTTATAGTGTTCAGTACTCGATGGAAAGAAAGTCGACTAAACGGCACTTAAACCGGCTGTGGGACACAGAGTGGCTATGAAATAAAGGTAAGGGAACTTTTTGAATTAATATTTCGCGTGATCATGATTTTTTTCTTAGCGTTTTAGATTCGAATACATGTGATAAGACTCGAACATTAAGGGCCCGAATCACATGTAATAATGCAAGAAATATCGTCCTTCGTTATCATAAAGGCTACTAGTACAAACAGACAAACAAGAAGACTTCATATCTTTAAGATTTTTGCATTTATTTAGCATCGGATAATACACTAATAATTCTAGTATATTCCGACCAAATTCGACCAAATGACCTCTGAAGCCCGAACCCACACATATTGCGCTTGGGCTGCCTGTGGTACCCTATACTACTGTATGCCTGCTAACTCTTGAGTCTTATGCCTGTGAACTAAAGATAAAAGTCCCGCGCATAAAGGACAATTTCTTTCGACTGACTCACAAATCCAGAAGGACTGTTCTTTAAAACACATGATTAAATTATTATTTTCAGCATTTTTGGGAAAGTTCAGAAGTCTTTGGAAAATGATCAGAAATATTTGGAAGGTGGGAAATTTTTGGAAGTTCTGGTGATGACCAGACAAAAGTCTCAGGCATTTGGCTCTGATATAGTTGGCAGGTATATACTAGACTTTTTCCCAGAATCCCTTCCTATCTTAGAGTTGCTGTTTTCTAGAAACTACTGAGGTTAACACTTTCTTTCCTGATTTCATTTTCTCGAGTGTCAGTTGCTGGGTTTCCTTAGTCTGGACTTATATCTTAAACCAACAATTACTGATCAGTTTCCTGGAAAATTATACCCGATTCTGGACCCACACTCTCTGATTTCTAGACCCTAACAACAGAAAACCATACCCTTTATGGCGACACATTCCTTTATAGCCTATATGTGGCAGTAACCCCCTCCCCCAGGAATGGAGTGTAAAATAACGATGGTAAATTTTAAGCTAAGTAGTAAATGAGGACGATCAAATCGTCACAAAAATAACATCTTTCACCTTCACTACCAAGCTTAGATTTGCCATTGTTCTTTATTCATTGCCATGCAGTACACTCATCAACATGTCATTGCTGATACTAGCAGTGTACAGGATGCATGCCCCATAAACTGCAGGGGTCTGTTGTGAAAGGTGTGCACAGGGATGCTCTTTGGAAAATGCTATTATACCCCTAGAGAAGACCAATGGGGACATGGCTAAAGGTTTAATTCAAAGGAAAATTAGAAAATTTAGCTTGGGCTAGAGAAACAATGTAAGAAAAGTGTCTTGCTTTTCTTGTGTAGGACAGGTTATTCGATTGTGGTACTCGTCATCAAAAGCATCGCTTAGCATTAGCTAAGCAGTACGCAAAGCAATCCATTGCACTCTGATTGCCAAATGGCATAACCTTTGATGAAGCAAAATAAAGATGTTTTAGAAGAAATTGCCCTGCTTGTGACTGGTGAATAGACAAAGAGATTATCTTGGCTGGGATCAAGTAACCTCTAGGAACGTTTTCTTTCATTGCTGATTTTTGTTCCCTGTTATTCACCATTTTTCTCCACTAAGGAGCCTGGTCCAGGCCATGCAGGGCGTGGAAGTCTTTTTTCTGACTTATCTTGGAAGATCAAAGGGTCTCTGCTTGCTGGGTAGGGTGTTCGGGAAACCAACTGACTTTGGCACTTAAATGCAGCACACCCTGCAGCCACTCCAAAGCATTTCTTAAAAAACTGAACATGGCATGGCTTTGTACCTGTAGAGAAAGTTGTTAGGAATTTGGGATCTTCGTTCGATATGTTGTGTTTCTATGAAAGTCAGGCCACCTGATAGGGTGCAATAAAAAATCAGAAATTGTGCGATATTTTCAGGGTGGATTGTGCGATAAGAAAGGACTATTATGCGATAAATTATGCGATTTTTTCTGGGCTAATTTACATTGTTTTACCAGGTTTCAAAGGAGAAAAACCACTTTAATGTTGTGTAACAGGCAATTGGAATGTAAAGGAATAATAAAACATCTATTTTAAAACAAAATGGTTAAATTTGTCTGATTATTTTGACTCAGAAAAGAAAAGGACATTTGCTTAATATTACATGATGCCGTTAAACCACCGACCACACTACTTGTCTCTGAAATCAAAATGGCTGCTCAGACTCTGCGATCACAGATGTCTTGCAAGGCTTTCTTTAGTGGTAAATCACCTTAAATAACATTAAGATTGGGAAAATGTTTAATTAAAGTTAGAATTCATTGTTTACTTTACTTGAATTTAGCATTTTTTTATGAATTATGCGATTTTCCTCAAATTGTGCGATCGGATGCAATTTGAGGTCAATTGTGCGAAATCGCACCATTGCGTAATATCAGATGGCTTGGAAAGTAACAGAGAATCTTGTCATTTTCTAATAGCCAAAGACAATAAATTCTAGTTCATTGCCATTCTGGCAGCCCAGCTGATGTATTGTTGCTTTTATCAGAGCCAATTTCTTGCCCTACAGTCTGTAATCCAGCCCTAACAATAGGCTTGTGTTTGTTTTGTAGGATTTCAACTTGATAAGAATAACATCCTGAAGGAAATGAAGAAACTACCAATGATGCATGACACAGCATATGTGGAGTACATCCAAGAGAATGTACTGGATGACATCCCAGAGGAAGGAATTGGATCAGATACTTTAGTTATGCCGTAAGTAATAATTTGGAAGAGTTACAAATTTAATGTAGTGGTTGGTGTGACCCCTCAACGTATAAATCTGAACCTGGGTTGTTCAAGGCCATCATAATATCCTTTCTTTAGACACTGGCCATCTAGAATAGAACGTTAAGACCCCTTTTTGCCCGATGGGTGAGGATGCACAAAGCAACACAGCAATATTATTTCTAGCGAATCAGTCAGGGTTGTCAAAAGTAGCTGGCCGCTGGTGAAAATTGCCGCCTATTTGGATAGTATTGGGTGGTTACTCTGCTTGACATTTCTTTACAGATGGTGTTTTTTAAATAAAATATCCCTGGACTGGCTGCTTACTTTAACAACTCAGCTGTCTATTTCAAACCTTTCTGACAACCCTGACCGGTAGTAGCTGTCCAGGTGGAAAAGGTTTCGTGCCCTTCCTTTTAAAAGGCAGAATATAAAGGACTCTTAAATAATTTCACACACATTATGTCAAATACTATTATCTACATTGTTGAAATTTTAATGAAAAGCCAGTGAAATTATTAGTTGATAATTTCAGAATAGTATACCATTTGATTACCGGTATTTATTAATATCATGGGTGACAAATAATGCTCACAATTAATTTTAGCCTAGGACCAGGCTCTATATTGGGGGAAAAAGGAGACAAAACAGGCGCTGATCCAGGGGAGGTGAAATGGGTGAATTTTCACCCCCCTTTTTCTGAGCCCCTCTTCAATCATGCTGATGCACAGACCTCAAACACCTCAACCAGGCTTTGGTTCTATTACATTATTACAAAAATTCACCCCCCATTTCAAAATCCTGGATCCGCGCCTGCAAAAATTGGTGTGGTAGTCCCCCTCCATATTCCACCACTGGGCTCGCATCGCTCGCCAAGATTTTTCCTATTTGACCCTGAGTTTTGCCTTTTTCCCCCATTGCTGCTCACAATTGTGAGTTTCCACTTGTTTATCTACCAAGATCTCCATGTACTGGAAAGGTTAAGAGAATACTGGTCAGTAGGCAGCAATAGAATACATGGAAAAGTGCTCATGTGTGGGGTAGTTGTGAAAAAGGGGGTCATGCGACCCCCTTCTCTATTGGAAGAGTCTGGGGCCCTGAAAAGTGTATTTCAGAGCATTTTGAGTGAACAGGGAAACAATTATTATATAAACATGAGAAAACCTTGAAATATTTTATATTTATAGGTTTGCTTTCAATCAATAAAGTGTTGCCAAGCAAATTAACAGATGTGTTATACATCTTAACAAATATTTTTTTTGTGATTAGCTTTCATGACGAGTCCATGTAGATGGTGACTTTCACTGACTGCTGGAGCTTCTTGAGTATACTGAACCGTATTCTTGTCTTCACAGTCTGGCGAAATTTTGTCAATTTAAAAGTTATTTTTATTATACATTTATTTGTGTATTAATTTATCTACTTATTGCAATTGAATCGCCTGATACAATACGAAAACAAGATAAAATACAATTTAAGACAAAAATAGTGCCATAAGGACGGTGAGCAAATGAGTCGACTCTGTTAAAGTAAGCTGAACTATCAAAAAAATTCGACTCATAAGTATCAACAAAAAACTAGTTACTCATTTCTCGAAGATTAGAAACTAGAATACTTGATGATCGACGAATTGGCAATGGTAACACTCTCCTTCTATCAACAATTCTATCAAAAAGCTTAACTGAAGTACACTGTAGTAGTACACTTACACTGTACGTGTAAATTCGTCCCCATCTCTCGGAGGATACCCTCCAGAAAAAATAATAATAATAAAAAAATACAGTACAGCAAACCGCAAAGCGTCCGTCCTTCAGTTTCTCTATTCACATGTGAAATGAAGAATTCTTGTCTAAATATTTGGTTTAGTGGCTCTGCAGAGTTTTCGCTTCAGCAAGATTGCAAAACGAACAAGTTGAGACAACAATGCGAATAGGATCAGCAGCGCAAATACCGCGAGTGGAAAACCGAGAAAAGCCACTTGAATCCACCGCAGGACGACGACGATGCGTTTGTTTGCACCTTCTGGTTGGACTGCAGACGACGCGAGAGTCGCTGTTATCACGTTTATGATCGCAATACAGGACAAAGTTACCAGGGAAAAAGTTTCTATTCTATCTGCTGTACGGTCCCGGAATGGCTTCTTGATTAAATGATGAACTGCCATCAGAACACAGGCAACTGACATACACAAGAAACAAACCATGGAATTGGGAATAAAGGCGCGAAATATAAGAAGCACAAGCCTTCGACCAATCAGAACGCTTTCCCAGTAGAGTGTCCCTTGATCATGCGCATTAGGTGGACGGAAAGGGCCAAGCAAAATGTTGGAAATTTCCTTGGTGCATTCTTCACTATCATGTGAGGCATTTTCATCGTCAATAAGTGATGAAAGGCGGGTGTATCTATTGTGAGAGGCGGGTTTTCCTTTCTGTCTGGCGTTTGATGGCTGGAGGGCGCGAGTTTGCCAGCAACAGCGTTTCACAAGCCAGAAAATGAGAAACGGTAGAGGAGCGACACACGCGCCAATAAACTCTTTCCATGATATGGTCTTGTAATACAGCTTTCCAGAACCCAGGTATAGAACCCCGACGAACGGAACGATAAAAATGACGTTAAAAGCCAGAAGAGCGTGCTGCCACCATTGCCAGCAAACAACGTTGCCATCGTAGTAAAGATGCATTTTAGATCCAATCGGAACACAGTGCATTAACTTGAGTGATGTTTCTGCAAGGCGCTCGTAACCCAACAGCACGATTTCCATGGCAACAGCCACGTAATGGACCAACAAAGGTTTGCGTTTCTTAAGTGTTAGATTAATCAACCAGTGAAGACAGTATATTAAAAATACATGACCAATTGCTGCAAGGACCAGCCCAGAAAGGAAAATCTCCTTGGTGACCGCTGTCAATCCAGCGAATGGGCAGCCAATTCTCTCGTGCACGACTTGGACTTGAAAATTAAAAGCAGCGACCATTGTCGAAATGTACGGAACTTTTGCCATCATTTTTCGTACATTAGTGGTGCTAAGCAAGTCAAAGGCTTGGTAGAAGTAAAACGTAATTTTGAGAAAGCCATTTTCGCCTTCTTTATTTTCGAGAACGGCCGTGCGTCCTCCCACGGTTTGTTGACGAACCCTTCCAAACCAGAGAATTTGATTTTTCAGAAAGTGGACAAGAGGAGGTTTCTTCAACAAATAAAAAGTCAAAGCGATCGTATAAAGCACCATGAAAATCCATAGTTGATAATTCCATCGACACTCTTCAGATTTTCGGCACTCAGCTGAGAACAGTGTTTCGGTGAACCCGGGAGAACAACGCCCGCAAAGAACGCCTTGTCTGTTACCGTTGCAACTGTTGAATCCTTCTTGGTGTAAACTGTGTCTCTCAGGTTTACGACAGTATTTCTCAGGACAAGGTATAAATACCATTGACGAGGAGTTGCTCGAGTTAGTAACTTTGTAACCCCAAAAATTTCGCTTGGCAACAATGTTGTTGGATCCATTGCAGTGTGCGCCAAAGGGGCACTCAAGACATCTGAAACCTTTACGAATGAATAGTCCTTTAGAAAATCCACTTTGAAGGCTGTACATTTTAGGAGGGCACATTGTGCAAGTGAAGCGTTCAGTTGTCACGTTGATGCGACAAAATGTATTGTCTTGTCCACCTTCGTAGTGAAAGTGGCTGAAATTCTCAAACTGAAGTGAGCTTCCAGTTCTGCATTGAATTGTGGAGTTCAGGTCCATATCGAAGTAGCCACCGGAAAATATTCTCAGAATGGATTGAGGTACTAGCCTTTCGCCAAACTTTGTTTCAAAAGTAGTGTTTTTTATCATAATGGGTCCTCCGCTTTCCGAATGCAGAAATCTACCAACTGTAAAAGCAGTTCCCTTGAAAATCCCCTGTCTTTCTGTGCGCTTGAAAGTACAGTCCTTGAACTCGACCTTTCCACTGCCGTATCCAACATATAAATGACCTGTGTCGCTCAAGGCAAAATTATTTGTGAAATTGCACCTCCGAAACGTGACATAACCGTTTATGATCTTAATCGCCCCTGTCTCAAATCCAAAGTTGTCTTGAAACAAGGTGTCTTCGAATAGAACGCGACTGGTGTAATTCCATTTTGGATGTGTATTCTGTCCACCCCTTTCTTTTACACAGCCTTTCTCTACAAGCTCATCTGAGTCAAAGAGAAACAAAAAGACGCCCTGTGCAGTCATGTATCCTGGCAAATTTGCGTATTTTCTCACCCTCCAAACGTTTCTTTCCAGACTGAAACTGTCCTGGAATTTGCAACTTCGTATGATCAGCGTCTTGTTTCCCTTGGCAACAAACACAAACGCATTAGTTGGGCGACCTCGAAAGGTTGCATTTTCTATCAGAATGTTTGCCTCCGAAAGAAACTTTTTATCTAACGGTGGAATATTCATGCGAACGCCATAAGTGGTAGTCTTTGCGTATTTTTCCTGTACGGCTTTGCCGTCAAAAATAGTGTTGGTCACTCGAATTTGAACGAGGACGCTGTTGTTTAGCAAACCGTATAGATCCATCAAGTTATCTCGAAATGTGCAGTTGTTGATGCTTGCGACCGAATAAAAATTGCTATCGTTCATGTTAAGTTTGTCATACGCTTCTATTATAACGCCATACATCGAGGAAGTCACTGTAACACCTTTCATGCGAAGGATGATGTTTGAAGTTATACTTACTGCAGCTTTGTTACTTCTGTCGAACGATGTATTGAAAATTTCAATTGTTCCAGACTGAGTAGTGGTTCCCGTAACTCGTAATGTCGGGACCCACTTTGTTCGATTTGTTCTGTTGTCGTAGAAGCGGGAACCATGAACTCTAATGCCAATTGTTCTGTTTGCGTTTGTAAAGCTCTGAACTGTGATACATCTGACATCAGAGTTATTGGCACATTGCAATTCAAAAAAAGAAACGTTGGCCCTTCTCACCCTGGAATAGTAGAGGCTGCGGGAATTCATAAAAGAATTGCGCTCAAGATATATGTTACAGTACGTTTCTTTTGACACAGCTGTGGGCAATTCAACATCAAGGAAATGACCTCCGCCACTGATGCAATAAACCTCATTCATCGTTATTTGCAGATAAATAGTGCGGGAAAAAATTCTTGTTTCAGTCGCTGAGAACACAATTGCACCCCTTTCCAGAGACTTTGTGTGGAAGCCATTTTCTTGAAACCTGGTTTTGGCGACGTTTAATGACAACAGTATGTCGGTCTTGGGATAAAGTTGATCAAAGTGGATTCTCACGCACAGGGAATTGTTTAGAAAGACAGAGTTTCGAATAGTTACATTTACGTTCATATTTTTTCGCACTCGTATAACAACAGCTGATTCCCATTCTGTTTTTTCGCCATGCCTTTCTCGAAGAGTGCAGTTGATGATCTCCACGTAGTTACAATCTTTAAATTTTAATGTCGTCTTAAAGAACGATATGCCGCGTAACGATATACGCAAAACCTTATCTGATCGATAAAAAAGAAACCCTTTTGGACAGGTCACGTGGGCTTCCGTCGATAGTAAGCTGGTTATTGTGATGTTTCTTGTTACCTGGATTCCCGGATGTTGCGCCTGCGTGGTTAACTGCTTGCAGTCATATGGTTGCTTTACTGTACCACTGCCGTTGAGGATAACCATTCCTCCCCGAGACACGAGAGTAACAGCCTTTGCTATTGTGCGACAGGGCTTTTTAATGGAGCCACAACGTTTGGTGTCGTTTCCGCGTAAAGAAACGTGGACAGTTTTTTGATACTCGAGGCATCCTGTAGATTGGAAAGACAAGGAAATGCGCAGTAATAAGGATGTTGTCCTTGCAAGATTTGCTACATGTAGACAGAGACGCATTAAGCAGGAGCGTGGCATGGGCCCCTTGCAGTATACGGCGCATGGTACAAAAATCCCCTTGCTGGATGGCAAACGACGCAGTGGGACTTAAAAAGGAAGGATAGTAGCTTTTTGAATGTTGTAATCTCTTGTTTTTCTTGTCCCTCTGCGTCGTTTGCCATCTAGCACCTTTTTTTTTATACCATGTGACCGTACTTTGCAAAGGGCCCAGTTGCGCCTTTACGGCTCTTTTTCTTGCCTAACCCCCATAATGTACGTCGAAAAATCAAATCGCCACTTTGGAAACGAAAAGAGACTGGAGCCGAATTGCGTCCCTCAATACGCGCTACGCGCTGGTGAGCAGCTTTGGCCAATTTTTCCCCTGTCTCTAGCAACAGTCCCAGGAGTCTTGGCAAAAGTTCACTCGATCCAGTCTCCCTGTCGTTTCTAAAGTGGCGATTGTGAGAGATATCGGTTTCTACGGCCGAGTCTCCGGTTAACTTATCGCCGGCTTGAAATTTGCCAATGTGATGGAAAGAAGGCGAACTCAACAAAAAAGCTACCAATTTTCTGACTTTTTGAAACGTCTAAATTGATCAAACTGAATAGTAAAAGAACTGTCAGAACTGGTAGCAAAATTTTCCTGCTCGCTAGAAAGTCAAGAAGTGTTTTATCCCAAATCCATCCTCGGAGACCCAGGGGCAGATAGTGGGGACGAGGAAAAGTCTAAACGGGCGGAAAAATATATGGCACGAAGAAAAGTAAAGAACGCCGAGAAGAGCCCCTGGGGACAATGTCTTACCAGACCAGTTCCAAACGGTCGCCCTCGTTCTGGCTTCTGATTGGTGCCAGGTTTTCTGGCACCAATCAGAAGCCAGAACGGCGGCTATCGTTTGGAACTGGTCTGGTAAGACATTGTCCCCAGGGGCTCTTCTCGCCGTTCTTTACTTTTCTTCGTGCCATATATTTTTCCGCCCGTTTAGACTTTTCCTCGTCCCCACTATCTGCCCCTGGGTCCCCGAGGATGTCCCAAACCCTAACGCTATCTGATGTGGCCTTTAGTATCAGGCAAGACAAAGCACTTGCCGCCCCGTTTAGATTTTATGCTTTTGTCGTTTGGCCTCTGGCCAAAATCCCACGAGTTGTGCGTGACTTTGGTGTGTTCGGGCAGTGCAATACTTGCTTTGTATATTCTAAATGTGCAGCTACGTTCTTGATAAAGCTTAAGTTTTATGTATTGCACTCTCCCAAAGAAGAAGTTGTAATGAACATTGCCCACCACTAGTCCTTCGTCAGGGCGGTAGGCAATCTGTTTACTTGATCGTTTCACCAGTAAAACTTGATTTTTGTCCTTCAGTCGACGCTCAGAAGAGTTTACCATTAAAGGTTCGGGTGCCAGTTGACACTAAAAAGGCTGGCATTTAAACTGTAATACCGTAAAATTCCGAAAATAAGCCCCTCCAAATATAAGCCCCCCAAACTCCTAACGCAAAAAACTGTCCGTTAAATCGCCCCTCCAAATGTAAGTCTCCCGTGGGCTTGTACTTGGAAATTGCCCTCAAATACAAAGTAAAACAAAGCAAAAACGGTAAAGTTCCTTCCAACTATAAGGCTGGCCCAAGCGATTTTGAAACGCAAACTTCTCTCCGTAGATAAGCCCCTCCAAAAATAAGCCTCTCAAAAAGGGCCTTTGAAAAAAATAAGCCCTGGGGCTTATTTTCGGAATTTTACGGTATCCTACATATGTGTGCAGCATCTGATTAAGGCTTCTTTGCCGACCTACACCCCATCGCAACTAGTTGTGGTTTCGATAAATATTTAGCAAGCGAGTGCCTTTGTTGATTTCGTACTGACACAAATCAAATTAGGCCATGTAACATAACTATATATGGTGTGAGTAATGTAAATTTACCTACGCTATTTAGAAATGCAAAGGTTTGGTTTTATCGAGTGAGTTTATAAAATGACCACTGCAAGGAGATTCAGCAGCGGGTTTATCCTGGCAAAGGGCCACAGAGTTTATATAAAGCTCAATTGCTGACGGACTAACCTGTTTTAACGATTAAGAGAAGAAAAAGATGAGACACAAAGACAAACCAACAAGCAGCCATGGACAAACGTTTCCTGTGGGTGTGAAATGTTGTTTTCTGGGTTGCCGTTGTTTAAGTGCTAAAAACTGAAATCGATCACGTTATGATGGCTCGAAACTGACCGTCGAAAATGAAAGCAATTCGCCTACGTCAAGTGAAATAAAATTATCATAAGAAAATTTCAGTTTAAAAGTGACATCGCGGCTATACAGCTTTACGTTGAGATACGGTAAGGTGGAAAGTTTTTTTTGAAGTGAAAGTCGTGATCAGTACCGTTGTTGACAACAACTTGGTTTACACGGTACGTTAGTAACAAACAAAAGGAAAAAATTAGGATACTGGCCGAACCGAGCATTTTACCATGGTTTTTATTAACTGGAGATTAGCCCCGCATAACAGGCTATTTTATTGCCGAGTGAAAGGAAGCTAAGGGGGTGTTTACATGACAGCGGGGCGACTTTCGCGCCGGGGTGAGTTCACTCCGGTTCCCTCTCATCTTTCTACATTTGTTTACATGATACCACCACAAAATGTCATGCCGGCGCGAGTCGCCCCGGCGTGAGTTCACCCCGGTTGTTGCACCGGGGCGAGAATTTCACTCCGGTACGAGATTTCGCAACGGTATCATGTAAACGCGAAACGTCTACCCGTTCCGGTGGGAAATCGGTCTGCCGGTAGACTGGAACGAGTAGCTCATGCGTAATGTTTGCGATTTTGAATCACACGTGTATTTTAACAACATGAAGTGTACCTTCAAATAACGAGGTATGGAATGACCCAGTCATCATGTAAACGCGATACGAAATCAAAAAGTCATCCCGGTATGAAACTCGCGCCGGTGCGAGTTTTCTCATGTAAACACACCCAAAAACTGGAGATAATATATAAATCATCGATTGGCTTATGACACGTAATTACGTCCGTCGTTGGTTCTGAAAAGCACATGGTAGAAAAAAAATTAACTAAAACAAATTGATGTTGCCTTCACTAGGATGCTCCGCAGAAAATCGTTTCAGTCTTGTCGGGATCATTTCACAAACACTGTAAGGTCATTTACCAACTGAAAGCTATCTAGCGAGATCAAGGAAAGGAAACGATGTGGGCGTTGGACAAGACGAAAATCGTCACTCATGTCCCCATTGTTGTAAGATGACTGTGAGTGATTGCTGCAAACAAACACATTATTTGTTTAATGCAATTTTAATTTCTGTTCGCACTTTCGTCCCAGATTGAGCTTAAACTTATGAATCTTTGGCACATATTTAGGGAATTCCATGTCAATTCGATACAATGTTCACATACCGAAGCGTGACATGTCTCGATGTTTGCCACATGATCACTGACCTTTAAGCCCCGTGCAAACGGACGCAACCTTGTTGGATGTTACATGTTGCGTCCGTTTGCACACACTGTTGCATGTTGTTGCGTGTAGTTGCGCCAAGTTTGAAACCGGTCAAACTTTTCAGCCAACAATTCCCAATATTTCTTTTGTTCTGTGATCGCCGCAGCGTAGCGCAACAATGTTGGATCCGTTTGCACAGCTCTTCCAACATTGTTGGGGCCACGCACGCTCATTACATGTGGATTACAAAGAGTTGTATTCTTCCCACGATCCACTGCAGGTCCATGTTGCATCCGTTTGCACGCAGCCATATGCTTTATTGTTTGTCTCGAATTTTCTGGGTTCCAGTGGCACAGACTTGAAATTACTATCCTCTAATCTCGACGCTGATTATTCTGACTTGTCCTGAAAAGGAAATTTGAGAAATATACACGCCATGTGCACATCTCCCATTGTGCAACTTATTTGTGCCCCCCCCCCCCCCCCCAAATTTTGGATAACCTTTGTATTTCATTTCTCCTGGGTATTACAGCGATCCCAAGAGAAATTGAAAACAATGCTTATGCAAAATTTTTTTGGGGGGGCGGGGGGGGGGCAATCAAGGTGCATTGTGGGAGATGTCCAATTGGCGTATGCTGTTGAGAGATGTCAGGGTAAAGTCACGAGACGAGTTAGTCATAATCATAGGCAGTGACACGTAATTAAGTTTTAGGTTTGGAGTCAGCGTCAATGAGATCTTATTTTTTAGGTCTGATCGTTGAAATATATGTTCAAAAATAATACTTTCTTGTGGGGCTGGGAACTCTGTGCTACAACTATCCCGCCTTTTATAAAACATGTAAGGAATGTTCTCGTAGGAATTTTAGAAATTTCGCTCTAGTAATTTGTCACTCATGATATAATATAATAATTGTCATAATCATAATCGTAATCATAATCATAATATCAAATAACATACATAGCGCCAAAATCCGTAAATCCAATGGTGCTTTACAAACATTGATATCATAGCATCATATTATCAACATTGTAAACATCGTAACAACTAAATATATTTTGATCTGAATTTATCCAGGGTGAGTAAATATGGAAAGCGCATCTTTGTTGATGTTCTTGAGATGCCAGAGAGTGACGTGGTGGTACATTCAAAGGACCAAGACATTCAAGATTGGTCAAAAGTTGCTCTACAGGTCAAGGAACATTATGAAAGTTATCATGGATTTGTCATTCTTCATGGCACTGACACTATGGCCTACCTTGCCTCGGCTCTTTCATTTATGTTTGAAAATCTCGCAAAATCAGTCATCTTTACTGGTTCACAGGTAAGCTCAGAGAATGTTTTAGCTCCCTGACAAATCACCTTCAATCGGAAAAGTAGGGGCACAGACGCGGGGGTTCTCCTTTTAATGCCCTATACCGGGAGGCTCCGCCCAAAATGGGCACTGACCTTTTTCAGGCTTCTGGTATATGAAAGGGTAGGGAAATTTTTCATTTCGGTCGGTAAAAAGCCCAAAAAGGCTAACAGATGCATTTTATGGCTCAGCGGTTAAAACGTTCTGAATTTGTGAGTTATTCATATTTTAAAGACAGTGGATTTAAAGAAGTTAAAAGGGATGCAAAGTTTTAAACTAGGTATATGATAGGGGTACCATTTGTCAATAGAAGGTATACGGAGGGGGTACCTTTTCTGTCAAAAATGGTTTTATAAAAGGGTAAGGGGTTGGACTTCGGGGCGGAACCTCCCCTTATAAGACTTTTTTGACTACCACCCCCCTCCCGGTGGGGGGGGGGGGGGGGGCACAGACAGCAAGTGATACACCTTGAAGGTAAGGTAGGGTCTTTTTAATGAGAATTTTTTCGTATTTTTATTTTTTCAAGCAAATCGTAAATATCCCCATACAAACTCATATTTTCGCCATGGCGACTATTTCGCAGTATCATCTCCAGTGACTCACAGCTTGAACTTGGATCGCCTGTGATAGAATATGAAGATCCTTGGAAGTTTGAATTTCAAAGCCAAATATCAATGGTACAACATGCATATCAATGGATTTTACTAAAAGTATCCTTCAATGGACGTCTTGTTACATGTTTGTATTATGTTGTTTTAGATCATTATACGTTTGTGAGAAACTGCCTACCTACCCCTCCCCTAAGCCAACATTTTGCCCTAAGTGAGAGGAAAGTGTGTTAAAACTTTGATAAATTGCAGCGACTCCAGAACCGTTCGGAACTCCAATTATGATGCGAGTATACGTTTAAATAACTTGGGGTCGCAAGCCCTTGAAACTCAGCGGCAAATTCAGAAGGCTCTGATGGTGTATAAATAGGGACTTTAAGATCCAACGACGCGGACGGCGACGAGAACGTAAAAAAACAATAGATTTTATAAGCAAAACAACAGCTTTGCACGTGAATCACACTTTTTTTGTACATTTCTTTTCCGTTTTTGCACGACTACGACGTGAAAATGCCTAATTTCGTGTTTTATGGAGGACGTAAACAAACAACGACGAAATTTTATTTCTCTTTCTGAGCTTGGATATGGTCCCGTGAAATTCAGGTTTAGGAACGAATAATCCCTATAAAGACTGACAGAACGCAAATACACTTTTTTAAGCGATGTTCTCGTGGCCGTCGCGTCGTTGGATCTTAAAGTCCCTAATCTTTGAATTGCCTTGCACCTGATTACATGTCTTCAAAATTCATACTACGCAGCGATTTATTTAATTCTTATAACCTTAGATATTCTGAAAACAAGCTTGCTGTTCCCTTGCCACGAACCAATTTCTATAGAAATAGCTTTTACTACAGCGGGGCTGTTCTGTGAAACAATCTACCCACTGACGTGAGACAAGCAAAACCTTTGACTGACTTTCTTTAACTGTTAACTTCTAGCTCGAACACGGCATTCATGGAAAACAGGTTTTAATTGTATAAATTAATTTTATTTATATATTTATTACAACATTCATCTTTGTAAATGCTATTACCGTTAATTCTATAGTTTGTAAACATTTTTAGGATATTGTATATTTAGCCTGGTTGTCTTTACTGGGTATAAATAAAAGTGATGATGATGATGATGATGATGGTTATGATGTGTTAATGTTCGCTTAGGGGAGGGGTAGGTGGGCAGTTTCCTAGAAACGTGTAATGATCCCTTTTTTTTTCTAAATTTCTCCATGGATATTTTATAGTATGCTCTGAGTGATCATTTGAATGATGGAAGGCAAAATCTGCTGGGTGCTATCATGATTGCAGGTCACTATGTCATACCAGAGGTAAAGCCTGTTCAGCCTGTTCAGCCTGTTCAGCTTCTTAAAAGACACCTTTATATTTTAAGACAAAGATGACTACGAGTACGAGATGTGCTCGCGCTTGAACCAGCGTCATTTTGGCGGGAAAAAGTGGTCTCCGTCGTCATGCATTCTACTACAAGGTCGCGAGAATGACATAGTGGCGGAAACAAGTTATCATATGTTAGATGTTTTATCATTTTGTGATCGCGAGATATATAGAGATAGAGATAACATAGCTAACTTTTCCGGTAAAAAAAAAAAAGTACAATGAGGCTTTCTAGGGTGTCTCTTTTTGGAGAATACGCGAAGAACTTTAAGTTAAATCTCGTTAAGTTAAGTCTCTCCAGGGAGTAAAAACGACTCGAATTAATCGTCTAAAATCCAGGCTATGTTTATTCACACTTTTGTCATTTTTCTCTTTTTTCAATTAAGGTTACTTTATTCTTCCATGGGAAACTTTATCGAGGGAACCGCGCATTGAAAGTGGATGCACGAAGGTTTGGTGCGTTTGACTCTCCAAACTGCCCTCCCTTGGCTACAGTTGAAGCAGGCATTGAAGGCAAGATCGTAGTTAAAATAGAGACGTTACGGTTCAAAGACAAGGAAGACTACTTTGATCACTAGGTAGTGAGAGCGCGTGAATCAGCATGGCGGGAAAACGCGATAGCGGCCGTCAATGTCGTAGACGAGAATGTCGTAGTAGTGGAAACAAGTTTCATCATTGTGTGATCGGGCTAGGGCTTACACCCCTTCAATACATAAAACCGCACTGGCTATTCTGGTGAACTAACTTAATCTCGTCCTCGTAGTTGTTCTCGGCTTGAATTATAAAAATTTTATTGAGTTTTTAATTTGTTTTCCTTTTTTTATGCGACTGATACAGTGGAATGGGAAGAGCTTTTCCTTGAAAACCAAGCCACTAAATTCCGTGTTCACACCAGAATGAGCTCGCAGATTGGAGTGCTGAGGATTTTTCCTGGCATCACTGCAGAGGCTGTGAGTATTGAATGAAAGAGAAATCTGGCCCCAGTTGTTGGACTGAGGTGCATAACGCTATCCACTCGATAAATGACATAAATCTCTATTTGGTAGATAACGCAATTGGTGGGGTGTTAACTGGTTGATGATGTACCCCATTGTTATATAAAAAAAAATGTTAAGAACTCATCAATATTCCTATAACTATAACTGTAAGCACCTAATCCTCACCCCCAGCTACATCAAACATTTGATTAATTTTCAAGAAATACGTAAGAGCTACTTCTGTGAATGAGAAAAACTAAATGAAAGTTGTTGCCCCGTTGCTAGTGAATGGCTAGGACATGTTTTAAGTTCGTAAGATTGTTTATGGTAGCTGATATCTTGAGAAAACGGTAACGGAATATGCACTTTTCCCGGAATCAAAATAACGTCAAAACGTGGTACGCGTGGCTATAATTAAGGCTGAGAAATGGTAAGAAGTACTTCAGGCTTCACCAAGGCAATCTACACATCCCCAGCGATTTAATGGTGCAAAAGAAATAATACCGAGAGGTTAAGCAGCACTGATTCCCGTTTGCTGTTTGCCGTATACCCCATTCTAACTGAACTGGAAACTCTGCGCTTAACGCCATCTAGCGGAGGAGAACGTTTATCATTAGAGTGTCCAAAGGCATTCCGTTTTCTGTAAACTGAAATTGCCCTATTTCAATGAATGCTTCCATATGAAATAAACTATCTGACAGCAACAAAAAAAGTAACTGTCTACTCACGTTTTTCATGAACGTCACCCCTGCAAATGGCTAATGGCAGCAAAAATCAAATCTAAGTCTTGAAGCTCCGCTTCAAGACTTAGATTTGAGACTTGTGATTAAGCCAAGGGATATTTTTTCAAGTAATAAAGCTGCTTTTCATATTTAACAGTGAATTTATTTAAGTGTTTTTGCCCTTCATGTTCTACTTAGGTAAGTGCTTTCCTTGAACCTCCCATCGAGGGTGTAGTACTTGAGACGTATGGAGCCGGAAATGGCCCTGACTCGCGAAAGGATCTATTACAGGAAATAAAAACAGCATCCAAGAGAGGCGTGATAATTGTGAACTGTACACAGTGTTTGTATGGTCATGTGGTTCATGACTATGCTACAGGAAAGGTGGGACTCTGACTTGTACAATGTTTTACTGCGCTTTTCACAAACATGCGAATTCTGAAGTTCAAAAGCCAACTGACGATTGCGCTTTTCGCTGCCGTCAATCATCTTAACGGACCTCTTAGGAAACAAAACTTTACTTTAACGGGTTCAAAAGGTCATCATGGTTTCTGATTTGTGATTGGTGGATTTCGATTCGTTTTGTGTGTTTCTGTGTTTCAAGGTTCGTTGCTTGTGATCGTAATTATGATTGACGGCAGCGAAAAACGCAATTGTGAAGGCGACTTTTGAACTTTAGAGTTCGCATGTTTGTGAAAAGCGCAGTAAATGTAATGTAACTTTTTAGCCATGATACCCGAGGGGATCTTCATAACTTGTTAGCAAGCGTTCTTGCGATCCATATCGAGTTGAATTTGCACATTTTTGTTTTCGTGTAAAGGGAAACTGGAGGACCCAGAGTAAAACCTCGGGGAGTAAGATAAAAATTGAGGTTTATTAACTAAGGTGATAATTAGCAGTTATTTGGCTTTCGTATGATTAAGAATTATGGAGATCAAGGAGGGTGTTATTGGCCAAGGCAGATAACACCCTCCGAGATCTGCACAACTCTTCAGATCGTACGAAAGTCGAATCGAATAATTGTTTTATTGTTCATTCAAAATAATTTCCAGTTTAAAAACGCCAGCTAAAACATGCTTAAGTCGATCGATATTTAGTAAGTTTCTGTCTTCTTGTGCCTTTTTCGCGTCAAGTTCAGGATATTAGTTGATGTTCAGTCTAAAAGATATTCTTTAAATAGCAGATGTCATCAGACGATTTGTATTCTTGCTGTTGTTGCTATGTTTTTAGGCAGTAATTCGGCTATTTCTTCGCGAAACGTGTGAAATGTTCTTGCTCTACCAAAACAACGCAACCTCGTTTGCAGGACTTCTCGGTTGCCAACCCTTTTTGTGGCGATTACTCTGTGCTATGGACGTCGTCTTCCGGACATCGCACAGGTCTTCCAAATTTGGTTAACGCTAGCGTGTCAACCTCCTCGCGTGTTACCTTCTTCAGACAAGGGCATTTTTTCCTCGCTTTGCTATCATGGAGGAAAACGAGAGACTTCTGGAAGTCTAGTTAATTGCTGAATGCTTAATACATGCTGTCATTTAGTGTCAACCTCCAATGCGTAGCCTGCGTGACAGCCGCAAAAAGGGGAAGGGGAGGGGGGAGAAAACCGCGAGGGAAGGGAGGGCCTGCCATAAGAACCTGTGTTTTTGCATTCCGCCCACTCATTTCCTAACTAATCCGATTACGTCAACTCTCAATACGCGACCAATCACAAATATGGACGCTCCTCAGCATGGTCCAAACTTAATAAGTTTTTTTATACCTTACCCTCTTTCTCCAACCCCCCCCCCCCCCCCTCCCTTTTTCCCTTCCTCCCAAGCCCCACCCTTTTTTCGACGCCTGCTACGTAGGTTACCGATGCGTAGCTTTGTTTTATACACTGTATCAGGCGTTGGTAGATGCGGGTGTCATATCAGGGAATGACATGACCGTTGAGGCAGCACTGACAAAACTTTCCTACGTCCTTGGACATGATGAACTCACTCTTGACGAAAAGAAAAAGGTAACTTTTCATTGTGTCTTGATACGTATGTACTGTGTGAGTAAACATGGCCGATGTCGCCAACCTTGACCACAGAGACCTTTAGATTCTAGGACGACTGAGAACGACTCGTGTACGTGATTTAACGTTAAGTTTTTTCGCGTATTCTCAAATAATAGACACCTCGGAGGAGGTTAAGCTACTCCCAGCTGAGCAAATAATAAAACTTATAACTCTTTATAACTTGTGTCCGCTAACACGACGTTCTCGCTAAAACGCGTAGCAGAATGACGACGGCTATCACGTTTTCCCGCCAAAATGACGCTGGTTCACGCGTGAGCAATACTCAATACTGAGAACAATCTCGTACACGTAGTCGTCCTCGTCTTGGAATCTAAATCTCTCTCATAATTAGTCTGCAAATGCATCCGTCTCTTCTCGTTCCTCTTGCAGCGAGTAGAGAGAAGAGACGGCTGTATTCGCAGGTAAGTTCTTAACTGTTACCTCTGTAAGGCAGACATCCACCGATCCACCCTCCCCCCCCCCCCCCCCTTCCCTCTTTTCATATACCTAGACCCGTCCACAAGAATGCGTTAGCACAGGTTTTTTGCGCTTTCATCATTTTCCACGCTAAAACGATCACAGACGGAGATTTTCGGCCTTGAGGCGGAGCCTTTTGAAAACGGAGAGCTATCGTTTTAGTGTCGACGGGCTTAAAAAACGCTGGCGCTGTAGCTACTCATGCGTCGTATAAAAAACTTAACGGCAGGAATAGACGCGAATATCGTACACACGTCTAGGAATAGCTTGGGAACAAAAATCATTTTCGGCAACTCAGATACATGTATACGTTTTGATTTCAGGTATCAACGGTTGAATGCGTGGCGAAAACGCCAGTTGAAGGCGGACCTTTCAATACGTTTTCTGAACCCCCAGATCTCTTCTTTGGCGGGTTGTTTGACACATGCTTTTCTAGTCTTTTCTAGAGCGTATATGCTTTCATAAAACTGTTCACAATAAATTATGTTTAGATAAAATCGTTGGGCAAATTGAAAATGACTTAGAACGTGGATTTGTTAAACTCTGGCTAAACTACGTTTAAATATTTGGCCCTTAGAGTTTGTCTCTGCCACTCTTCAATCGTTTTCTTTAATTCTTCATGGGACTTAGTCCCTGTCTTTCTTGTCGTCATCTTAGGGCGCTTTCCATTTGTCAGAATTGGCCGGCCGGATCATTGCTGGACCAGTCATTTTGACAATGAAATCGGCTTTTTCTAAGGGCTTTTGCTGAAAACCCATCTCCTTCTTGCACGCTATTTAGGACTTGACTGATCCGGCTGGATAGTTTTGATTAGTAGGGAAATTCACATTACGACGGGAAGGGTCTGGCCGGTCAGTTCTGACAAATGAAAAGTTCCCTTAAACTCTACAAAAGGTCGCTTCTTTAAAACCCCAGCACGATTCGACATTTGACATCCTCCTTCAACGCGGGTCTTACCACCAACATTGATAACACTGTCTCTTTTATTATTTTGTTTGCATGTTGACGTCGTGGTTTTTATTTTAGATGATGAAGACAAATCTGCGTGGTGAGTTAACACTTTACAAAGATGAGGAACAGCAGCAGTTTTCCTTGCGTGACAATGAACTAATTGATGCTGTGGCCTCGCACTTTAAAGTTGGTTCAACTGAGGTAAATAAGAGCACTTTGAAAAAACCAAGCATTGTAGATCGGATGCAGGTCGTCATTGAGTCTGTAGGGACCTTAAGATCCGACGACGGCGACGGAAACGGGAACGCCGAAAAAAGCAATAGGTTTAATTAGCAAAACAACAATTTTGCGCGTGCATCACGCTTTTTTGTACATTTCTTTGCCGTCACTGCACGACTACGACGTGAAAATGCCTAATTCCACGATGTACAGAGGAAGTACACAAGCGACGACGAAATTTCTTCTCTCTTTTTGAACTTGGATGTAGTTCTTAGGAATTCAACTTTTGGAGGGTTTGCCTACATTTGACAAAGTTAGTGACGTGGAGTAATTGTGATGAAGATTGAAAGAACGCGAATTCACTTTTTCAGCGACGTTTTCTCTGCCGTCGCCGTCCTTGGATCTTAAGGTCCCTTGTGTTCACACTGTAACGGATAGCTTTTGCACCGCCACGACAATCATACTGAATAGGGCTTCTGTTCACATACAAGAACGGTTCTAGCGGCGCGATTTCTGTGTCGAAGCGAAGCTGCGCCACGCTGATCTCGATAATGGAGGATCACATATCGGAAAAATTCTGTGCCACACTTCGGTGCAGTGTAAACACCTATTCGGCGGAAGTAAATAAGTAGGACCCAGTCCACTAAGACGGAAGTAAATCTTCAGGAGCGAGGAATGTGCACCAAATCTCCCCGGCCAACCGCGCCGGTTGGATGTTCGATATGTGTGTACGACTTGTGCCGCCTCGAGCCGTTGCTGTTCATACTATACACGGAAGCTATCTGGTATAGTGTGAACACAACGTAAATTTTTTAAAAGTGGGAAAGACAGGAAAGGTCATTTAGTTAATTGAAAATGCGATATTGCCTGTTATCATTTAAACTATGTTTTGATTGGCGTAGAGGTCATGACGTTACTGCACATAACTTGGCAAATATTGAACTGCTCGCCGGTTACAGATCACGATATTTTGCTTAACCTCGTCCACTAATTCTTTATTATCGCAACAAAAATGTTTCATTTTTTTGTCACGCATTTCTCAAAACAGGAAGTAACTTACATCAAACGAGCGTTATTTCCGGTACTCACGTGTCATGCTGCAGGAAGAGGAGACATTGGTGCTATGGAAGAATTACGTAAACAGGTAACCATACAGTCTCCACATGCACAAAGAGGGAGACTAGTAACCATACACTGAGTATCAACCAGCCTTAGTTGCCGCCTACTTTATCTTTGAAAGCCTACGTATCCTCTCCATAATGAAGGTGTGTCACGAAATTTATCAGAATGTAAACAATGAGAACCATCCACCAAACTGAGTGAAACATAAGAATAGCTGCTCAAAACATTTTTAAAAAGGGTATAAATAACACAGTGAGATGGCGCCAAAATTTTCCGCGAGCTCGCAGAAGTAAGCCTGCTCGCGGGCTATTAGGATGCTTAACTAACGACGACGGCAACGGCAACGATAACGATAACGGCAAAAAAGCTACAGGTTTACAACTCTGCCACGCTTTTTTGTACATTTATTTTCCCGTCGCTGCACGACTGCAACGTGAAAGAGCCTAATTTCACGCTCTGTCGAGGACGTGAACACAAGACAATAGGGACCTTAAGCAACGACGACGACGACGGCAGTGAAAACGTCGGTAAAAAAAATTAATTTGCGTTCTTTCAAACTTAATCGCGTCTATTTGGACCCGCTCAATATGTCAAGTACAGGCGACTTTTCCTGGAGTTGAATTCTTAAAGATTTTATTCAGGTTCAAAAAGATGAAGGAAAATTCGTCGTAGTCGTGCAGTGTACGTCAAAGAAATGTACGAAAAAGCGTGATGCACGTGCAGAGCTGTTGTTTTGATCATTAAACCTATTGCTTTTTGAAGTTGTCGTCGACGTCGTCGTCGTAGTTGCTTAAGCTCCCTAATGACTTTCTTTTTCTTTCCTCAACTTTGATACAGTCTTTTAGAATTCAACTCCACAAAAGTTGCCAACATTTGACGAATTGAACGAGTTGGAATAAGCGCGATAAAGTTTGAAGTAGCGCGAATTCACTTTTTAAGTGACGTTTTCGTAGCCGTCGCCGTTGTTGTTGCTTAAGCTCCCTGATACAAAGAAGGAACGGATAGACAAACTTGAAGAAGATTGAAACGGGTTGCAATTGTGGTTTACTTGTCAGTCTAACAGTTTTTAGAGGTCATTTTTTGCTGTTTGTCTCGGGGTCTTGTCTTTTTTTAATATGGCGGCGGCATCGTGGAAAACGAGAAGACCCTGGGGACGTTTTATATAATGCGTGGGACACCTTTTTTTTGACATGAAGCTGTGATTTGGCCCCGCATACACAAGGAATTTTTCAAGTTCCAATGCGAGTAAGGACGCACACTTGGCATTTTTGGGAGCTTAACAAAGACGTTTTTGAGCGACGCACGTCAACCAGAAGTGAGACTCTTTCGCTTTTTATATGCCTTGACGCTAACAAATGTGTATTGCTAAGTTTCTTTTCTCTTATAAAGACCATTTACCCAAGAGTTTCAACCAAACCACTGCCCAGTGATGCAAAAGTTCCACTTCCGGTTGATGTCCGTTGCTCAAAAACGCTGTTGCTTAAGCTCCCTAATTAAAAAAAAAAAAAATGAACAAGACAACCGTGACAAAGCCTGCAAATGGTAACCTTGTTTATATGATTTTGATAAACACCTTAGTCACCGTAGCAGGCCCTTGAAAGAAATATGGCGCCCCCTGTTTTTTCTTTAGCAGGCAGCAGCAGTAGCAGGCGCTTGGAAAGCCTCTCGGACAGGCGCTCGTCCCTCTTCCCTCGCTTGTCTCCCTCGCGCCCGTCTTTTTTTCTCTCGAACCCATATTCCTTTCAAGCGCCTGCTACGCAGGTTATGAATATTAATGAATATCTTTGATCATACTGTTCTTTGTTATCAATAACATAGTTGTGGCGGGCGGCATGATTTTTATTTGTCTTTGTAGGGTGGTGTATTAAATGCTGCTACCAACCATGATGGACGCACGCCACTGCACGTTGCGTGTCTCGAGGGCCAGTTACACGTTATACGTCACCTCCTGGCCAAAGGCGCATCGCCGCACGTTATTGATAATCACGGACAGACTCCATTACACGACGCTCTACGTAGCGCTAACGAAGAAGCAATTTTGCTCCTCCGAGAGTTTGGTGCACATTTGGGACCCACTACCATGGATACGGCGCAGAAAATGTGCTCCCTTGCCGCTGATGATAAAGTTGATGTACTGCGGGCCTGGCATCTCGCTGGAGTGGACTTAAGTACTGGGGATTATGATCGAAGAACAGCCGTGCATGTGGTAAGTGGAACACAGTCAGTACCGGAGACGGCAAGCAAACTCTAATTGCATTCTCCTTGTATGTCTGCAATCGGCGAGAAAATCTGTGATACACTTTTCCCTTACGTGCCTCTTGCCTACTTCAAAAGGGGAAAATAAAGTTTTCCTTCCTCCATCCCCCCGTGCAATGTTGTGCCGATATTCGAGCTCCCTTAGAAAACAACAAACAACCCAACTTTGAATGAGATGGGGGAGGGGTGTGGATCAGTTTTTTGTTTAAGGACATTGTCCCTACAATTTTGTCGCGTATTCTCACGTGGTCCCCATGTAAGATTTTTAGAATATTGACATAGAAGTGACTTTTTCCAAGATAGCAGATGTTGGAAAACAAATTTTACCTACGTCCAGTAGTGCAGCAGCTTTGAGACGAAGGCAAATTCGTGATGATTAAGATCTCTTTATTTTCAGGCTGTCTGTCGAAATAACATGAATACAGTAAAGTTCCTGTTGGATTGTGGTGTTGATTTGAATGTGCGCGATCTTTACGGCCTCACCGCGCTACAAAACGCGGAGATTTTTGAAAACACAGAAATGGTCAACTTGCTTAAGTCAGCCATGGCAAAGAAAAAGGATGCGACTGCCACGTAAAAGACAAAGATCTCGAATTCATCGTTGTTTACCCCGTCTGTCTCTTCCATTACAAGGCGCCGTTTGTCTTGAAGTTTATATAAAATGGAAATGTACTGACTCATGCCCACGCAATGCCTGAGGAGTTCTTAGGGTCTTGGTACATAAGTGTTTGTGCGTTTCAGATCGAATTGGAATTTAGATTGTGCTGAAGAGGAGAGGGAAACCGGAGTATTCGGAGAAAAAACCTCTTGGAGCAAGCAAGAGAACAATCAGCAGACATGTCAACACATTTATTTGTTTTTAACTGTTTTGTTTTTTTTCATCAAGTTGAAAAAAATTCTTGGAATTTATACATATGTAATAAAAATCACCTCAATGTGCAAAGACTGTACGGAAAGAAAATTGTTAGAAGATATACATTCAGTATAATTTTGAAATAATACTAATATATTTAATCTGTATCCAAGCCGACTATTACGGGTTTAAGGTGTTTTATTCGTCTTGGATGGGTCCAAATAAAGAGTCGTTTTATTCCTTTGTGACCTTAATATCCAACCATGTAAAAAGATGGAACGAGCTTTTGTATTCGTTAATATTTTCATTCCTGAAGTACTAGACCTCTCTCAAAGTGTAAAATATGGTTAGTTAAGAATATGCGGGATGTTGCAAAACGATAATTCTGAAAATCCGAACATTATACCTTTTTGGCGTTTATTATGTCTAACAATGTCTACTTTGTTTTGGTTTTGAAATTGTTGTGTATGTTGTCTCTGACAATGATTGTGGTACGATGCTGATAATCCCACTACAAACACGTGACATGGTGTGGTTTGTTTAACCACAGGCACATGCTATGCACGTGACTTATTCACTCGTACTTCAGTTGCCGCTGAGACTGCGAGGTGGCTAGTCAAACTAACGTTCTACACTGTACTTGATGGATAGCATGATCGGCAGATCTGTCTGGGCTTTTACGATATAAGGACATTATCAGGAGACGTCAGTATTTCAAAACTCAGCTGCTTTCAACCTTCTTGACGTTAGTCAGGTGAAATAATACATTGATGCATTGGCTGGCAACTTTTAAGGAATCGCTGGCTTTGTTAAGGCTCAGTTTGCTTTCATTTCTTTTATCGTAAGGTTGCTCAGTCATGTTGCGTGCAGAGCTGGCTGTTTTGTTAGTTTGGGTTTTATTGTATCAGTGTTCGGCCATGGCCGTCTGATTGATCCCGCGAGTCGTAACGCGGCTTGGAGGTACGGTTTTGACAATCCGGTGCACTTCACAGACAACGAGCTAAACTGTGGTGGATTAAATCGTCAATGGAACAAAAATAACGGGAATTGTGGGGTATGCGGGGACCCGTACGATATCAAAAAGCCGAAATTCATCCACCGTGGTGAATACGCCAAAGGCATCATCACCAAGAGTTACAGAAAAGGCCAGGAGATTGACGTTAAGGTACACCTCACTTCGAACCACAAGGGTTTCTTCGTTTTTCGTGTGGGGAATATTGGCAACCCCCAATTACAGAAGAAAAGCTGACGTACGTTCTAAAGCAACCCAATGGCCAGACGAAATGGATTTTACCTAACTATTTGAACACAGTCTTCACAATCAACCTACTGCTGCCCTCGGGTCTGACATATGATCACTGCGTGATGCAGTGGTGGTATAGCGCGGGAAACAACTGGGGCTGCGATGGAGATGGAACGTGCGGCAATGGGCATGGACCACAGGAAACTTTTGTGAACTGTGCTGACATCAAAATCACTGCATAGATGTTTCTCTCGTAACGATACCCTGAGATAATTGAAAAACTAGCTTTGTATTGAAATCAGGGAATGTAATAGGAAAAACTTACTAGATAAGTGAGTAATAAAGAGAATAATGAAGAGATACCACTTGAGTTCCATCAGGGCTAATTTTGCATACTTGTAAATGCTATTTGTCGCAGATGGAATAAAAAATATATAAGAAAAAAAAGTAAAAGATGCCTTTCTTGTCTGAGTTTTCTCTTACAGTTTTTTTGACGTCTGAAACAAACTTAAAAAGTGTTACGCGCGTTCCAAAAATCTCTCTTTCCCTATCCTGAGTGTGTATCGTACGCTTTTTCTTTTACGGTCCAAGTTCTGTACACTCTATCAATGTAAATCATATCTATCATGCAACGTCACTTCGACACATGTATGTAGTTGAGTTAGGAATGCAGTGAAGTTCAGCTGCTCCTTCTGTTCACAAACTACGACATGAACTCAGTGTGTATGGCTGAATAAACAACTAACAAAGTAGTTTACCAATGCCACCTTCCATACTATTTCTTAAGTCTCAATAAGATGATACAAAGCTCTACAACAGGACCTCATACGTCAAGACCTCACTATCCAGTATTGAGTATTGTCAGGAAGAGCTTCTTTGAATCGCTGTTAGGAAAAAAATCCCGCATAAAACTGATGTCAGATTCAATTTATTCTTAAATGATCCTTGCTTTTCAAAAAAATAAAGGGAATCAATAAGTGTTCAGCTGTCCAGGTTGTAGCAGCTACTCCCTAGGTGACGAGCAGGACGCAAAATGCAATACAAGATTTGTCAATTTAGGAAGTTCAGCTGCTCCGACTTTCATGACTTGTGTTCACTGAAACCTGACGTTTTATATCCAGTTCTTTTAGTTTGCTTTCATATTTCTTACCGCAAGATCTCCCGATCATGTTTCTCACAGAGCTGAGATTTGTTCTAAGTGTAAGCTTAATCGTATCAGTAACTGGCCATGGTCGCTTAATTGATCCCGCCAGTCGAAATGCTGCGTGGAGGTATGGCTTTGACAATCCACCCCACTACACAGATAACGAGTTGAACTGTGGAGGTTTTAATGTCCAGTGGAGCACCAACAAAGGGAAGTGTGGAGTATGTGGTGACCCGTATCATAAGAAGGAACAGCCTCACGTTTATCCAGGAAAATATGCTAACAACAGAATCATCACGAAGACGTACAGAGAAGGCCAGGAGATCGAAGTAGTTGTGGACCTTACTTCGAATCATCAGGGGTTCTTTGAGTTTCGAGTGGGTAAGATTGACAGTCCTCCCATTACACAAGAAAAACTGAAGTATGTTCTGAAGCAACCGAACGGGAAGGAAAAGTGGAAGATAACCTCCCATGGAAATGATGTGTTCAAGATCAGGCTTGTGTTACCCAAGGGCCTGACATGTGATCACTGCGTGATGCAGTGGTGGTACACTGTGGGAAATAACTGGGGCTGCGATGCAGATGGGTGTGGCTTAGGTCACGGACCGCAGGAAACTTTTGTGAACTGTGCTGATATTAGGATTACGGCTAGCGATGGTAGCGTAGCAACCAACCCACCTTCTCCGCCGACAGAACAACCCCCTCCTCCCACACAAGCGCCCTTTCCTCCTACCCAGCTTCCTGTGACCACTATGCCTCTTCCAACGGATGCCCCTAATCCAAGCAGCTGCAAGGCGACGGGAGCCTGGGCTGGCCAAACTTCTATAGACAACTGGTGCGTGGTGAATTGTGGGAAAGGGTATTGTCCGGCTCATATGTGCGTGTGTAATTAGAAGAACACCGCTAACATTGGGGTATATGGGATACACGTAACAGAAAAGTTATCTTTGTCAATAAATTGATTTATGAACTCCTATAAATCGATATATAGATATATAACCTGGAAGAGCGCAAGTTAAGAGAGTGTTTCGAAGGAGTCCTTGTATTAACAATAAGCCAAAAGGTACAGATAGTGTCTTGACAATTTCTTGTTTCTGCCAACAGATTATTGGTTGATTAAGGCGTATCTTTTGAAACCATTTATCGTGTGAAAACTGCAAAATATAACTTTTCATTCTTTGTCACTCAGTTGGGATGCATGTTTAATGGCCCATTTCACGTTGTGCCAAGCCTCTTTGTCAAGAGAGGCCTGATTCGAAACCATTGATATAGAAGTGCATTTACTTTGAGCGTAGATGAGAACTCTTTATCATACAAAACGATGATCACCAGGATTCACTTTGCATCGAACAAGTGGCTGAAGGTAATTTGGAAAAATAGCCTATATTTTTGCTGCAACTGTTACTAGAACCACGCATGCTCAGAGTTTCTTTTGCAGGTGATCTCTAACATGTCAGTCACACGACATGAGTCTGTCAGATAGTGCTGGAACTCTATTTAGCTCACCTGTGATCGCTGTTTGTTTAAAACGCAGCGAAAGGCATACATGCCTGTATAAACATCCAACACAACACAGTTCCAAAAAAGAGCGATTTCTACTGATTGGAAACACGCTACAAACCTGGGTCGAGCTGAGGTTACCGTACACGCTTTATTAGTGCGGCTAGTATCCATTTATACAAAAAAATAAGTTCGTGCATAACCAAAAGACACCCAGTTATCTATTTTAATGAATTTCGTTCTTCAATCGACCCCTTGCCTACTTAAAAAAAATATGCTGCAGCTATAACCAAATTTATATTGGTAATGCTGTAAATATTCGCTTTATCTCATTTTACCTTCTTGCTTTTGGCATGATTTACAAATGTCTTCCGTTAAATGTTGTTCACAAAACATGAACAGCTTAGCGGTACATTACACGACAGAAGAAGCAAAACAAAAATGGTGCTGTCAGGTACATATCCTCATAGCAACCTGAACAAATTCAGAACTACAGGCCCCAGTTGTTCAAAAGGTGGATAACGCTATCCACCGGATAAATCTCTTTACAGTGGATAGTACAATTGTTTTTCCTAATACTTATCTATTGGATAAAGGTTTATCCGATGGATAGCGCTATCCAGCTTTCGAACAACTGGGGCCAAATGTCTGTACTGGTTGGCAGCTTTAATTGGCCTGTAGTAAGTTAAACATAACCATGGTTTTAATTTAACATTGATCAGTTCAATTTTGCTGTCTTAAAGCACGATTGTCAAAGATGTGGTGATCAGAGCTTGGTTTTTCAGTAGGTCACCGCTTAATTGGTATGGTTTTTGGTCATGGCCGTCTGATTGATCTCTCGAGTCGTAACGCGGGTTGGAGGTTCAGGTTTGGCACGCAGACACATTACACAGATGTTACGAGTTGAACTGTGGCGGGTACAGCCACCAGTGGGATAGCCTCCCCCGCAGACGTCGTTCCTTTGGCTCGTCACGCAGTCCTCCCCAAAGAACGTCTGCTGAAATGGGCGGGAAAAAATGTAGACCAATCACAGCACACTTCCAAATCTGGGAAGGGCACTTTGGACCTTGAGAAATTTCGCGCGAGATTCCAGAAAAGATCAGAAAGGTCTCATCAAAGGTGAAGACCTTACACTTCGAAAACAAACTTCTCAGTTAATTCTCACGCCCTTCGTACTTGAGGCTGCCCTCACAGTCTCATTGAAAAAAATTACCTTGGAGGTTAAATTTACTGTACGGAAGTCGGCTTTACTGCAAAACAATAAATTGTGAAAAAAATTCTGCCTTTTCTATAGTTACAACGTACCATCCCAACGTTGCCTCACCAAAATAACACCTTCATTAGCAAATGGCATCTAATCCAGCTTTTACAGAGAAAACCTACTGCTCCTCAGTGATCTAGCAAGTAATCACTGCGTGATGTAGTAATGGTACACCATCGAAAGTGTGGCTGTGTTTCCGATGGAATTTGCGAAGTAGGGAAGCAGCAGGAAACTTTCGTAAACTGCGCTGACATCACAATCACTGCTAGCGATGGGAGTATAATAACCGAGACACCCGCTTCCCCCTAGGCGTTTTCCCAGGCCTTCTCGTTTAATTAACTTCGATGACGTATTCGGGGCTAACTGGCGGGAAACGCCTGGACAAAAACAGAATGCGTATGCGTGTGTTACTTTTTGAAATTTAAGATGTTGTAAACAGCAGGAGAATTAAGAGATTATAGTTTGTTAAAAACCTCTCTGGATATTTGCGAGACCACCGACATTTGCCGACTGGCTTTGAAAGGTCATCAGACTGTCATTCATAGTCCAGTGAAGATTGATTTCTGCTCCTTCAGTCTCATCGTTCCAGCTGAACTATCGGAGTTTGTAGCTCTTTACCCATTTAATCGACCGCGCTAATTTTCAAAGTAAAAACGATACTTTAGCAATCCTCCGTGTAGTTAAAGCGAAAATCTTAAATAGTCAGAAAAGTCATACTTTGAAATAAAATTCATCTGAGCTGTGTATCGAAAAGTGCCCAAAAACTAAACTTGAAAGTAAAAATGCTATAAAATTCACCGACATTCGCATAAGAGATAGAGAACTTACACATGTTTGTGTAACGTATGCAAGGGTGAAACATTGCACTTTGAGAAAAAAATAGATCAGTAATTGAGACATAACTTTCTTGGTTTTTCACTTCTCTGACCATCAAGTTCCCCTTTAAACTTTGTTAATGAAAGGCAAAAGATACATTGCATTTTAAAAGTAGCACCGCTTTTCAAATACAACGTTTTTGTCGCAACAATTTTCTTCGAAAGTAAAAAGTTATTCATTGTCAGTCCTGTGGATACTTTGATCTTATTTAGATGGCAAATGCCACGGTAAAGAAAAACGTTCGTGCCACTCTTTTCAACCAAGCTGGAGAAAAATCCAGAACTAGTGGTTACTTGATTCAGTGTGTTTTCTTGCACTCCATGTTTCTATTGTAGGGGAGAGGGGAGGCGGGGGGGGGGGGGGGGGGGGGTGATGGCAACATAAATATTCTCTTACAGACAACACTCATTTTCGCACGAAAGGTTATTGTGCTAAGCCTTTGAATTTAAAGTTTGGGCAACTCAAGAATAGCCTTTTTTCGCTTTTTAAAGTTTCTTACTTCACATGCCTGTTTCTCACTTACGTGCTAGGTGATCAAAAGTCCTGTGAAAGGAAAACGCGATTTCAACACTTCCTAAATGAACAAATTTAAAGTACAAGCTAATGCGGCTTTGACTTCAGACGTAAATGTTAAAAAGTCTACGGCATTGACTGCAAGATGTGCTATTTGCTCTCTTGATTATTCGCGCAACGTTTCACCAGCTGAAAGAATAAGTGTACTTCCTCTATAAGCTTTTGTAAGCGCATCTGAGAGATCAATTTGGGATGTTTGTTCAGTCTCAGTCTTCACTTTAAGTTGTAGGAAGCGCGCAACACTGGAAAAGAGCAAAGTCATGGCGCCGCCAAAGAAATAATACAGTTTTTCGTAGCCGCGAGTTTGGTCACCTTTGTTTTACGTCATGGGATGATGCTTGATCCCCCCAGCCGAAACTCCGCTTGGAGATATTTTTCAAACCGTCCAAAGCAGTTCGCGGATAACGAGTTAAATTGTGGAGGATTCAACGCACAGTGGGACAAACATGGTAGTAATTAAATGCGGCGTTTGCGGCGACGAACATAACAGAGCAAACCTTAAGTACGTCTACCCCGGCTTATTCGCTAAAGATGGTTTAATCGCCAAGACTTATAAGGAAGGAGAAAAAATTCAGGTCACAATAGAGATCACTTCCAATCATCAGGGATTCTTTCGTTTAACCGTGGGTAAGCTGGAGAGACGGCCAATCACCCAAGAACAGCTTGCTCACGTCTTGCTACAACCCGATGGTTCGAACAAGTGGCAGTTGCACTCATCCGCAAATGGAAAGTACCATATCAAACTCGTGTTGCCCAAAGGCCTGACATGTGATCACTGCGTACTTCAGTGGTGGTGGACAGTGGGAAACAACTGGGGCTGCGATGAAGAAGGAAATTGTGGAGTTGGTTTGGGAAAGAAACAAGAAACATTTGTCAACTGCGCAGACATCAAGATAACACCAGAGGGAGGGGGTAGCGTTACAGATGCACCCCTAACAGAACTACCCTCTACTCAGGCGCCTTTGACAGGCTCTTCACCTAGTACCAAACCCCCCAAAACAAAGAAACCCTCCACTGGATGTAAGGCGACGGGGCCCTGGACCGGACAAGCTGTCATGAACAAGTGGTGCGCTCAGAACTGTGCATTAGGTAATTGCCCATCAAGCCACTGCCAGTGTTAGGCAATCCGTTTCTTGTTGTTACGAGTGAATTATGTGTTTGAATTGATTTTGTAGTGGAAAGTCTGTCATACCAGCAAGCTAGAATAAGTACGAACCTAACTCAAAAGATATATATTATTCAGAATCGTGGTAACAAGAATACTACTCTTTCAAAGGAAAAGCATTTCTTGTCAGTTGTGCTTTACACTGTTCAATAGTCTGTCTAATACTTCAAGTGTCTTGTAAAGAGGGGCATAGGAAGAACAAATAAGCGTACAGACGTATGGATTGATGAATGGTTGTATGAATGAATGGATTGAAGAATGAATAAAAGAACTATCAATCAATTAATCAATGACCATGGCAAGAAAAAACATAATATTGCTCTCATTTATAGCTCTATATGTCTACGAAAATGTCGTGTAAATCTCAAAGTAATTCCGGACCTCGCAAAGAGATTGTGAAAAACTAGCCTAAATCTGAAAACTCAAGTGATATTTTCAACATTAATGGTCACGTGTGACGTAGCACAACTGTAAAAAGCCCCCCAAACAATAAGAAGTTCGCCCGAGTAGGTGAGTGATTCCTGTAACAAAGCCTTTACATGGCAGGTAGGGTTTCCCTGGTTCTAGGGTAACCCTGTAAGGGGCGTAGCCAGTCATCGCTTCCATGTAAGGCAGAGTTGTAGAAGCCCTAAGGGGTAGGGGAGGGGGGTGGGCGGTTGTAAAGTAAAGTAAACAACCATTCAGATGGATTGGTTTGTTCGAAGTTTTCCACTTGAATCAATGCAGGAACAAAAACATAGCATGAAATTAACGTTTTTTCAGTGTTGGAGCAACTTGGCTACTTAACATTTGAAAGCGGTTAGTCACTTTGTTTAAGCGCAGCTACCCCGGGTACCAGAGGTTTTTTCTCGCGTGCGACCAGGAGGTTTGTCGTCTGCAGGCCGACACGTATTCGGCCAAAGGCCGAAGACACGATCGGCGAAGACTTAACCGAAACCGGAAACCGCGCGCAAAAAGCCTCTGGCATCAAGGGTGTAGCACAGCCTAACAACAAAACAAAAACAAACAAGGAGAAAAAGAAAAAAGAAAAAGTTAACTAGTTGTTATTCAGAGCTGAGACCCTCCAAAATTACGAGAGTTTTTAACCTAAAATGATGCTAGCAGGTACTCAAAGTAAACAAAAGGGACTTGGATATAGCTTTGCAACGTATCTACTTGAAGAAAACCAAGACGGGGTTCCACGACAGATTTTCCTTGTGAAATATGTGCCCCGCCATTCACTGCGAAAGACATTGGTGTCTGTATAAGGTTCACGTCAAGCCTTGTCAACATTGCAATGCTTGAGCTCATTTTAACCCCAATTTTTCAGTGTTAAGCCCAGGCCTATGTCAACTAAACCCCTGAAGGTAGCGCTTAGCTAAGGTTACCCTCAAGCCACGGTTACCCTATCTGCCTTGTAAAGATGTCGCATAAAATAAGAAGGAACGTGTGAGTATTTGGATAACCGTCTTGCTTGGGTAAACCTTAAATTATTCCAATTATGCAATCCATTCCCGATATATAAAGCCTAAAAGCCTGAAAGAGCCTGGAAAAATAGCCTAAAATTTCTCGATTTCAGCAGGAAAAAAATACATGAAAAGTATACCTAAAGTATATCTATTCAGACATAGTGTGATAAAACATGACTTAGTGACAGTTTTAGAGAATGATTGACAATAAATGAATCGTTGGAACCTCGGAAAAGGTGACCGCGACCACTTGACAGGTAACCGCATCGGCGCATGTCAGTACAACGTAATTAAGAGAATGCTGACAATATAAATAAATCATTGGGAACTTTGCAAAGGTGACAGCGAACACTCAAAAGGGCAATGTCATGCTATTTCCTATCTTTTCAAAAAGCTTTAATTAAATTTCGAAAATAGTGGTCTATTATTGTTATTCAAGACTATTTTTGTAGACATTTCGTCTCTTCTGTTGCAACGGATGGCTTGGATGGAACAAAAATACTACCAAAAAAATGCGCTGAGTGCTCTCTGATGAAATTTGGTCGATATCTTCTTCATAATTCTACAAGAGCATTTTGTGTATCACGGGTCAGACTGCATCACAGAATTGACCGAAAACTGTAATACCCTCGTGACATAGATCAGAGATCCTTCAATGGGGTCGACCGCATGTCAGTATCGTAGTAATCAAGAGAATGATTGTTAATAGAAAATAAATCAATCGTTGGGACCTCAGCAAAGCTAAGGTGTCCGCGACCACTTAATAGAGTTGACCGCTTGTCAGTATTATAGTAATCAAGAGAATGATTGATAATAAAAAATAAGTCGTAGGGACCTCGTAAAGCTTAGGTGACCGTGACCACTAAAAAGAGATAACGCATGTCAGTGTTATAGTAATCAACAGAATGATTGTTAATAAAAAAATAAATCAATCGTTGGGACCTATATAAAGCTAAGGTGTCCGCGACCACTTAATAGAGTTGACCGCTTGTCAGTATTATAGTAATCAAGAGAATGATTGATAATAAAAAATAAGCCGTTGGGACCTCGTAAAGCTTAGGTGACCGCGACCACTAAAAAGAGATAACGCATGCCAGTATTGCTGGTTTTCAGTGTCACGCCATTCAAAATAGATGAAAATAAAAATCAAAACCATTCAATAGATAAAGCCCAGAATCTGGGAAATGAAAGGAGGTACATATGCAAAGACCCTCGCCAAGATTCAGGTCAGAGGAATATTTCGTATACGAGATGTTTTACCCAAATTTATAGAGATTTGTATGGAGACGCCATGCTGGTGCTCACCTAGCTAGCCTGTGCCAGGCTCTCAGATAGCATAGTGCGGACGTATTAGAACGAGCAAAGCGATGAGCTCCAACATGGCGGACGGGAACCAACAGAAACATCTGTTACCGAGTTTTGCTACAAAAGCGTGAATTTATTCTTCGAGAAACTCATAAGATTAAAATAATACTTTTTCCAGTACATGAACTGTTTAGATGGCAAAATTTCCTGAAATAAGTCATTTTTTTAACCTACATGACAGCTCTCTTGGCCGTCATGTAAATGCCGCGTCACGCAAAAGCTTAGAAATTCAAGCGTACTCTATCGCAAAACCAAGAACCCTTTTGAAGCGAAAATTTGTTTGACAATTAGTTTTCAGCTGCTCTTAGTTTGAATTTTAGTAACGTCATGTGAACACCAACAATTAAAGTGATTAAGAGAATGATTGACAGTAAAAAAGAATACATCGTTAGGACGACGGTGAAGGTGACTGCGACCTCTAATTAGTGGTGACCGCATGTCAGTATTATAATATATTGATTGAGAGAAATGATTTTCGGAACCTTTTTAAGTGCTTCTTAATAGATGGTTCCCGCTCAAAACTAAACTGCAAAACAGTCCGTATTTTTGCGTATTCAAGTAAGCGTGAGCAGTCAAGGCTCGCGCGCTTCGCTCGTGTAAGACTCTCACCCCACGCTTTATCGATTTCCTTACTGATTTTGAGAAAAAACCCGACTGTTTTGCAGTCTAGCTCAATACAGGTTTGACTAGAGACACAAGAAAATGTGAATCTATCATGCTTCAGTGCCTCTTTTGCCAGTGGCAGGTTACGTGGCCTAGTTTACATATTTCGTGTCAGCCAAATTGACACAAAGTATGAACTTATCCTGTTTCAGACTGACACAGTGTTGCGCTGCTTCTGCTAATGATCAACCCTCGTATTTAAGCAATACCAATTGAAGGCATGGAGCACACCCACCAACTCCGCGGTATGGCCTGTACCTTACGCATGCGCACAACCATATCACCCGGGCAGTGGCAGCCATGGACAGCTGTTTCGCCCTTGTTGGGGCTCATCAGCATGGCATAGCCGTCGGGTCAATGAGCAGGATTACCCCGCGTATCAAAGACCCTTTACTGCCGAGGCGAGTGCAAGCACTTCTTTAAGGGCCAGCTCCACCGTGAACAAGTGGTAGCTGTTGGTTGGGTTAGCACGGACACTGAGGAGGGAGGGGGAGGGGGGGACAGAAAGTGTCATTTTTAACGGGGTATCCTTATTAATTATTTTAGTCAACTGAATAAAATAAGGCATTAGCATCGTCAAACTGAAGGTTTTTTCCTTTCAAAACTAAAACTAGGTTTTAGTGTCATAGCACACAGTTGAAAATGAATTGTCCGCATCATCTATGAGATTCTATTGATTGAGCAAGAAACAATGACTTCAACAAGTGACCGTTGTCCGCATTGACGCCGGGTGTCCTCATTAAACCCATATTGAATTGAGAGAAAATATAAGGGCTTTGCCCAGGGACAAAGAAACCTGTCCGTATTATTTTACTGTCAGTGAGGTGTCTGTATTGAGCGAGTGTCCGTAAAGCAGGATTACTAGACTTTGTGATTTAATTGAAAAGGAAGTTGTGGCATGACGGGTTGTGACTTTTCATGGACAATCTGTGATAAACGGAAAGTCAACAGAATTTTCTTCCCCTTTCATAGCAGACCCTTCTTTTCTTGGCTTAACAGTTTAACTGAAATACTTAACCAACATGCAACACAATTAGTTAAGTACAAGTTTCAAAACATTCTGACTACGATTGAAAAGCCGATAAACACTGCGCCAATCACTGCGAAAGACATTGGTGCCTGTATCAGGTGCACGTCTAGAGGCTTGTCAACATTGCAATGCTTGAGCTCATTTTAACCCCAATTTTTCAGTGTCAAGCCCAGGCTTCTGGCTTAATGGCAACTACACCCCTGAAGGTAGCTCTTAGCTGAGGTTACCCTAGCGCCACGGTTATCCTATCTGCCTTGTACACACGTCGCATAAAATAAAAAGGAATGTGCCAGTATTTGGGTAACCGTCTTGCTTGGGTAAACCTTAAATTATTCCAATTATGCAATCCATTCCCGATATATAATTAAAGCAGTTTTATATAAAATGGAAAAATAGCCTTTAAAAAATACAAGAAAAGTATACCTAATGTATATCTATTCAGACTAGTGTGATAAAACATGACGTAGTGACAGTTTTATAGAGGTTGACAATAAATTTTATATAGTTAGGTTCTCGGTAAAGGTGACCGCGACCACTTAATGCAGGCGACCGCATGTCAGTATTATAGTAATTAAGAGAATGCTGACAATAAATAAATCGTTGCGAACCTCGGTATATAAGGGTGACCGCCAACACTTAAAAGAGCAGTGTCATGCTATTTGCAATCCTTTCAAAAGCTTTGATTGAATTCCGAAAAAAATAGCCAGTCTATTATTATTATTCAAGACTATATTAATTTATAGGCATTTCGTGTCTTCCGTTGCAACGGTTGGCAAGGATGGAACACAAAATTCCCCCCTCCCCCCCCCCCAAAAAAAAAGAAAAGAAAAGAAAACGGTGAGTGCTCCTTGATGAAATTTCTCCACAGATGATGACTGCAGCACAGAAATGACCTAAACAGTAATATCCTCGTGACCTCGTGACATAGACCAGAAACTCTTCAATAAAGTTGACCGCATGTCAGTATTGTAGTAATCAATTAACAGATTCCATGTTGCCCTGGGTCTGTTCAGTCATAGATCACAGATGACGTCAAAACGTGGTAAAAACATCAGTGACACACTCGCCTGCGGCTCGTGTGCCACTTCTTTGTTTTTACCACGTTTTGACGTCATCTGTGATCCATGACTGAACAGACCCACGGCAACATGGAATCTCTTTGTTTTATACAATGATCAGAAAATAAATGAAACTGATACACATACCTGCCTCGTACCGCTTGACTGTTCGAGGATTACGTCCCAAGCGTTACTTTTCGCCTCTTCTTCTTCTTTTTTTCTTTATCTTCCTTGTCTACGTACAGTTTCTTCGAAAGGTTTTTCAACGTCTTTTCTTGCTCAAAGCAGAATAATGGCCAAACATTTTGCAAAACAGCGAGTTTCTCGTAGCGATGACACACGATGGCAACTGTTGTGAAGATTTCTTGTAGTTTAGGCATTCTCAGGTAGCAGGAGCCCATAACCCGGAGCGTCTAACTTCCATACTGCGCCTATGCAACGGCGTTTTCACAAGTAGGTTTATTTTTAGATAAGCTTTTCCGCGAATTGCTTTCAAAAAGCCAATCACTAGCAATTGCGTCATCAATGATAAACTTTTAATACGTAACCAGGACAACTCCTTCACATTGAAAAAAACAGCGGACACACGTGAGGAATCTTCAGGGGAGTCTTCTGACAGTACTTCAAACGACAATTTCAGTATTTACACGAAAACTAGCAGTTCAGAAGAAGATTTGCAAAACCTAGCCAGGACGTCTACTTCGTCGACGACAACGCATAATTCACGCAACGGGAATTAAATCAAAATCACTTTGAAATAGCCGACAGTGAAAAGGTCCAAGCGAGCTACTAACAGTCTAAGCGACGATCAAATGCAGGAATTGACCTCGTGGAACAGTTATTTTCCGCGGGAAAAGCTTATCTAAAAATAAACTCACTTGTAAAACGCCGTTGCACGAATTTATGGCAGTTGAACGCTCCGGCTTATGGGCTCCTGCAAGTAGTCAATAGCTCCTGCTAAACGTTTTTCCGAGGCTTTCACTTGTGTTAATCCGAAATAATCTCAAAAACATTTTCAAAACCGCGAGCCATGTTGAACAAAACGAAGAAAACAAGTTTCCCGTGACGTCATCTATGTATCTGTACTCTGATAAGTCATAGGTAACGACCAATCACAGCGCGCGTAGCATTCAAAATATAAGTCTTTAGGACCTCGTAAAGGTAAGGTGACTGCGACCACTTAATACAGATGATCGCATGTCATTATTATAGCAATGAAGAGGATGATTGATAATAAAAAAAGAATACAATGTTGGGACCTCGGTTAAGGTGGCTGCGACCACTTATTAGGGGGGACCGCTTAACAGATGTCAGTATTATAGTAATTAAGCGAAATGATTTCCGGGGCATTTTTAATTGCCACTTAATAGAGGGTTCTCACTCAATACAGGTTTGACTATGCTTTTAATCGGTGCCTCCTTTGCCAGTAACAAGGCACATGGCAATAAAAAATATATCATTGGGACCTCGGTAAAGTTAAGGTGACCGCGGCCACTCAATATAAGTGACCGCATGTCAGTTTTTTAGTGCAGTGGAACCTCGATATAACGAAGGGCCAAGCGACTGGCAAAACTAGTTCGCTATAACGAGGTATTTTTATATCGAGGCTCTTTTTTATCTTTATCTTGCACGGCTAAGTTAGTCGCGTTTTTTATTAAAAATCAGAGATGGTGAATAATGTTGTTATGTTTTCACCAAGGCAACGCCATAAAGGAAAACAAACGTTTACAGACGAAACCACAAACCGCACCCAAAGCATGGTCAATACAAAAGAAACAATATCAGTGACCTTTCTATTCTCGCTCTTACCTAGCCTGTGCCAGGCTCTCAGATAGCATAGTGCGGACGTATTAAAACGAGCAAAGCGAAAATAAGACGGACGCGACTTGGGAAAGGGGGCGGTGGCGGCGAGAAAAATGTCTCTCCCCAGCCCCCGCGCGTTTTTCGCATTTCTTTTTACTGAACGACTTTTCACCACTATCTCGGAGCCTGGAACAGGCTAGCTCTTACCAGGCAATTCTATATCAGGATTGTTTATCGATATGCATAACCGGAATATTTGTATTTATAAACGTCGGAACTTGTTTTGCATAAACCGCTAACAGTAGGTTGATCAGATTTCTGCACAGGATAATGATTCAGCTGAATCATCACCAGTCCTATATAATTTTTTTTTTTTCATAAGTTCATTCTCTAAGCTTTAATTTTGATCGCAAAGGGAGAGTTTATTAGACCACTTCAAAGAAACCAACCGCCTAGTGGATTTGTGGTTTGTGTAAGCACTCGAAACACCTCTCAAGTGTTCTTAAAATTCTTAAATAGCTTATACAGCTTTATAAAGATTCAAAATGACGTTTATCTGCGAGCAGTGGTTTTCCCATGCCGGACGCTGCTCTCGCCGGGCAAATAATATACGGAATAATATTTCGTTTTCGCGCTATTCAATGTATTAGTATTTGTGCGCAATATCGCACTGGTGTCGCTGGGCCTGTGCATTATATCCCGAAACAATACTATGAATAAAGGTAATATATTGTGAGTAATATATTGTAAAATTATATATTGCAGCACTTTTTTCTTACCAGGAGTATGACCAAACTGAGTAATTTGTGGCCGGAATTGGGCGAGGCATTTCTGCTGACTCATTTGTCATTACAACACCTCATCATGGGAGCTTTTAGTATAAAAGTGGTGGCACATTGCAAGGAATCGACTACGGCATTGGCAGTTGGTGGCAAGTCATAAAAGCTTGGTCATTTTTTCAAAACTTTTTTCCAAATTTTACTTTTGCACCAAAAACGAATACAAGAAAAAGTACCGTAAAATGAATGTTACAGAAATCTTTCGTCTTTTGGTGGTCGCGAAAGTGATGATCGCTTTGGCTCTTGGACATGGAAGGATGATGGACCCTGCCGGTAGAAATTCCGCCTGGAGAGTCTTCCCCGATCGTCCGAAGCAGTTCACGGATAACGAGTTGAATTGTGGGGGATTCAGCGCCCAGTGGGATAAGCATGGTGGTAAATGTGGCGTTTGCGGCGACGAATATAACACAACAAACCCAAAATACGTCCACCCCGGATTGTTCGCTAGTGATGATTTCACCACCAAGACTTATATAGAAGGAGAAACAATTCAGGTCACAATAGACATTACTTCCAATCATCAGGGATATTTCCTGTTCACTGTGGGTGAGCTGCAGTCACGCCCTATCACCCAAGAACAGCTAACACACGCCTTGTTGCAACCCAATGGTTCGAACACGTGGCAGTTGCACTCATCCGAAAATGGAGAGTACCTCATCGAGCTCGTGCTGCCCAATGGCCTGACATGTGATCACTGCGTGCTACAATGGTGGTGGACCGTGGGAAACAACTGGGGCTGCAATGAAGAAGGAAATTGTGGAGTTGGTCTGGGAAAGGAACAAGAAACATTTGTGAACTGCGCAGACATCAAGATTATACCATCCGGGGGTCCTGTGCCCACAAAAGAGAAACCAAGAACGGAAAATCCTTCGAGCTCCACCACCACGGCCTCACCCCCTAAGGTACCCTCTACAGGGAGCCCGCAGAAGTCGTCCATCCAGAGCCCCTCCACTGAAGGACCCTCAACAGAAGGGCCATCACTAACTCTCATTACTACAGCGTCATCTACAGGGGAATGTAAGTCTGCAGGAGAATATGCCGGTCAGCCTGGTATGGATCAATGGTGCGTTACTAACTGTGCAGTGGGATACTGTCCTGCCTCTCATTGCGATTGTAACTAGAACGACACTTTGACTTTTCAATGTTGTATCATAGGCTCCTACTTTACCTTGCATGCATATTTTTCTCCCTAGGGGGTTACTTGGGTTAATTTTTGCTGGGTATGTGCCACTGGCCTCTAAGAATCCCTTCTCCATTATAACCTGTTCTGTGGCCAATTATAGACCCTATCTAATTAAGTCACTTTTGAAGAAAAGTTATTTTCGCGATCTCAACTTAGACACTTTCTTTTTATGCGTCTACCTTATAAAGCCTTTTAGCGGATAAGTCACACTGTCGAAATGAATTGAGGTTAAACATTTTTTATTGTTAATCGTTCCATTTTTAAGTCCCTACCTACGTGAATTTTCTTACCCCCAAAATGCCGAAAATGTGCGATCCCATTCTAGAACACTAATGAAAATGCAATCCCATAATAGTCGCCTAGTTCAGTCGTGAAAATGCGACCCCATCCAACGGCACATCCCAATTAGCCTATCACCAGGAAGTACCTCCCGGTTCTGCTCACTTTTCTCCGTCTATTTATCCATTTATATCAATTATTTACCAATCAAGACCAATATTTATTCGCTAGACAATCATTTCCATCATTCTTGCGGCTTTTGTAATTGATTAGTATGTGTTCTCAAATGGTGAAGAGTAAAATGATAAAATAATTTAACGCTCCTTTTTGTTAAACGTCTAAGTGAAATTATTTCCTAATTTCCGGAGTATACCATTTGATTACCTACTAATAGTATGGATGACAAATTACGCAGAAAATCGTGAATGCGTTTGACTTGTTTGCCGTTATCGACAACTAACGCCACGCCCTGAAAAAGTTGAATTAAATTTAAGTTCACAATTTTCTGAAATTTTTGACAAAATACCCAGGTTTTCTACTCTGACTGTCTTCATTCGAAACGTACGTCTTTAAATTAACATAAACGCCATCCTGGCATGATACAGGGAACGTTGCCATCGATATTTTGTAATTTATAAATTAACGCTGAACGTTTGCGCCAAAATTAGGGAGCAAATTTGTCATCCAGGCCCCCCATCCATAATATCCGAGCAATGGTATTTCAAATAGGAATTGGAAGGTAAGGGTAAGAGCTGCCTGGGTCCCAGGCGTCCCTCCTACATCTTACCAGGTACGCGTGGTGTCACGGGAAGGATGCAGTTGTGGCTTTGTGTTTTACATATTTTCCATGATGCTCTGAGCTGTTGTGACGCTCGGGTACGAAGAAGTTAAAGGCTAGTATGAGTTCATATAAGCTTTCTAATGTTGAAACCTTTTACTATTATAGATATGTGTTAACTGTGATAAGTTAAAGGCTAGTATGAGTTCATATAAGCTTTCTAATGTTGAAACCTTTTACTATTATAGCATTATAGATATGTGTTAATTAACTGTGATAAGACTTTCATATGGCCGTTCAAGGGCTTTAAAGATGATCACGGTCGATTAGATGACACCTGAGTGTTTCATAATACTAGAATACGTCTGTAATCGTAGCTTGTTATACAGGCAAAAATAAATCCATGCGAGGTATTTGGTATTGTGATATCTAATTCGAAGATCAGGTTTTATTATGATTTGTGGTTTGGCCGACTGAGAGCGCAAATCCTTAAGAGTGAACGAAAGATGAGAAAGGACGTGTCCTAAATGATTTTTACCCTAAAGTTTATGATAAGTGACGGCATGAAAAAATTTTAGTATTTCAATGTCTTGGAAAGATACTGTACATGGAGGAGGATAAAAAAAAAGGAAAAAGAACTGTGTCCTGGGACTTCGACTTTTTCCCACCCGTCTCCACCCAACTTCTCATAATGAATGACCGGTCTCTGACTGTAGGCTTTTGGACTCTCTCTTTGCAATCAAAATTACAGCTTAGTGAATGAACTTAAGAAAAAAACACTATATAGGACTGGTGATGATTCAGCTGAATGATACACTTTATCCTGGGCAGAACGTGATCAACCTACCGTTAGCGTTTTATACCGAGACAAGTTCCGACGTTTATGAAGTGGCCACTTCGCATGTCAACATCCGGATATTGATGATGCATATTGGAAACTTATACTTACTAGGCAATATATAGAATTGAAATTGCGAAAGGTTGCTGATATTTTGTTTCTTTTGTATTGGCCATGTTGTGGCCTCGTCTGTAAAAGTTCATTTTGGCGTTGCCTTGGTGAAAACATAACAACACCATTCATTATCTCTGATTTTAAATAAAGTATGCGACTAACTGAGCCATACAAGATAAAGATAAAAAAGTGGGACTGGGTGATTTCCTTTTTCAAAAACTCTAATCACGGAAGTAAAAGGAAATTCATGACACATGTTCATAAGTTTGTAACTCCTAAGTTTGCTTTTCAATCGTAGTCAGAATGGAAGAAGATCCTGCTGGTTATCAACGTTGGATCTCCAGAAAAGAGATCTAATCAGCTAAAATATATTAAGAACCAAAAAAAGGGAAGTCCAAAGACTACTGCAAAGCTGATCGTAACAACGTGTATTGCTTTTTCATAACAACATTTCGGCCGGCCATACCAGTCTTCATAGGGTTTACAGATGCTACTGCATGAACTTATGATAGGAATTACAATATTATATAGATGGAGAATGTCGCAATAAAAATTGTTTTAAAGGGAGAGGCGGAAATTACGTACAACATAAAAAAGAAAAGAAAAACTAATAAGGATATGGATTACAATAATTCGTCACGGCGGTTTCGGCCATTAGGTTCAAGAGTCATGGCCTTCTTTATCAAATGTGACTCCCTCGCGTTACGGACTGAGTCACGTGAAGAATGAATTTTCTCTAGTGGGATTAACTGCGTGTCAGTGTGAGAATGGTCAGAGTGAGAGAGAAAGTGTTCAGAGACAGTAGTGGGTTTAGATTTAATGTTAGTTTTTGTCGACTGGACGTCTGTGTTCGTTAAATCTGTCCTTGAGGCGTCATTTAGTTTCACCTATATATTGAAAATTACAACAGTTACATTGAATTATGTAGATAACGGGTAATTGTGCTTTAACTAAAAAGTCACGAAGATTAGGGCTACGTCTGTAAGCAACAAAAGGCGGTTGCTTAAAGACGTCTTTCCAGTGGTGAGAAGGGTGTAAGATGTTAAAATGTTTGCGTAAGATATTAGAAATGCCTGGAAGTGCTCGGTTACATGTGACACAGGGTAACTGACACAGACACCTAACCAAACGATTGGTTAACAGCTGTGGTTGGTCCCCCCCCCCCCCCCCTCCCCCGCACTGGTTGTTCCTGTCCACAAGAAATCAAGCATGCAAGGAAAACCCAGCTAATTATCGACCCATATCCCTTACGTGCCTCTGCCGTAAGGTGATGGAACATTTTGAGTTTAGCAACCTGAATAAACATTGTCTGACAATAATTAATATCTTGTCTCATCTACAACATGGCTTCCGTGCTAATTTGTCCTGCATGTGAAACCCAGCTAGTTCTGACGTTTCATGATTGGGCCAACAATAATGATTGATTGGCAGATGGACTTTAACCTAACTAAGTACCATCTACTTTGTATTACAAAGAAACGGAAACCCTCCAACTTCAAAATATACTGCAAATTCTGAGGCATTAACAAAAGTCCCTGAATGCGACTATCTGGGAGTTACGTGTACCGAAACTCTTCGCTAGGGTGCTCACTGCTCTAAGATAGCTGCAAAGACAAATAAATCCCTTGGTCGTATTAGAAGATCACTGAGACCATGCAGCGCAGAGGTTAAAGAGAGAGCTTATATGACACTGGTTAGACCTACGCTTGAATATACATCCTCTTCGTGGAATCCTTGCACTGACACCGACATAAAGCGCCTTGAGCAAATTCAGAAGAATGCGGCTCGCTTTGTATGCAACGACTATAACATTGCAACAAGTACTTCTTCTTAGGATAGGATACTCTCGAACACAGGCGTTTGTTCAAACAATCCGTGCTTTTTTATAAATTTCATAATAATTTAGCAAAGTGTCAAACTCCTAGTCACTCCTGGGCCAGTTAAATCTACCGACAAAATCAGGTCTACTAGATCTCACCAACTTACCTATTGCCAATACAGGCAAATGTCTCAGTTTTCAATTATTCATTTTTCCCTAGGGTTATAAGAGTTTGGAATCTGCTCCCTCATGGAGTTACGTCATCTTCCACATTAAGCTGTTTTAGGCAGTCTGCTTTGCCTGCCATTAGACAACTTAAGGTGTCTTCACATCTGCACAGGCTGTAACCGCTGACCGGTATCCTCCCAGTATTACAGGAATCTCAATCTTTTCTTGGAGTAGTTATTCTAAGTTCTAAGACAACAAAGGGTACAACATCGTTAGAATCTTTAGGTTTAGTTTGCGGAATAGTTGGGCATATTTTTTGCCGTCAGTCTTAAGCGTAATAAAACACACAAGAGCCAGTTACTTCATATAATGCTTTATTATATCGTTTACAGCTATTCCCTTAATGTGCCAAGCTATGCATCTTTAATAATCATGCTTTATAGAGAGAGGTCGTTACGTCAAGTTGCTATGGTAACAAAATTTCTGGATGACAACAAACCGAAAACGTCAATTAAAAAGTGACTTCGCACTGTTTCAAACTTCATCGACCTTATTCAATTTCATTTAATTTGTCCGATGTTGTATCCGAAAGGACTGTATCTAACTTTAGAAAGTGTTGTGTTCACCTACTTTATATAGCAGGCGCAAGAAAGTAGGAAGTTTCATGTAGCAGTCGTGCAATGACGGCTGAGAAATGTACAAAAAACGCGTGCACAGTTGTTATTCTTGTTAAACCTATTGCTTTTTCCCGTTCTCGTCTTCGCCGCCGTTCTTAGGGGTTTGTCACGCGTTCCTGCCCAACTCTAGTCTGCGGGGAGGCTCACGTCGCCGTTATTGTTGTGAACTAAAAGTTGTGCTACCATGGTAACATGACGTCACGCTTCTCCTCTCTTTTCTAAGGACAGGAACACATATTAGAAGGGCAATAACCTACGGCGCAATTTGTTTTGCACCAGTTATCCATGGAGGCGCTACCAGCGTGAGCTCCTATCGCAACGCATCCCCCGGGCTGGGGAGCATTGGTCGGTAGTGGTGTGGGCGGCTGTGTTGGGGCTCGGGTCGTAGGAGGCGGGGCGTTTGTTGGGGGATTCGTTGGAACGCTTCCATCGCTATTGATGATCCTGATGTCTGCGCAGTTGACAAATGTTTCCTGTTCTCCTTTCCCCAAGCCACAGTCATTCGGACCATCACACCCCCAGTTGTTTGCCACGCGCCACCACCACTGCATCACGCAATGATCACATGTCAGCCCCGTGGGAAGCTTCATCTTGATCGCAAACACGTCATTTTTTTTCGAATTGATCTTCCATGTCTTTAAAACGTGTGTCAGTTTCTCTTGGGTAATGGGTAGCGTCCCGATCGGGCCCACACTGAATGTAAAAGTTCCCTGATGGTTAGAGGTAACGTCCACCTTCACTTCAATCTCCTGGCCTTCCCTGTAGGTCTTGGTAATGGTACCTGTGGCGTATTTCCCAGGGTGTGTGTACATAACCTCGCCCTCTTTAAAATGATATGGGTCACCGCAAACGCCACAATTCCCACCGTTTTTATCCCACTGCGTGCTGAAACCGCCACAATTGAGTTCGTTATCCGTGACCTGAGTAGGTGTGTCAAAACCGTATCGCCAAGCGGCGTTTCGGCTTGCAGGAACAATCAATCTACCGTGCCCCAGTGCTTGAACTATCAGACTCAGCGCTACAAGGTAACGAAAGATCACTTCCATATTGGAGTTTTCAGTGCGCGTTTCCCTTCGAAGCTTTTATCAGGTTTTCAGCTTCTCTCTCAGAGTGACAGTTCTTTTATGGCAGATTTTTATTTGGTTTACGTCGAAGCAGCTGTTTCTAACATAGCAGGGAAGAGTACACACGAGATGTCAAAGTTGTCTTTTACTTTAAATATATGTAAACAAAAGCGGCATGGAAAAATGTTGCACCCGTTATATTGTAAATAAGACTGTCATACTGAGACAAGTGCATTTTCATCTGTGAAGTTTACAAATAAAATGACCTTCCAGCAAGGCCGCCTGGTTCACACCTGTTTTCTCTGTAAATAAGCTGGCTTTCTCGTGTAAATTGTCTGACAAGACAAACTCAGCTGCTTTAATACACGTAAACAACTGCTGCCTTTTGCTAGCAAATTCTCGTACCAAATAAATATGTTCCCAAATAAGATAATAAACTCAACAGTAGTAGGTAGGGATTGTTTTATCCCTAAAGCATCTCGCACAACGAACAAAAATAAATAGAAGATATTACATGATGACGAGAAGATAAGCATAAGAATCTTATACTTGAGTAAGCAGACATCAGTGTTCTTGCCACTCGAACATAACACTCATCTCTTCGAGCTAATTGATAGTTTTCCTGTTACCATGCAGTGTATGGTCAATAAAATAAGAATACAGTTGGTAAGGATTTTTCTTCCCTTCTCCCTCCCCCGTTGGAATGACCCTTGGCATTTCTTTTTTGAGCTATTTTGAAAAAATAGCTCATATGTCAGTGATGTGAGCATATGTATCTTTGTGGTTTTGTGGATTTGTGGCTTTGTCTGTACGGATGTGTGTTGCAGTGGCCAATAAGGTTGGAGGTACTATGAGTAGATGTTTAGGAACCAATGAGATTTTGGCGTCTAAGCATGACATTGCTGCGCTAAAGGTGAAACAAGGGCACTTTGAGACCGCCATTTTAGTTCTTCACAATTTTGTCGTCTTTTATTACGGCTGAAGGAGTTTAGAAGCATAACATTTAAATATCTTCATGATTCAAACGGTAAGTACTGTGGGTAGTTTAGTGTATAGCTGCTGGCTCAAGACATTTATGACCAAATTCGGCTTTCGCGAAGAACGGCACAACGTAGTGAATTATGTTTCACCTGCTTCAAAGTGAAGTCTAAAATTTTTACAAATCGGTATTTAGATATTGACTTTAACTTGGAAGTATGCGGCTTAAATGTGTTTTTAGAAGATTGAACAAGAGCTGGAAATTCCGAAAACCATCTTTAATTTCTCTCTCGCACAAAGTTCAACACAACTTTAAATTCACTTTACGGCAACTTAAGTGCAACCATATCTGATCTATGTTTGCTGTCATAAAAGTAGTTAAAACGTATTTAATTTACCCAGTGGCTATGTTTTGCATTAGCGAATAAACGTTTAAGTAACCAGTTGACGAAATAATCAGAGATTGTTTTATCGAGTGGAATAACATGGAATGAGTAGAAATCAGTATTTCGGCAATTTTATAATTTTGATGGAAGTAAAGTAATGATGTTAAGGTACCAATCTTAACATTGAATGATGCATAATTTTATTCAAGATATTAGAAAAGGAGGTGACTTGTTAAAATCGTTTGAGCAAAGTAATCTCGTAAACAATATGCTTTCTTTCACGCACAAATTTTAAAAGGGGCAAAATCCAACATCTTGAAGTTCAAATTGAGTGTGTGAGTTATTTTTATGATCCTGTTTACTTGATTGCTGCCGTGTGATAACTCGAGTTCCCTCACGTTCGAGCCACGAAAGGGAGGCATTTAGCCTCCCACGCGCACGTTCTTAGAGGTTCGTCACGCGTTCCTGCCCCACGAACGTCTGCTGAAATGAAAGATAAATTCCTTTCCCATTGTTCGCAAATATCAGCTGGAGATCACATGCAGATTATCGGAGATCCAATCGGCGCTGTTGAAGTCAAAGTGTTGACAAGCCAAACACATACGTAGAAGTCGTAGAAGCTTGGTAGAGTGTGGTACGTGACCAAAGATTTTTCTGATTTTTGCTCTGGGCGAAAATCTAGGAGATAAGCGTTGGGTTTTTGTATATTTCTCTCTGTAAAGGCTGGATTAGATGTCATTTAATTTGCTCATAAAGTTGTTCTTTGGGTGATGCAACGACGGGGTTACCTAGTAAGACTGAAAAAAAGGGCAGAATTTTTCTTCACGTTATTATTTTGAAGTTAAGCCGACTTCCGTTCAACAAATTTAACCTCGGAGGTAATTTTTTTCAATGAGATTGTGTGGGTAGCCACTAGTACGAACGCTTGTGAGGTAACTGAGTAGTTTGTTCTAAAACTGTCAGGTCTTCACCTTTTATGAGACCTTCCTGATCTTTCCTGGAGCTATAAAGTCAAGCGCAAAATTTCTCAAGGTCCAAAGTGCACTTCCCAGATCTGGAAGTCTGCTGTGATTGGTCTACGTTTTTTTCCGCTCATGTCAGCAGACGCTCGTGGGGCAGGAACGCGTGACGAACCCCTAAGAACGTGTGCGTGAGAGGCTAGGAGGCATTGGGAGGATAAATGTGGAGAATATAGAGGAGTTCACGCTCATAGTAGCTCATAGTTGCATCATGGGTAATGAGGGAAAGATGGCGGGAAATTAGAAGATTTGTATTAGAATTCAAAGCCCTCTATTTCTTCCTAAATTCACTGGTTTCTCTTTGAAAAGAGTAACTTACGACTGAGTTTAAAGAAACAATACAATAAGTCTGGAGTGCAAAGAAGTCCAGGATCATTTTTTAGAAAACCTTGATTTTCCCATACATTTTCTGTAATTCGACAGTATCAAAATTACCTATCCCATGACTATTCAACAGGTTAATCAGCTCAGTCTTTTTTACTTTTCGTGAAACTAAACCGAGGAATACATTCAATGCCATGCACGGTTTCCTTGAGTGCACTGTTCCTGTAGGACTGAATCAAATGTTTCACTGAATACAAAGTGTGTAGAGAGGATACTATATTTTTTTCCCTCTTTTTTCCTTATTTCCTCTGCCTCTTGCCCAATGTAGAGTGCAAAACAGTCCGTATTTTTGCGTATTCAAGTACTCCGCGCGAGCAGTCAAACAAAAGATCTGGTGCCAGGCTGAAAACTGGGGATAGACGCTAAAGATCTCAAATTTACTGGTTCAATCTCTATAACTACGGTAAACCTAATTTGAGAAACTGAAACACTCTTTTGCAGTCGATCTATGTACAATGCCGTTCAAAACTTAAGTGTTTTAATTGTGGGAGTAATTGTTTTGTTATATCCCCAGCCTTCCCAACTACTTTTGTCCAGGATTATTGCAGGTTCCCAAGTGAAAAAGTCAAAGCGCACTAGCCGCACTAGCCAGGTGATCTGTGACGTCACTGCGGGGGCCTGGGGAAAGAAATTTTAATGCCGTATCCCATAAACCAAAGCTGACGGGAACAGATTGAATTGAATTGAATTGAATTGGTGCGCGCGTTGGTTTATGGGATACGGCATTAAAATTTTTTTCCCCAGGCACCCACAATGACGTCACAGATCACCTGGATGGAACGTGCGTTAATCATGAGTATCTGGAGTTTGGTGTGGATTTCTTCGTAAATCGGCCGCGATATAAATTTCAACTCAACGGAAAGCGTCACACAGGGAGTTCACTTGTAGCCACCTTTGGAAAGGTTTTTAGGGGAGAAATGCGGGGAGAGGCGGCCTTCAATTTCTAACGCCACTGTTGGCTCTGTTCTTTAGCGTTTCTCTTGGGCGGGTGACATAAGAAGCAAGACTGTTAAGTGGCATTGTCGCGGACTTTCCGGCGTACGTTATTGCGTACCGTTAGCAGGGGCCGATCCAGAAAAGTAGAAAGGGATGGCCGGGACACTTGCCAGCTATAAAGATACTTTTTATTTGTGTATAAAAATGATGCAAAATAATTTTCAAAGAAAAAGGAGCGGTCGTGGCCCCCTCCCCCCACCTCATTAAATCCGCCCTCCCTTGACTAGTAGGAGACGTGAATACACATAGCAGCATTTACAATGTTGTTTATTTAGACAAAAAAATTATTCACTTGGATTATTGACAGGGAATAGCATTTTGCTTTTTTAGAAATATGTACGTCTGTTACTACTGAAAAAATGTAAGTAAAAATAACCCGTTTAGTCACAAAATTGTGAACCACTTAAGCTCTCCTCGCTATTGAACAGGTTAAAACACATTCACATCCATCACATGTAAAATAATAATAATAATATCTCAATTAATTGCTAATTTTGGATGTAGTCAATATATACTGCAGTTGTTCTTGCGAAGAATTGCATTTACGCCATAAATAAAATAGAAGCAATGCCAGGAAGGTGGCGCCGGCGTAAAACTAAACGTTTGCGCGACAGTGCAAATAATATCATTTGTGGACAAAAGTAGAACATAGTACACCAATTTCGACAGATCAAAATGTCTAAACAAAATAATCGCACAAAATTGATTTCCTCCAGAAACATGAACTGTGGATCTAACGATCAATATATAATAGTGAACTGAATCTCAAGTCTTACATCAAGGGTAGGATTATTTCCAAAGCCCTTTGCGAATACAGTTGTCTCTCTCTCCTCGCTGCTGTTAGGAAAATATAACTTCGGCATAGATGGTGACGCTGAATCAAGATTTGGCACACATAAATAACTTATCGTCCTTAACATTTTAAAGTATAAATATAGTGCTAATCAGTCACGTGATATGTCACGTGACCATTTTGCTAAAAATCGTAAATTATTTACCAGTTGGTGGCCGGTTTAAGAAAAGAAATCGAGCAATTACATTTTTTTATTCATATTAAATATTTCTAACACTTTACGTTTGGAATGACCGTCCATTGCACTTCAAGAAAAAATTATGAAAAAACCTCATTTAAAATGCCTAAATTTAATCTTGAATTATTTAAAACTTTAATTTTAAACTTTGCGTACATTCGTTTCAAACGCAGAAAGTTAGGTATGTTTATCCTCTTTCAGAAATGCCAATTTGTTTATCCATTAAAGTAAATTCGCCACCAGTTCTCCAATTTCCTTCATTTTCTACTCTTGGTCATGTGACATGTCATGTGACCATAATTACACGTTAAGGCACTAGAAAACATCGAGATTTACTTTTGGGGAAAAATTCTTTTTTTCTTGGTCTCTGATCTAGTGATTTTGTCAATCATTCATATGCTCCGAACCAACTCTTGACCCAGGCCTTAAACCCCTTTAGATCCTCAAATACCTGGATTCGGTGATTGTTCAATTCACACACAACTATCCTTCCATCACTAAGGTTTGCTGTAGAAACTGGATTCTTTAACTCTCCTTTCCCGCTACCTTGACTTCCAAATTTTGCAACAAACTTTCCACTCAGTTCAAACACCTGAACCCTGTGATTGAATGAATCACAGACCATTAGCAATCCTTTGTTAACTGACAAATAACGGGTTTCATTAAACTCTCCATCCTTGTTTCCCTGTTTTCCAAATTTAGAAATAAACCTTCCTTCAAGACTAAACATTTTAATGGAATTATCACCATAATCTGAGACCATAAAATGTTGACCGTGTTGGATACAGTGAATAGGATTGACCAAATAACCTGCTCCACCAAATTTACGTAAATACTTTCCACCAGAAGAGAATATTTTGATTAATTTGTTACCCATATCAGCAACAATAATTTCACCGTTGCCGTTTATTGCAGATAAACCTTCAGGGAAGATAAGCTGGTGATCACCAAACTTACTACGAAAGTTACCATTCCTATCAAAGACTTGCACCCTGTGGTTATTACAGTCTGCCACTATAATGTTGCCAAGACTATCAAAAGCGATCCCTTTAGGGCAATCAAACTCACCATTATTCTTACCCTCCCTACCAAACGATCTTAAGTGGGTACCGTCACTACTAAACACTGAAACCCTGTTGTTACCGAGCTCAGTTACAGCAATTTCATCATGATCATTCACTGCCACACCCCAGGGCCCTTCAAGCTTTCCAACAGACTCACCGTATTGTCCAAATGACAGCACAGATCTGAAGCGCCTGGTTTGTACCTGAGCCTCTAAAGGACTGTCACGAACATTTGCCCCTTTTTTCCCAGCAATTACTTTATCACTTTCTTTACCTTCAGCTCCTGATTGTTGCGCTTCAGCTTCGCTTAAAACAATTTTTACATCACCTATCCCTTCACTGTTCAACACGTTGATCAGTTTTTCACTTTTAGTGAAACTACAAAGACGAATACATTCAGTGTCACGATTTCCTTGGGTGATCTGTTCCTGTAGGATTGAATCAAATGCTTCACTGAATGCAAGGATTTCAGTACTAAAGCTTCGCTTCACAAGAGATTTAGTTTGTTCAATAGCCGATTCAATTAATTTCACTTGATTTTCAACTTGGTCTTTTTTATTTGCTAGAAATTCCAGTGATTTTTTCGCTTGGTCATCGACTGCATCAAAAACATCCTGTTTCCTTGCTTCGATGATTGCAATAACTTGATCTACATTCTCCTGCACTTGGCTTTTTAAGTCGGCTACTTGCAGTGTAATGTCCGTGCTCTTTTGGTTGAATTGTTCGAGTTCTTTTCGTTTTTCTTGTGCTTTTTCTATTAAAGATTGAGTCATAGAGTTGATCTGAGTCTTGCGAGCATCTGTAGCTTCTTCCAAAAGTATCTTTCCATGACCTTCATGGTGTGTAACAGCACAAGTGTTACAAATGGCGACATTACAGTTCTTGCAAAAGATTTTCAACTCTTCTTTTTCATGTCGTTTCTCTTGACAAAATGCCGGTCTCTTTAACACGGCCTCGATGTCTTGATCTTGAAAATCTTTCAGCGCCAGCGTTCTGTGTTCTTTATTGGTGCGTATTATGTTATGTGCTGAAACACATTCCTCGCACCAGAAAGAACAACACTGGAAGCAGTACAAGGTTTGTGCGCTCTGTTGGTTGCAGTTTCCGCATTTCACGTTAGCTGTACTGCAATCTTTTATTGCCAAGACATCTAGCAAACTGTTGATACGAAAATTGGTGGGAAGCTCGCTAGGATTTCCACTTCCAGAGATTTGAAACTGTCTTCTGCACTCGGGGCATGTAATTTTGCCATGGATGCCGCTCGTTCGTTGAATATCGTTCAGGCAGTGAAGACAGAAACTGTGCAAACAAGGCAACTGCTTTGGATCAATGAATGTACACCTACACACAGAACAGGATACTTCATCATGAAGATTCTCCAGCAAGGTCTTTATATCCATGGGAAAGGTCGGAAATAAATTAAGTTTTCCGAAAGTTTGGAAATTTTGTAGGCGAACGGTAGTTGGTCTGTGGCACTCTTTTAGCGTCGCTTTTGCGCGAAACCGCAACAAAGAGTTCTTAATTGTCTTTTGACCAATGCAAGACTAAACTATATTTTTGCCAACCAATCAAATGGTGCCTTGATGTGTCTTAAGTTTTGACGACCAGGAGAATCCAAAAATAATCTTTATTTCTGAGAACTGATAATCAGTTTACAAAGCATAAACCCTTTTAAAATATTGATAAAACTAGAGGTAGCCCAAGCTTACTATAAGATCGAGATCGAGAGTACTGGGCAAATTAATTTAGCCTGCTCAAACTGACTAATTAATCATTCATAATAATTGCACATAGTCACAAAGGAGCAACCATGAGGAACCGCATGGAGGTTTTTTTTCCCTGCCGCAGGGTGCCTCCGTTGCTGTGGACGCTTTACAGAAGGAGATTATCACACCATTTCCTACTGTGCAAAGTAATTACTTTTCTCGCCTTCGTCATCCAATCACAAATACAAAGAAATACGATAAGTGTCATTTCCTTCAACGCTCTACGTGAGCATGCAAAAGGAGAGGAAGTGTTTTCCGCGCGTTGCGAGACGGCCACCTTGAAGTCTGAGCACTCGCGCAAAAATGTAAACAGTTTTTCTTTACATTTTCTCTAAGTCAGCTCGTTCTTTATATGATATAAATGCAAGCTTTCACAACCTGCAGTGCGTTTTAGACCAGCTTTTGCCATGAGAGGCAAGGAAGCTGAATAGCAACGAACTTCAGTTTTTGTTTATTTTTCAACAAATTGCAATCATTGATCTCCAAGGATATGTGTGTGCAGATTCAACGGTACGACTGTACTTGACTGCGCACCAATTCTTAAACTTTTTGGCATGAGTTTGCTAAACCGCTGCTTCGCAGTGAATAGAAAACAATTGCAGTTTTCGCAGTGAATCCCATGTCACGCACGCGCTAGTGCGCTTTTATTTAATCTTTCTGATAGATTATTGTACATTCAACGCAATATAGTTAAAAATTTAACCAAAACAATGGAAATAATAATTGACTTTTTCTTTATATGGAAGTAGTGTGACATTATTATTTGACCTCTGATCGAAAAAAGCCAGCATTGGCTTCTTGAACTGACCGTAATAGACGGAGTGCGTTTCTGGGTAGTTTAGAAGACATAACGAGAAGACGGTCCTCCTGTGCCTTCAGAATGGTTCTAAACCTAACGATATTACGATAAACATGTAAGTGGTAATATTCATCGGCATTCTGGTAGGCATTTTGTTGTTCGAAACGTTAGATATTCTAATCCGACTGCATTTGTTTGGCGACTATTATGCCATGATGTACAGTCAACGATGTAAAGTGTGTCGACGTCCAAACGGGTTACATAGAAAATTTCCGATATTCAATGACAGGCTTGCGGAAATAGTATTGTAGTAACTCGGCCTAAATTCAGGGAGATGTCATAGAAGGAGAAAACACAAAGACCAAGCGATCAAATGGATTCGGTCGAATACTGAAATCGCCATCCCGCCAAAACTTGTCCAAAGCCCGCCAAAAATTACCAAATCTCGCCGCTACCGCTATTTAACTCTTTATCCAGTCAAGAAACAGCGCTATGTATTGCAGGATTTTAGAAAATGAGGTATGGGAATGGAAATCATTGTTAAGGGAGTCTTTTGATCAATAGCTGCTTGTGGGTTTCACTTTTGCCATTAATATTCGTAAGATTCATGCGAGAGGACTGTTTAAAAGAACGAGGAATGGAACGCCGCCGAGAAAAGCCTGAAGAGAAACCACTAAAAAGCACCTTAACATGTTTCGAGGGTAACTAAGTTTAAAAAAAACAATGACTTTGCTGTTATTAAGTGCGGCGAGTTTTATTGTAATGCCATGGTGTTCTAAACTCCCAAGTGCGAGTTTTATCATGCAACAGAAACACCAGGTGGCACGCCCGTGATTCTGTGAGTTAGACACCACAGCATTATAAAAGCACTTGCGCACAAAGAGGAAAATTAAGGGTTTTAGCTTGAGTAAGCGAGTTTTATTGTAGAGTCATGGTGTTCTAGAACTCCTAAGTGCGAGTTTTATAATGCAACAGAAACACTAGGTGGCACGCCCGTGATTCTGTGAGTTAGACACCTCGGTATTATAAAATCACTTGCGCAATAACTGAAAAATTAAGGGGTATACAAGCTATACAAGCTATATGTTTGTCTTCGAGCGTTTTTTAATAAGTGATGTTCTTGTAAGAGACACCCCAGCCAGTTATATTTTTTTCGGCATTTATTAGTAAAAGATTTGTTTTTTCGTTACAAATAAGATGCGCGTAGTAAAATTTCCCTTTCCGGCACTTTTAGTAACGTCCTGGAAAGCACAGTACGTAACCGGTTATTCGGAAGAAGGCTTTTCTTTTTCCTTTTTGATATTCATATAGAACAATCTTATTGCAGTCCATTCGCGGAGAATCTCAGCTAATGCTGACAATATTTTTGTGGTCTCGCGTTCTCCTCGCGCGCGGCCTTTTGCTTTTAATCACCTGGGGCTTTGGTTTGGTTTTGGTTTGGCCCGACTGATTTTACGCGATAGTTAAAAAGAAAGAACAATTTTAGTATTTTCATTTTATCAAAAAGGGTGACTTATCGAGACTTAAATCTTCAATAATAAGTAAAACGAACCCGTTACAGTAGACTTTCAAAAAAGTCCTTCGTAGGACACAAAAACAAAATATCTTTGTACAGTGATTTGCTCAAAAACGTTAACGGTTGCCCACGATTTGTTTTAAGTCACTGAACTTTGTCGCACTGTGAGCTGATATTTTATTAAAACACGCTCGACCCGGTCCGTGTGGTTTTCGTCCATTTGATTTTTATTCCAAATTGGAAATTGAAAATCAACAATTCACAATCGAGTTTTTTATTGTTTGATTCCTCAAGAATTGAAAATCACAAATTTACAATCTTAATTGTCAATTTTTGTTTCTACGAAAGGTAAAATTGAAAAGCAATTTTCAATGTTTTGAAAATCAAAAATCAAAAATTGAAAATGGCAAGGTGGCGGTTTTCATTTCTTGTTTTTAAGGAAAAGGAAAACTAAACGATAATCTTTAATTTTGAGATTTTTGCCTGGTACCGAAGTTGAAAATGTATTTTCAACTTCCACTTCCCTAGATTCCAGCTTATTAAAAATTCAAACTTGACAAAGCTATTCATGTGAAACGAAAGTGCGGGAAACAGTATCGATGCTGATGAAATCCGAAATGAAAATCGTTTTTTGATTTTCGTATTTTAGAAAAACAAAAATTGCCAACCTACCAAAAATCCCTGTTATGGGAGGGGAGGGTAAAGCCGGAAGTGACGCGACCGAAAGCAAGATGGCCGTCGTCTTGTCACCATGGTAAACGCTTGTTTCCATATCTCAAACCGCCCTTGGAGAGAGGAGCCTGGGAATGAATTCCGATCACGCATATCGACAGTTCAACCCGAACTGCCGAACTGCTGATCTTTGTTACATGCCAGTTCTATCCATGGTTTAATACCTCCGATTGATTCATTTTTCTCTTGGAATGTTAAATATAAAACTATTGAAGTATTTCAAGTTAGTAGCACCTCAAGTACGGTCTGTAAATCGCTTTTTTATTTACTGACTTATTCGGGCACTTTCAGCTATGGAAACAAGTCGATAGTACCCTGCGTGACTTCGTTTCCATAACTCAAGCCGCCTTTAATTTCCGCGATCATTTTGGCGCGGAATTCAAATTTCAATAAATTTGGCGGGTACGGGCTTATTCATTTTTCCTGCTGCAATGGTTTGTGATGAAGTTCCCGCAGGAACTGCATCACAATATCTTTCCACCCTCTTTGACAAACAGATAACCAACACGTTTGTATATGTGCTTCAACGCCATAGTTGATGAAATAGTTAAAGAATGGTAGCTAAGGAAGAAATCATCTTTCACCCCTTGGATGACGGAAAAAAACTTTGGGAACATTGGTGTGTCTCTACATATTTATTTTTAGGGCATTTTATTACTATTTAGTTTCGTAGTATTCAACCAAAGTGGCACTCATCAGATAAAATTGCCAAATGCGACTTTACAACGTAAGGGCTGATTTCTGTACATGTGTGAAAATCAAAAGGAGTTTGAGGTTTTTACAGAGGATATGGAAGTATATGAATGTTCCAGGGGAAAGCGGGGGTGAAAGGGACGGGTGAAGTAGGGGTGCAGGTATATGTTTGTATACAAGTGCCAGCTTGACTACAAGAAGGGAAAGACTGGGTCTTTTTCTCAGGGTAAGGGGATAACTTTTAAGACCGACACCCTCCTCCACTTCTTCCTTACATGTTAGATGCCTTGCTCAGGCAAAAGCAAAGTAGCCCTGTCTTAAAACATCGGCATTCCTTTCATACTGCATAAAAGATGAAGGATAAAAATGCAGCCAGTTCAGGGAAAAAAAAAAAAACAAAACAAAACATTACGTTCACTTGATATTAACCCAGTTAAATCCCAGTTGCGGAGCCACGGGAGGGTCGGGGGGGGGGGGGGGACCTAAAACTTGTCTGAGAGTAAACTTCTTATTTTAACAGGCCCTTATATCACTTTTTAACTGGCTGAATTTTTTTAAATGAAACTGCATGGCGCAATTTCCGGCAAAACTAAATTCCAGGGATATTGAAAATTGTGATTGTTTTTGGGTACCCTCTTGCGACCTCTCGGCCTCTGCTCGCAAACCAGTATTTCCCAGTCAGTCGTCTCTACCTTCTCAACGACTGGTGGGAGGGGGTGTGGGGGAGACCTATTTGCCACAAAAAAGTTCAACAATCCTTTCAAAACGTTCAAAACTTGCCTGAGTCCCCCAGTAACACCTGTTGTGCAGGCAACTTCTCTCTGGGCAAGGTTGTGATTTTTCCGTTTGCACTCATCTAGTGTCCCATCCCCCCATCCAGGTAATTACTACAAAGTCCCTTATACACTTTTTACTACATGAAAAATGTACCCCTTGCCCATACTTACTCAACTTATCCTTGGCATGAAGATCTCAATATCCTTCACCCTGATCCTTTTTATTCAAAATCATACAACACATTTTGTTACCCCTTCATATACTCCAGCTTGTGTAAACCTGGTCACCCTTTCGTTTGAAGCCTGAGTATGTATCCCTTTTGGGTACATCCTCATATACGCCTTCACAGGGAGTACTCCTTGGGCTTACAGCTGAAGCCCCCTGCTTCCTTTGAAAACTGGTTCACAGATCAATATAGAAATCTTTAATTCACCTCACATTTATACCTTATCAGTGGTGCCATTGTCTTTGAATAAGTGATTTTCAAAAGTAATCAGGAAAATACAACATAGTTTTGGTATATAAGAGTGAAATTGTACTTACTAGAGGTTTTTCAATCAGACCCATTGGCTTCTTCACACAAAGTTATGTGGGAGGATCAAACTATACAATTTGATGGCAGACCATATTTTGTACTTGGCCAAAAGATTTTTGAATGTCGAAATGGAAAAGATAGAAAGGAACCTTGGAAACAAAAAGGAAAGAGTTGGTGGAGAAGGTTAGGTTTTGTATTTCTTTGAGACAGATCTATTTCATTCATTTATTGTGATTATTAGTATTATCATCCCCTGCTACACTGTCTCCACCAAGGCCACATGTCACCATTTCCATTAACCACGACTAAACATGACAGATGCAAGACCAAGGACGTAGCAATTATTCTCTACTGCTCATGTAGGATGCCATGGCAGAAAGCTGATGACTCTGATCCAGCTATGCAGATGGCTCGGTGTGACAATTGCTTGGAATGGTTCCATCGCTGCTGTGAAAACATCCCAGACAATATTTTTGTCAATGATTCATTCTGGGAGTGTTATAAATGCCAAAAAAAAGGTTAAAATCCCTGCACAAGTAAATAGCATGTAAGAGGTGTAATATGCATTGTACAGTTTTTTCACCTGCAACTGCAATTCTGGTACACTAACAAAGTGACTAAAAGGATATATGCCAAGGAAGTAGAGTGTTCTGCAATGTTCAAGAGATTGCAAACCACTCAAATTTAGTTGCTGAAATTTTTCCTTATTTCTTAGAAATGTGCAACAAATTTAGTAAAGCAGGAGGCAAGATGCCAGACACCAATTTGGGGAGGGTTGCAAACTTGAAAATGGTTGTGTTATATGGATGTGTGAAATAGTTAGGGGCTCATGATCTATCATTGGGCCCACCTCACATTAATACCAAATGATACTTGGTCCTAAAGTAAACAGACCTAATATCACATCATTAACCTCAAAAAGGAAGAAAGGTTTACATAAGGACAGTTGACAAAAGAGACACAGTGTCCCAAAATCTGTACACTAACCTACAATGTACTCGCTTGTATTTTCTATTTCCAATAGATATTTTTAACTTGCTCAAGTGTTTTAGGGGGCGGTGGGAGGAGGGGTGGGGGGGGGGGGGGAGGGGCTATAATATTTACTAAGTGATATGTTGTGGTGATCCCTGCAGCTGAGGGCTGTGGTTTCAATTTTTTCATTCCAGTTTAATTTTGGTCTTCGAGTGTCTGTGATCATGGTTATTTTGATTTGAGACAACAAAAAGTAAAAACTATACTGGTCTGAAAAAATTTAAACCAAAATAAGGTTTAATAAATATTAATAACCACTACTTCCACGATAAACATGAGCTACATTGCAGAATACCCGGGCACTTTATAACCTATATAAGTTCCAGTTTACAGCAATAAATATCCATCTAAATCCTGCTCTAGCGTATTCCTTACCTGCACAAGAATGTGCAAACTTCTTTTTTGTCGGGAATCACTTCCTCTCAATTGGGCGACAAGAGTTATGGAAACGAAGTAAGTCACGTCAGCATCGACTTGTTTCTATAGCTGGAGGCGCCCGAATAGCTAGACACTCTGTTGGCGACTCCTAGTTATTTCTACGTGAAAAGTCACAAATATCTCTCGTCCTCAGCAAGTCTGACAACTCTCCAAACTTTTGTGTAAGACCAAAGCAGTTGTCGTACAAGGTTTATCGGTCACATTTAATATATCGGCAGTTATTCGGCAGTTCGGCTTAAACTGTCGATATGCGTGATCGGATTTCTTTCCCAGGCTCTTCTCTCCAAGGGCGGTTTGAGATATGGAAACAAGCGTTTATCCGCTTTTGCGCTCCAAAAATACGCCTGCTTTAGCAGGCTGCGGAAATACTCTTAAAGAGTCTGAAATGTCGCTTCTTAGTTCGACACGGCAGTAACACGTCGTTTGAAACGGGAGCCCCTCTTTAACGCTGAAATTTAGAACAGAGATAGGGTAAGGAATGTTATAGCGACCTAAACACTACAAATAGCGTGGTGAACTTTGTTTTTGTTCAGTGTTAAACGTATTGTCAATGTTTTCGAGCTCTCTTGGAGTATTATTATTAAATCCGTCTTTCCCTAGGAGTAGGACCACAGGGTAAGCGGGGGATAATTGTAAAATAGGTGGGTTTCAAGTAATTGTCAAGGAAAAATCCCCCGGATATCCCCTCTGTATAAATGGGATTAATTTGATAATTTGTGGGGACTATTATATGTCACTCAGCTGTAGCCGGCATAGTTGGTAGGTTTTGCCGGAAACAACTGGCAACATAATGCACTTATCAATGTAATGCCGGCAGGGGGGGAGGCAGGGCATAGGGTGGGGATTTGACTTTTTTCAAAAATTTGCAATCAAATTCCCTGCCCACGGGCAAATCATATCCAGTCAAATGCAACCAAATTTCCCCACCCCAGGCTGCACATTGCTGTCAATCCCAAAGCTGGCCAAGAAAGGCACAATAAAAATATCTCCAAATAAAGCTCTGCAATCTTTTGTCAATGTTGCTGCATCACCAAAGATACATGTTCCTGTTACAGCTGCAATTGTACGTTTTAACCATAATCCGTGTTACACTGCGTAGAATACATAAAGCTTTAGGAGAAAGCTCACATTTTGTAAGTCTAAATATATCGTTTTTAGTAAAGGGTACAAAGAAAGTCACTTTTATAAGTTTACAGTGATTGTGGCGAATGAGCCATACACTAATCAATTGTACTTGCAAAAATCGACTTGGTTTCTCTTTACTTCCGTTTACTTTGATACCACAGTATATTAAGAGGTTCAATTGATCAAAAACACGCTAAAACAAACGAAATTTGAAGACAAAACAGTGAAATCCACTTAGCCTTCGCTTGTTCTCATTGGCCTCTATGACTTCCTGATCTTTTCAAACCGTATGGCGCATGCGTGAAGTGTGGAAGCGGGAAACATATGTTCGGTCTCAGTCTTTTTCGTCCGAGTCGGCAGTCAAATATCTCCATGTCGGGCGAAGAAAGATTCAAATATCCCCTCCCCCGGGAGAACAAGCTCAGTTAAATGCCCTACCCCAGGTTCGATATATCAAAGTTCTAACATGACTTCGAGGCTTTCTGGTCATATTTCTATATTTGGTTTGGTTTTCTCTACAAGTAGGCAAATAATATAAAGCATGAACTGTTGACAATGCTGAGGACCGTGGAAGCAGGATACAAGACAAGACTTATTATCTGGTCATATTTCTATATTTGTTTTCATTGGTTTTCTCTACAAGTGGATATGCCTCTTTTAGGAATTGCAAGACAATGGAATCCTGAAAAAGTTTGTCCCAAAGCCTTGAAGTCATGTTAGAATATTTTAATATATTGAATGTGGGCTATTCATAACAGTAGAACTTAGCTAAATTGAATCAACATTAACATGTTGTGCTCCACATCCTTTTCCCTCTCCCTTCCAATGTTGGCCTTAAAGTTAGACAACTGTCCCAAAAAACCATCACATAACAGAATTGGAAAGGGAAAAGGAAGTACCAGAGGAGTGTGGCCCATGCTGAGTGTCCTGGATTGTAGCTTAATTTAAAAAAGCCAGTGCAATAAAAGGACAACTGGAGGTCTGGAAGAGACTGACATTTTTTGTGGATTATTCAATATAACATTAATGTACCCTGTGTGATGTACATCATGATACTTTATAAATAGTTTTTAGGCTAACTTTAATACTCCCTATCCATTATTAATGTTGATTCCAGTTATCCTATTTAAGTACTTAACACTCCTCATCCCTCATTCTACTCATTAAAATATTTCTGCCCCTTCCCTCTTGGGGAAGGGGATTAATCCCATGTATGAGCTAGATAGGTATGTGCCACTGGATAGGGTGTGGTTTTTGAGGGTCTTGAACCTTAAATAGGTTATCATATTAATTTGCCCTTCTTGTCATTGCATTCCTGGTGTGATCCTTTGATAGGGTGCCCTATAACTTGTATCATGGAGATTCAAGTGAGTAAAAGCCCAGCCAGCTACACTAGAAACAAATCATCTTTAAAAAATGAACTGTTCCTCAAGAGTGGTTTACCAGTAATTAAGGTTTGTGTGTTACCCGCAATAGGGTAACACACAGGTTTTGGCGTAAAATAGGGAGTCAATTTATGTTTATCTCATCCTTAATTTTTGGGGTTTAAGACTGTGGGCAGCACTTACCCAGAATTTATGGGAGTACGGGCTTCCCCTGGGATTTCTGCACAAGCACAGGATCGAGCAATACTTAAGATTTAAACATTGGAATCCCCTGTTGAAAGGGAAGAGCAGAAGTACATAATATGTTTGCAGCAGGGGTGGGGTGGTGGATGGACTTAATTTGGACTGACCCTTTTTCCCTCCTTCATTAGGTTGCCTTGGTAACTGCACACTACAGTCATCAGTATGAGCTGCAACACAGTCAAAACCTCCTTGGTTCTTGTCCTGTACACTGGTGGAACAATAGGAATGAAGAAACTTAATGAGAATGGTACATCTCAGGGGTACCTACCCCATCCCAAAGACTTTTTATGCCAGGGACCAGATTGCTGGTACTGCCTGGGGGTCAGCCCATTTAGTAGGATAAAAATGGTTCTGATATAAAATTAGCCTGTTTACAGACCCTCCATTTTCTCTTTAGAGATTCCAGAAAACATCCATACCATACCATGGACAGCTTCCATATTTTAACCCCTCTGGTCTTCAGAATTTCCAAAATGCATTATCCCCCCATGCTCTTGGAATTCCATAATCATTAACCCCCCTCCCATTAGGATTTTTTCATTTTTTTGTCAAACCCTTCGGAATTACCAGCAGGGTTTGCGAATATACATATTTTCCAATTGGGCTTACTTTACACCAAAAGCAGCAATAGCAGAATACCCGGCCCACCAAATGTCTTACTTAAAAAAACTACTCTTGCAGTTCCGGAGTTATGGTCTATTATGCTGATCGAGTACTTAAAACTAAGTAAAATGAGTGCTCCTGCATGCAGTCCTGCACTCCTGCAGTCACTGAAAAGTGAATATTATTAAAGTGGGCATACAACTAGTGCTCCCATGCAGAGTCCTGCAGTCTTGCAGTCAAAGTAATTTTTTTATTTTTAAAAAAATTAAAGTTTTCCCCTTCGCTTCTGACGAACATGTGTACACCCAGAAGATATTTAGATCGAGTGTATTTTCATTCCGGCCATCTTAAATTTCAGCCTTCATGCAGGGTCAGTTAATTTGCTTTCAATCCTAGGTCGAGCTTCAAACATAAAATTGCAGGTGTTGTTGGTCAAAGGACCATGTTTCGCATTGAACGGACAAATTAATAGCCTGTTTTCACTAGAGAAAAAAGGATGTTTTGTAGCATTAAGGCCTGTGGAGCTTGATGTACAAGACACATTGCGTTGGTTTCCTTCTAATCTACAGATAAACATGAAAGCATCACTGACCGATGGATACTAAGTCTTGTCTTGTATCAGGCTTCCATGGTCCTCAGCATTGTCAACAGTTCATGCTTTATATTATTTGCCAACTGATTAAGTCCATAAAATAAGCGTCTTCAAGGGATACGGTCTTGTCTGTCCCTTGCAGAAATTCCAGTTCTAACCCCACCCACCATTCCTTTGAAATTCCAATCATAGTTATCCCCCCCATGCCTTGAGATTTCCAGTTCAAAGAACCCCCCTTGCCCTTAGAATTCCAAGAAGCCGTCTGTGGTATGGTATGGATATTTTCTGGAATTGCCCGATATAAAAGACTGCACAGGATTTTATGCCCCCTTGCCCTCAGAATCCCAAGAGGCTGTCTGTGGTATATGGTATGTTTCTGGAATCACCCAATATAAAAAACTGCAGAGGATTTTTTGGAAAACTGAGATCCAGAAGACTAATTCTTAATCATCTGGGAGAGTTGGGACATCTCCCATTTAAAATAATTATTATTCTGTTTTCTTTTCTATAGAGCCATGTGCTCTTCATCTAGATATCTTTATAAATGAACTGAAACAACTTCCCACGCTCCATGATTCTGCCTGTTTTGTGTCTCAGGGGGAAAAAGAAATTTCTACTTTACTGAGATTAGCTATGCCGTAAGTATAATTTTATGTCGGTCATTAATAATATTATTTTTAAATAGAGTGTTTTCACTCATGTGGCTGCCAGCTAAGCATATTGGAAGGAAAGAGAGTTTTAACCTACATAATTATGGACAAACGTCCTTGGGACAGTAATGCAATACCGGTATTCAGATTTTTCTGTTATTCTGGGTTCTCTCATAAAACAGTGCATCCTTTTCGAAAATGTTCTTGCAGTTCTCCATCCCCCCAACCCTATACAATGTTGAAACTCGGAAAACATTCTGGGCCGAGTTGTTCAAAGCTGGGTTAAGATAACCCAGGGTTAGTTCGAAATTTGAATTCAGATATGAAAGCTTATAAAGCAAATTCAGTTTAATTCTTTTTGTCAACAATTTGATGATTGGCTACTCTAAAAAGAATGGAGAAAATTGTCCAGGAAAATGCTTTTGATGAAAAGAAAAAGAGACCTGGGTTAAAATTTAACCCTGGGTTAGCGCTAATTGGCCTTCGAACAACTGGGCCCTGGATACACGCATCCAACATTATTTGTAGGGTGAGGGGAGGGGTTGGGCCTGTGTTAATTGGAGAACGCCCCAGAAATGCAAAAGTGTCCCAAGACTTTTGTCCATGATTGTAGCTACATAAGAAAAGAGGTCAACTCCCACAGGATTCTTAATAGGGACACTAAACATGGCTGCCATCAAATTGTCTTGGGACACCAATAGAGCAGAATTGATGCCATGTGAAATAAGTCTGTAATAATTATTATGAATTTTTAACATAATTTGTCAGTAATCTAATTATAATATAATTTTTTAACCTGTAACCATGATCTTTAGAGGTCCTACATGTTAAGAAGTTATAAGTTCCTGCACTGTTTTATTCATCGAACTGTTTTTTTTTATTTACAGTGTTTCCAAACTTGGCATCAGGATAATGTATGATATCAAAGAATCTGGTAAGATCAGAGAATCTAAAGACACTTGTGCTGAAGACTGGATTGACGTCAGTTTGGAGATCTTTGATAACTATGAGAAGTATGATGGCTTTGTTATCCTTCATGGAACAGACACAATGGCCTTCACAGCATCTGCACTTTCTTTCATGTTTGAAAACCTTGGGAAACCTGTGGTACTCACCGGGGCTCAGGTAATATGGGAAAAGCTGAATAATATAATTTCCACATTTTCATCGGGGTCAAGTGACTAGTCAGTTGCTTATATTAAGTAAACATATTTCTGATAGTTACAAGCATGACTGATTTTTCCTGAGTCAGAGACTTGATGTAGAGAATACATGTTTCTCTCTGGTGTGGTAAGGTAATTATGTATTAGGAATTATAACTTAAGTATTTCTTGCCATAATTTGTGTAGTTGAAGAAAATATCAATGGCTCCCCTGTGGAAAGGAATTTTTCTAAGCTCGAGATCTGCAACCTATCTGGCAATTCCAATTTACAGGTTAAAATTATCCATTTCTTTTTATATTTCATTCTTTAGATCTTCTCCTCTTCTCCTCTGATTCTGTGGGGGAAGTTATGGAGATTTTCTAGATTTACTGTTGAACCTCTCCACAATGGTCACCTTGGGGAAGAAAATGACCTTTGTAGACAGGTTTTAAAACAAGAGGCAATGTATGGACTCTCTGCCAAAAAAAGGGGCCATTGTAGAGATGTGACCATAAGTTGAGGTTGGACTGCAATCATTCCTTAAAAAAATAAAAATTATATTGAAAATCAAAATTATAATGCAAATTCATGAATTGTGTTTCAGCTTAAAAGGGATGAAGGTGTATTAATGGAATGTATAATATTATTGTACATCTAATGTAGACCCCAATTTATGATGAGCTCACAGATGCAAGAGATAACTTGTCTGGAGCCCTTCTGTTTGCAGGACAGTATGATGTTCCTGAGGTAATCACATATTAACTAACTGCTTAGTTACTGCCATTCTGATTTGTATAAAAGTCGTATCTTTTTATTACTGCCATTAATTTTCAGATAGGTGTAGCCTGCGACCAGGCTCCGCAGTGGGGGAAAAGGCAAAACCCAGGGTCAAATAGGAAAAATATCGGCAAGCAAAGCGAGCTGAGCGGAGGGGGAAACTACCTCTTGGCTCGCTTTGCTCGCCAATTTTTTCTCCTTTTTCCCACGATGCGGAGCCTGGTCCCAGGCTAAGATAGCTGTGGGTCTTAAACCCTGACCCTGTTTAAGGATATGAGATAACACCCTGTTTTAAAGGCCCAAACCTGAAGAAGTCCCAGTGCAGAGGAAGAACGAAAGATTAAAATTTAATGGCAACACAAACTTGCATTAAATCGCTTACTTAATGCTAGCTAACAAATAATTTTTTTTTCATGTAGCTGGGTTAATTTATGCACTTGAATTTCAGCTGGCACTATTGGCCTTGGGTACCCTATTTAAGGATCACACTGGGAACACAATGCCAATGTGGGCAAATTATGATACCCTAAGGATCAAGACCCTCAAAAACTATAGGTGAATCCTTGTTTGCATTTGTTATGCCATTAGCATAGACTTATCATTATCTGATGAAGCTAATAAAATGAAATTTCTGAATATTGAAAGAGCATAACAATTTCAGTTATCTCTGAAAATTTGAGCCCAATATACCAGATAGTTTTAGGAAAATCCTTTTTGAAACAGCCCAAAATTTACAAAGAATGGATGAGCTCATTAACGTTTTGCCACCCAGTAATTTTGCAGTTTTTAATGGCTGCTATTTCCTTTGTTACTGATTGCAAAGAGCTGAAACTTTCGCAAAATGCGTAAATTAACCAGCTTTGTCCGAACTTGAGCGCGTTCCCCTCTCTTCAGCTCCAACCAAAATTCCCTTCTTTTAAGTAACCGGGCGAATTGCGATAATCGCGAAAAAGTTTAAAATGATGCGAAGTCTGCTTTTCAGCGAAGTTTTGATGGACGTCGCCGTTGTCGGATCGTGAGGTCCCTATTGGACAGTACGCGCCGTCGCACGCGCACACTTAAGTGGCTTTTTTTCACTGCTAGCAAAAAACTCTCGGAATTTCTTGTGTTTTAATTAGAAAAAAGCCTGTAATATCACAAATTTTGTTATAGTTATGATTATTGGTAACAGAACTTCCTGTCGTCCAATTCGGTCTGTAATCATACTCGTGATTAAACAAATCAGACTCCCGCTACGCGGTCGTCCGATTTTGTTAATCACTCGTATGATTACAGAGCGAATTGGACTCCATTCAGTCCTAAATCTGTAGGTGACGATCTTCTTTGATGGTAAACTATTCAGAGGAAACAGGTCCACAAAAGTTGATGCAAAAAGCTACTCTGTGTTTGACTCACCAAGTTTTCCACCTTTAGCAAAACTGTGCAGTAATGATGAAAGTAAGTACTGCAAAACTTTAAAGTCATTTTACTTAGGAACGTGCTGAGTAGTTTTGATTTCATGTTAAAATGGCCAAGCCTGTGGTCTGAGGGGCTGGAGATTTTGTGGCAAAAATTTATTTACCTAGTGAAACGAAAATAAGGTCTGGATCAGGTTAATTTTTGGGGGGATGGGGTCAATTCGTTAGTGCTTCCCAGATATGTTGAGGACTCTATAACAGCTTTCACCAGTTTCTGTAAACTCAAAACAGTTTTTTCTCTGAACAGGGCATGAGAAGATGGACCACACCATTGGGTTCTACGTCACCTTGGTTTTTTTTAACGGCTGTGGGTTCTTTGATATCCCCTTTTTAGGGAAGGGTGCAAAGAAAGTCAGTTTTACAGCTTGCCATACGGGCAAGGTCCAGCTAACTTGTACTAGCCCAAGAGTCATTTTAATGAGCCCCCCCCCCCCCCCCCCCCCCCAAAAAAAAAAAAAAAAAAAAAAAATTTTAATGAGTGGGATTGATTACATTTTTCTGTAATGTGGATTTACTTTTAAAAAATTCATTTGCCCGTAGGGCAAGGTAAGAACAGAATTCACTAGCCCGACAGCAAGATATACTAGTCCCGGGCTATCAGAGAGACATGACTTTCTTTGCATGCTGCTATTGATGGGTAAACTGAGTTTAATTCTCAGCCACAGTTAGCAAACTTTTAACAGTTTTTTGAAGATTCTGGTTGGTTGTCTGGCTGCGTTTTGAACCCCCAACTGCCGGCTTAACGGACAGGGCCTCGTTTCTCGAAAGTCACCATAACGTGCCTGGAAGGCTGTTATTGTTATATTCAAGATCGACGTTTTAACAGTTTTGCAGGTAATTATCAATTAACAAAACAAAATTGTTTGACTTGTTAGCCAGGACTCGCGCTTTTATTCTTTAGATTTTGATTTAAATATTCGTGTTTGTGTCCGAAAAAATACCCAGACTTTCGAGAAACGTCTCCTGGTCGGTTGTTTGACCACGGTTTGAGTCCATAATTCTCGCAATGCTCTTCCACCTGAGTTAACAGGATAACAGCTGCGGGCCGCAAAAGAACGCGCGAGCGAGCGGCATAGCTGCGAGGAACGGGGGAATCTTTCCGCGCCTATCGCACTTGCGTCTCCTTTCGCGTGCTGCTGTCGCGTGACTTCTCGTGACTCTCCGAAATAGAGAGCTTGCTCGCAGGCTAATAACATAATAATTCAACATGCGAACATTTTTAGGGCGAACAAAATAAAAATAAAAGCATTCACCACATTGTTCTCAGAGAGTCTTCTCTGAATTTTTCATTAGTTGAGTGGCACTGTTGTGTTGAAAAATGTCCAGAAGGCCAAAGTTTCAGACTTCATACCAAGATGAGCCAAAAAATAGCTTTACTGCCCATGTTTCCAAGTATTCCAGTAGAAATGGTATGCCGTTGTAATTTACGGTTTGTAGCTTCAATAATTTGCCATAATTATTAAGTCTCATCATTTCCATTGTCTTTCTTGCTCCATTCCTTCTAGCTAGAGAAGATAAAAAGAGAAGAAGCTGTATTTTTGTCGGATTCTCTTTCCCGATTATTTGCCCGCAATATGAGTTACCTTCACTCTAGAGGATAATGCTTAGCTGACTGGTAATTGATTCTAAAGAGGCTATCTCACGTTATTTGCTTTTTTTTGAAAAGCTAAAAAGTGTCTTCGCATCGACTGAATTCCATGCAAGAATAACACATGTTGCCCAGTTTTGTTATTAAAATCAGGCATTGAAACTGTTGCCAGTCGTCTGTTGCTCCGGATGGCAAGGGTGGACATGGATTAAAACTCAGGGTTAGCACACACCTTGAAAGTCCTTAAAAATCCTTGAATTTTAAAATAAAAATTCAAGGCCTTGAAAGTCCTTGAAAATTGCGGTCGGTGCTGGAAAGTCCTTGAATTTCGGTGCTAACTTTATAATTTAAGTAGAACTCCAAAGGAAAAGGAGCAAACACAGAAAGACCTTCGAGATAAAATTACCTATGTTGTGGAAGAACTAAAAAAAGACATAGAATTAAGGCTCTTGTTGAATTGAATAGAGTCCTTGAAATATGGGAAATGTGTCCTTGAAAGTCCTTGAAAGTCCTTGAATTTTTTGTTCAAAAACGGGTACGAACCCTGAAAACTGAATTTCGCCTGAAAAAATCACAGTAAAAAGTTACTATGGTTGGTGGTCTCGCTGAGAAATTTGTTTGATATCTTCTTCATAACTCTACACGGGCATTTTGTGTGTAACACAGCAATATACTCATGACATAGCAGCTCCTTTTATTCTTTGTAGATTAAAGGGTGTTTAGAACCACCTATCAAAGGTGTTGTCATAGTGACATATGGAAGTGGCAATATACCTGATTCCAGAACAGACCTGATTACAGCCATCAGAGAAGCCGTGCAGAGGGGCGTGGTCATAGTAACGTGTTGCCCTTGTCGTGGAGGCCCGCATGATGTTTCCATGCAGTTAGTTGAACAGGTACTGTACCATCATTGTGTATGATGATACTGCTGCTCTCAACTGGATAAGCACCGGCTGCCGAACTGAGGCCGCTTGTTCAAATCCTGGCCGAACCGACACTCAGGGTCTTTAAACAACTGGGCGGAGTTGTTCAAAGTTTGGTTAAGATAACCCAGGGTTAGTGCGAGATTTGAATTCAGATTTGAAAGCTTAAAAAGCATTTCAGTTTTAATTCTTTTTGTCTACAAGTTAATGATTTGAAACTCTAAAAATAACATAGAAAATTATCCGAGAAAATCCTTTGAACACAAGAAAAAGAAACCCGGGTTAAGCGCTAATCGGCCTTCGAACAACGGGGCCCTGTGGAGTAAGTACTGCCTTGATAATGAGGCCTTCCAAGGGGTAGAAGCTGCAGGCGACATTGCCTAGTTACAAATTGAGAGGGGCTGGGTACGAGTCGGTTTATTATGGGATAAACAACACGAGACCCATATAGTCAGAAAGAGCATATTGAGGTTATGAAAAATGATGTTACGTGTCGATCGGGCCAATATTGAACAAGAGACGGCTATTTATAAACTTGAAAATTTATAAGAGATGTATGGATTGCCGGACACATCGTTACAGGTCAAATTTGATTTCAGGTTAATTTTGATTTAACCTAGGTTGATCCTCAATTTCCATTGTCTCCTAGCCCTAGAAAACAAAGGAAATTGAGAATCAACCTAGGTTAAAAATTTTCAACCCTGAAATCGAATTTGACCTGTAACATCTAGGTTCTTACAAAATTTTGGAGTTTTTGAATGGTTGTATCTCGTTTAATATAGGCCTGATAAACACCAAACTTGAGAATGTTGCTAATTTCAATGTGCTCTTTCTGAATATATGGGTCTCGTGTTGTTTATCCCATAATAAACCTTCTCGTACCTAACCCCTCTCGATTTGAAACTAGATAATAGCTCCAGAAACTGACGACAATTCTCTCAAAACGCACCGGCAATCGACAGAAAAGGAGGAAAGAATTGTGATAGCGGCAATCCATTTTTTAGGTAGTAAAAGTGTTCACTTTCTTATTTGGCTGATTTTCTTTGGAACGTTTCTAACGATGGTATTGTTCAAGAACGGTCCCTCGAGGAAGAAAGGCTAATGGCAATAATTATTTCTAGGCGCTATATCTGCCTAGTATACTTATGCTGAACCCACAGCGACAATTTTGTCCTAGCTAAAATACGATATGTCTCAGATAAGACTTTCTAGGCTTCTCGGATAAGGACGAAAAACCGTAGACCCAGTCTCATAGCCCTTGCAATTGTAATAAATTCTGTAGGACGTTAAAGAACCCACACACGTTTCGTTAAGAGTAGGGGTCTTGCTTAATCGTCAGTGTAGTGGTCTATCTTAAATTTACATTCACTTTAGGGCGCGGGGTATCCTTACTCATTACTTCATTAAATCGTCTGGCTTGTAAGTTATCCCTGAAAAGCCGTGAGGGGAGTGGACAACAAGATATTTATAATTTACAATTTTACAATTTATGGTATAGAATACAGAGGAGGAAAGAAAATTTAGGGATACCTCTAAGGAAAATCGGCAATGTCAAAAATCACTAAGCGCTGAATTCTGTGCGACAGGTTTTTTACGCAGCCTGAGAAAAACAGCCAACATCTTGCGAGCGACCACTGGTTTCCCCGCGCAATGACGATGTCTGATGAACGAACGGAGTAATTTCATACTGGTGACGTGTCACTGCCCAGATCTGGGTAGTACTTCTGACTGGTCGTGCCGCGAGGGAAATTTGCCTTAACCAATCAGAAGCACTACTCAGATCTGGGTAGTGACGCGTCATCAGTATGGAATTTCTCGGTTCGTTCCGCGGGGAAAACAGTGTTAGCGTCGTGAAGTGTCAGCTGTTTTCTCAGATTAGTGTTTACGCCATATTTAGAATGTTCCAAAAGCGCAATACTGGAAACGTCAACGTCTCTTCCTTCCGAAACAGGTTTCAATTTTCCTATTTGCATTGGTCTTGAATTGCTAAGCTTTGTTGTGATCAGCTAAAAATAATCTCCCGTCATTTTTGAACCACACAGAAGTACGGCAAATCATTGGCTTGAACAGGAGCTAACGTGTGCCTTCCTCAAAGTGCCGATCTCGGAGAGACCAAACTTCTTACAATCCCCTACTGCCTCTGTAATATTGACACCTTTAAAATGCTTGACTGGGTTCTGTTCTTTGGTCAGTGACCGTATTAAGAAGGTTTGACTGTGTGTAGTTTTTTGGTTTTACCTTTTTAAGGGAAAATCTCCTAAAACCGCTAATTTCTCACTTGTGTTTGCCTTACATTTCAGGGTCTCATCGACATAGGTATCGTTCCTGGAGGAGATATAACAGTTGAATCTGCATTAACTAAACTTTCGTTTGTTCTCGGAAAAGAGGAATTAACTTTGGATGAAAGAAGAAAGGTAAGTTGTGTTTATTGATGAGACAAGCTACACTAAGAGGACATTCCAATTGTTTCCATTGAATGCTCAACTTGCTTACCAGTCAGTCCAACATTTTCTTCGACCTATCGAAAAAAAACGACAAGTGTCTGGGGGGCAATGAACGTGACCGCAATGATGATTAAAGGTGTTTGGGGGGCAATGAGCGTGACCGCAATGATGATTAAAGGTGGAAGAGCTCAGAATGATAAACGCGCGTGGCTTTTCGTTCGTTAAGCGAACGCTCGGGTGAAAAAGCGGGTCATGTAGCAGCTGCTCGGAAGAGAAGCCACAAATGGTGCGTTTCCCTGACCCCAAACAATACTAAAACAATAGGAAGAATGACATGTCATTGTTTCCAGTGACCAATTAGGAGAGACCTTGCGAGCAGCTCCTACACAACTGGAAAAAGCTTTATGCCCAAGAACTTTTTAGAAATCAACCAATACTACGCTTTGACGTCATACTAAAACACGATTGGCCAATTGAACAATGCCTTCTCCCCGTATCATACGTATCATTAGGGTTTTCTTTGTCTGGAAAACGAACAGACCATATTTTGATCTTTTCATACATTGGCTGATAAAACAAATAACGAAGACTTACCGAAACCATTTTTTAAGGTCATACGAAAATGGCTCTATGGAAAGCAAGGAGTTAATTTTTAGTCATCCAGGAATAGCGAAATGTTGTCTCAAGCTTTCTTTGGTTTTAGCACAGACAGATGATTGACAATTACTGGTTGAGGTTGAACACGCTAGTGAGAATTGAACAAATAGTCGTTTCAGTTACGAATTAGTAAATAATCTTTCTTAAATAACAAAGGACAAAACGTTCATGTTGCGGAACCCTTATTCAATGAAGTACAGCAGTAGTTTATTGAATCATTACAGTGCATAAACGTGAAGTTAGCTATTACTGGTATTTATTGTACAATAGTACGCGCGTTCTGATTGGCTGCTGAGCGGGCAAGAGTTTCTTGTAATGACCGGGAATTATAACAATTTCTCTCGGCTCGACGACTCTTTTGAGTTGTAAGTAACTGAAAGAAAAATACTAACATACCGGAACTTCTTTGTACGGGCGACGAACACCTCTTGCTAGCGCAAGCGGATGTTGAAAATTACTTTCTGTGTTTTTTAATGTATTGTTTTTTCGAATAGCGCTAAAAAGGCCATACAATAAATAACTTATTGACCTCATCCGTTCGGTTATTACGGTGAAATCTCTGACTTTGCTAAAGGCAAGGCCTCGGTTTGAGATTTTCCAGTAATGAACTCACTCTTTGTTTATAAGTGGTGTTTCTTTTCACCTTTGCAGCTTATGAAATCGAATCTCCGAGGAGAAATTTCAACCATGAGTCTCTAAGAGGCAGGCTGGTTCGAAAGCTATTTATCGCAACGAGAATAAGTCGTAAAAATTCAGAATACGGTATCCGATCTCTTACAACTTACGGTTGGGGTACCGCAAGGATCCATCATGGGCCCAGTGCTGTTTACATTATATGTGAACGACCTCTTTCGAGTCCCAAAACATTGCGAACCACTTGGCTATGTGGATGACACCAAACTCTTCCTTGGGTTCCCCTCCAGCGAACTTAACGACGTTATCTCTGGAGAAAACGAGGATCTTAAAGAAATTTCGATTTGGTTCTGTAAAAATTCGCTGCTCATCAACCCTGACAAAACAAAGCCTCTTTTATTTGGGCATCCCACAACTCATGAGGACTTCACCTATCCCCTTATTAAGTGCGACAATGCTGGGAACTCAAATCAAGCCTGCAACAGTTGCAAAGGACCGGGAGTGTATATAGATTATGTCATCTTAACTTTAACGACCATATCACTAAAACTGCCTCTGACGGTATGCTTAAACTAACAAGAGTTAATAGTATAAAGCATCTCTTAGATCAAAAAACCCTGATCTATCTTATAAATGCTTTCGTCTTCAGCAGATTAGTTTATTGTTCGATGGTATGGAGTAGCGCAAACAAGAAGAACGTTAGAAAACTTCAGCTAGTTCAGAACTATGCCTGCAGAATCGTAGCTGGTTTATTATCATCATTATTTTTTAATTCGTTATTTTATCATGGAAATGTAAATAGTTTTCTAGTTTATTATATTTTTTAAAGGCCTTTTTACATGGAGGTGGGGGACCCCAGATAGGTGAGGGTAAATAACATGTGGCGGGTCACCCCACCTATCATGTAAACGTCATCAAATTAAAATGAGAGATTATATGGACAGGCGGGTAATAATAATAAGAGACTGGTGCAGAGCGGAATTAAAAATTTACTTTTAATGATAAACTTCTTGTCGTCAAACAACAACATCATCCATATTTCTATATCGTTTTCAACATCCCTTTTGCTGTAAAGCGAAATTTAGAGGTCATTTGAAAGGAATTGCAATGATCTATAGAGTATATAAAAATAAACGTTACTGGTAAAATCTATAAAACCCTGAGTCTGAAGTCGAAGAAGGCTGGTCTGGCCAGTCAAAATATTGTTTGTAAGTTGAATACGCGTTGTTTCAATCGGGAAGTTGGACTTCTTGATGCTTTGTTTCTTATTACTGGAAAAGATTTCCAGTTGACACTCTCCCACCCTGATAATGACTTACCTGGTATACCAGTTTTTTGAGTGCGTTTTGTGAAACGCGAGACGAGTGCTGTGGAAGCTCCCTCGCGAGACTCGCGCGCCAGAGGACTAGGTCCTGAAAACGTGTGAGACTTGTGTAGTTAAATTGGACCCAAAGTGACATTAGTTGGACTTAAGGAACTCTGATTTGATCTCCATCGGCTCTTTAACTCATTCCTTAATACTTGGTTTCATTTATGGCTTAAATATTCACGGATTTGGCATGTCAGAAGTCGTCAAAGTTTTGTGAGGTATGTTTAATTAGCCTAACCTAAATTTAAGGCTATTTCGCAGAAAATGTTGGTCTTATAAGCACGTTATAAATATATTTTAATAGGCAACGATGCTTTAAGGATAAAGCTTATGTTTTAAATCTTGAGATGATTCTAGGTGTATTCTTCCCAGAAACCTGTCTGATGAGACTGGTTATGGAAGGCCAGATTCATCAAAGATAAAAACAACAGTGCTATAATTGTATATGTTATGTTAGCAGATCCCTGACGGTGTGCGCAACCCCTTTTTTTGTTCACAAAATAATTGACTGAAAAAATTTCTGTTTTTATTTGTTTACAAGATCAAAGTGATGGGAATGCTATTATTAGACGTTGTGCACCGTCAAGTCTAAAAAAGCACACAAGAACATGTAACGGAGAGGTCTATAAAATAACTAAGATAGTACACGCGTTCTGATTGGCCAAGAGGCGTGTTTGCATGAGAGTATGTAAACATGGTTCTGACGTAAAGATGTTTTGCTTTTCGCGTGCTAATCACATAAGCACGAATTTGAAAAAGGTTTTTAGTTGAAAAACTCAACAAGTTTACTTTATTTACCCATTTCCTCGTCAGTTGAAACGTGGGAAATCTTTAGAAACATGCTGTGTCAATTTTTGTTTTGCTTGAGCTGACATTTATTTGACATTTGTTTGCATGAAATATGAGGAGGAAAATGCTTAAAACAAGCTGCGCCACTCATTGTGGCTAATGAGGTGACTTGTACTACTTGTCGTAGGTGCTGGTCACGTGAGTGAAAACACACTATTCCTTCTAGATACATAAAACGAACTTTTAATCACTAAATTAAATTCGATACCCAGCTTCGCCTAATTTAAAAAAACTAAATGTCACGTCAGCTTCATTGATGTGTTGTGGATGTCCTCCGTGAATATTTCACCTTGAGCATGTCACCCACTTCATCGATGGCCTTCAGCGCCTAAAAAATCAACCGGTTAATTAATCTTGAGACGACTCACCAAACCAAAAGGACATCACATCTATGGTGTACACTCTAAGGCTAACGCATGCAGACAACAGTAATTACAAATAATTTATAACAAAGAAGGGGCGTAACTAGGATTTTCCAGAGATACACACAATTTTCTAAGTACCTCTAACCCTCTCTCTCCTTACGTTGACGCTTTATGTATGTACACGCTTTTCCGCCTTTTTTTCTGAATATATATCGATCCGCTGACAAATCACGCGTTTTTTCTCCGGAAACCGAAATTCGGGTATAAAAAGGAAAAGTCTGTTGTTTTAGAAAAAGATCATTTCATAAAAACAAGCAGAATTAAATGAATTAAGGAACGTTGTGCTTTTTAATCTATTTGCTTTTTTCCAGACAATTCGCTTTTTTAATCTATATAATTATATATTTTTTTGGTATACACGTGCGTACCGTGCGTACAGTTAGCCACGCCCCAGCAAAGAGACCTGAGCTTACCCTGTCTAACATTTCTCGCGAGTGTGATGCCGAGAGACAGATTCTCGCCCGCGCTTCAATTATAGAGGTGGCAGGGAACCCAACGATTACTACAGCTATGTTTCTTTTCAACAATTCCCTAGAGAAGGCGCTGAAAGAAAGTGTAGATGGATTGTGAATGACAAAACTTGAAATAAAACACCGTATACGCATGCAAAAGAGCAAACGTGAGCTTAAAGCGCAGACATTAAGCAACATTTTAATAGGATAAAAAATAAATCGTCTATAAATCTAATTTGACTTACACGCATTTTGCCGGCAAGTAAAGAAGAATGGGCACCACTGCGGAGGCTTCATGACCATACACGATAAATCCCATGTCTTTCAATCTTTGTCTAAAGTATCTGTTAAACAGCGGCGTGTAAGAGCGAGATTCATATAAAGCATTTATATTCTTTAGAAATTTTAACTACGCTTTGATTTATCTTTGTACTCAATAAAAAGTCTTCTAAGGCTATATATCTCCTCCACCATAAGCTCCGCCATTTTTGCTAATTTCAAAAAGCGTCTTCGGGACTTTCCTTTCTTTCTCATACCTTTGAAACTGCCTATGAAATTGTATCCAAATTTTCATGATATTTTATGCTTACTTGCTATTCTCTGCCAAGGCCGTAATCCTTTGTCTGCCTATAGTATGTTTAAAGAAACAAAACAGTTCATAGCAACAATTATTTGTGGTCAAACGACACTTGCCAAGTGTACATGCTTATGCAGGCGACACGCAGTTACTTAGCCTTCAAGACTGACTGTGCCTTGAGTACTAACGACGCTATTTCTACTATGGACCTCTGCGTTCGTAAAATCAGAGCGTGGGCGTTGTGTGATAAACTCGAGATTCATGACGATAAGACAGAAGTTATAGCCTGCGAAAACATCCATTTCTCCTCGCTCTTCTCCGCTGTGGACGCCGCGCGAAACGTCTCCAGTTATCGTTATAGAAACGCGACAGCAATTGGCAAGGGTTCAAGGTGACTGTCTTACAGTTGGGGATGCTCGTGTACCCTTTGTTTCTGCCGTTTGAGGGAGTAAAAACGACTCGAAGTAATCGTCTGAAATCCAGGACAGGATTGACACTAATCTAAATCTAATCTTCACATAAATATAATACTGCCATGTAAATCCGCGTATTGCCATCTCACAAATGTCAGACGAAAAAGAAAACAGTTAAGTACCAAAGCCCACACAAACATTGGTTCATGTACTAATAATAGGACGTATCGATTATTGTAACAGTATTCTATATGGTCTTCCGTTCGTAAATATAACAAAACGCCTTCAGAACTCTATGATTAGTGACACGTCATCACTATGGAATTTCTGCGCGCGTTCCTCAGCCGTCATTTCGTAGGGAAACCACCTTGGTGGCGTCGCGAAATGTCGGCTGTTTTCTCAGGCTACAGAAGGAATAACACTGGGCTCGATTGTAACTGATTGTTGATTCCAGTGCTCTGTAGCCTGTCGCTAGAGAACGCGCGAGTCAGCAAGGGCAAGACGCGCAAGGGGCAGACTCCCCTAAATGGAGAGGTTGCTCGCAGGCTAAATGCCCTGTATTCAAATCCAGAATTTATCTTGAATGAACGTCATTTTGTAAACAGTATTTGGACTGCATGAAAGGATGTACATACCTCTATTCGTACCGTCCTCTCCCATGATAATTTTCATTGACATTATAATTTGCATCGCCACTGGTGGGGACATGAAGGATGCGTATGTTGCACTATGGGATTTTCCACGGATATGGTTTATTATCTCCTAGTACAAAACAGTTATCATATATTGGTGATAAGGAAGGAGTTAAACAATTTAATAACAAAAACAAACGCGTGGGGGACGCTAGGTTGTTGTGATAAAATAAAAATGTTCAGGAGAGTAAAATTGGGGAGCATCAGAAAATAGTAAACAGGAATAATTATAAACTCAATGCAACTATATCAAACAACTAGGCTGCGACCAAAATTACAAAGCCAAAAGAGTCCAAAAGAAGGATCAAAACGCACACCTTTCAGCCAGTAACATTGTGGAAAAACTTACAGACGACCAAAACTAAAGCGACCTATTTGAGCAATCAGGTCAATATTCAGATTTTAATAGAACTATCCACTGACGAGTCACAACTCAATTAGGTTCTAATAATGACTTTCGCACAGCAAAACGTCAGCCACGTCTACCAATAGTCATATTCAAGACAACACTCCCCTAGACGATCATATTTCAACTACTTATGACACGACTCCTGGGTTAAAACCATTTTCCATGGAGGAATTTAGGGTTCGGCCGACTGGAATGTGGCCAAACATTCTTCCATGAAATGTTGTATTATCTTTAGAGACTTTTCGGTAAAATAAATAGACTATTATCCCGGCCGCCCCTTTCTGAATTTTCTGGATCCACCCCTGTTTACAGGATTGTATTTGTTACATGGAGAAGCCAACAGGGCCACTAGGGCTCTTACCTCAGACGCCGCAATGTACCCCCCTGCTGCACCAAAACTTTTGGTAAATGTACCCATCATGATGTCGACATCATTAGGATCCACTCCAAAGTAATCAGTCACACCTCTTCCACGAGGACCCATGGCACCAATGCTGTGGGCCTCGTCCAAGTAAAGATACGCCTTGTATTTCTTTTTAAGGGCAACAACTTCTGGGAGCTTGGATAATGAACCTTCCATGCTTAAAAAAATAAAGTGACGATGGTTTTTAGGTGTAAATGTGCACCCCCCTAAGCCAAACTTGCTGTGTTTCCCACATGACGTGTGTAAGAGGATTGATTTTATGATTTCTTTTGGCCCCATGTAAGGTAATGTGGATTCCGGAATCCGGCAAATTTTTGCCAAAAGAATCTCAGGGTTTTTGTAACCCGAATTCAGCTCAAGGAATCCGGAATCCGCTAACGATTGGAATCCAGAGACCATGTTCCACTGACAAAAACTGGAATCCAGTACCTGGAATCCATAATCTAAGACTGTCTTGGATTTTCTTACATGGTACGATTCTTTTATCAGCCCATTAATATGAATTGTTTCTCATTTTCCAGAATATCTTAGCTCTGCAAGACTTTATGGAACAGCGGTCGAGGTACCTGTGCAAAATTTGGTTTCCCTGTGAAAGGCTTCACGCAAAAGACAACAGGGCTTAGATTCCAGTGACTAATGCATCAACATTGCGCAGCACCAGACTCCTTCACAGGTGCCTCGAGAAATTGCACGAAACGAGCGAAATGACAGATAAAGGGCAGAAAACTTCAAAGGTAGGGCAGCAACGGTGGAGGCTTTCTTTCTCCGCCCCTTCATCCTTTGCCCTTAATTTCACACCTGTTTCGTCAAGGGTCTTCTTTGGCCTCATTTACATTTCTTCGTCACTTTTCGTCAGTGGTGTTACAAAATTTCGTTATTTTCGCAATTTTCGTACTATTCTAGCAAAATGTTGTGAATTTTGTAAATTTCGAAACAGAGTGTAATCCTGGACATATCTCTAATTTCACATGGTGAAAAGAGACATCCCAGGTTCGAGGCAGACGAAGCAACTTTCCTTTAGACTTACCTATAAACTCCTTCAACAATTATTAAAATCTTTCTCCACGCTCTGTGCGTCCTTGGTTGACCTTGGACTACGGCTTCCCTTAGGGTCTTCTCTAAGCACTTCATATCTGCGACGGGTGTTCACAAAGAAAATATAATAAACGACATTGCCTGAACAATGAACGCGGGACCGTTACTCACTTAAGTTGCACCGTCCCCTTTGAACCAATCAGGACGCAAAGCAGGCTTCAGCTATTGAGTTTGGGTAATTGCGCTCAACTTGTGCAAAGGAAGGCCTCCCTTGCAGCCGTTTCTATCTTGTCACGCAAAGCTCCTCCCCCTCTCCTTGGAGAGGATCTTTGCACGACGAGACAAAAACGGCTGCGTGAGAGACAATGCAAAAGGCGGAAACAGGCGCCCCTTTATCCTATCTTGTTCAATTTGTAAAATGCTGGTAAATTTTTCAGGAGTTAAATTCTAAAAGACTGTACATTTCGATGCGGATTGTTCCGTCCACACTAATACGCTGAGCGTTTTTAGCGAAAACGCATCGATCGATTCGAAAACGTACTTGAAAGTGAATCAAAACAAAATGCGGATATATCGTATCAGCGTGGAAGGTCAAAAACGAATCAAAATGAAAACGATGACCGAAAATATGGCCAGCGCGTGTGTTTGTAGCATGCGCATGGAGTTCAACTTACGTCACAACAAAGAGTTGGATAGTTTTTGAACGTTTTAGTGTGGACAGTCGAAAACGCATCAAAACGATAGTCTGAACGCGAGTCGATCGATGCGTTTTCCATGACGAACGAAAACGCATACTTTTGAAAACGCATTACTGTGGAGAAGGCCTGAGTCCAGAAAAAAAAGAAAAAAGAAATCGTTTTCTCGGGTTTACGTCCTTCATAAAACGTGCAGTTAAGAGGTTTCACGTCGCGGTCGTGCAACAACTGCAAAGAAATGTACAAAAAAGCGTGATCCACGTGCAGAGATGTTGTTTTGCCAATATAAACCTCTTGCTTTTTCGCCGTTCTTGTTGTCGTTGCCGTTGCTAAAGCTCTCTATTGACCCATTTACGGCGCTCTACCTGCTCTTATCGAATGCTAAACCAGACATAGTTATTAAATTCATTTTACCATTATGTTTGAAGACTTTAATTTTAGCTCCTGAAAGTCTCGCTCCTAAAATCAGGGAGGTGTGGTTGAGCTCGTCACTGATGATCAAATCTCCTTTCCCCACAAGGGCGGGTATATTTGCGGAGTTGGTGGCGAATCCCATTCCAAACACCATAGCTGCGGGTTTACCGACAAACCGTGCAACCAGGCCTTCCAGCTCGTTGTGAATGGCGAGAGTGCCTGATAATAAGAATTTAAATATCACACAGATTACAATAAAGAAGGCAAAAGATAAGGTAGGGGAAATTAAAATGGGAACTGTATAAGTCTTCTGTCGGGGACACGTTTCTCATGTTAATGACCACGTTAGCCATTTAGAATGACGCTATCAACATGCACGCAAAACGTGACTCGCATGTGAACATTTTAAGGTCCCTACTCTGGGACCTTAAGGCGCCATTACGTTAGGCGACTTTAGGTGGCCTTAGGAACATTTGCAAAAAACGTTTGCGATTTAAAGGCGACGTAATACCCCAGATTAGGCCTGATGCCACGAGGTTTGATGCTGAGCAAAAGTCGGCCGACTAGCCAACGAAAGGTATCGTGACTGACTAGAGGAGCCTTCGGGTATTCTCATCAAATTCCCAAAGTGTCCCTCTCATCTCCTGCCCTGTCTACAGGCTAGCAATGTGATGCAAATGAGATAAGAAAGGATCTTACTTCGTCGTCATGTATCTTTTAGAAAGTCGAACAAAAATATCGGAACGGGACAAAGACAGCATTTACATAGCGGCACGATTGCACGACCATCAGGAATAGATGCTAAAAGAAAGTCCCATATCTATTTTCAAAGCAAAAATATTTATTTGCTCACCATATTCATTTCTTGGACTACAACCCGCAACACCGTATCTGCGAACCGACAGTTCAGCGGCTTCTGAACATGGCCCAGAATTCTCTGCGAACCCAAGATAATTGTATGACGCAAGATTCAACGCCCTGGTCTTCGTTCCAGGGTAACTGTGAATTTAAAGAAAAAAGAAGGTCATTGACCATAAAACAAAAATCTTGGCACTTATTTGCGAGTTACTTCTGAACATTTTTCCACTGCCAAGTAACGGAAACTCATGAGCATAATTTGGGAATCTAGGAACATAATTTCTGCATAATCTGCCATTTTCAGGATCACCATCAGCCGAGGCCTAACTGCTGTCGTTTTTCGACATACTAGCTCCCTTGATGGATTACAGCGAACTCCCGCATTGTGGAAACCTCGTTATTACGGACACCCCAATAATGTGGACAGCAGATTACGTCGATTACAGATTTTTGACAGAAAAAAACTCCAGGAATTACGTGCTCCCGCTGGCGAAGCTACGTATTGCAATACCCCGGGGGTACTCCCTATGATGGCCTATACGGGGAAAGGGTAGAAAAATCTGTCATTTTGATATTTAAAAGGCCTTTAATTAAAATATTCTGAACAGACGCACCTTATGGTTGCATCATTTTAATTTTAATATTAAGCGCTCACGTAATGAAAAGAAGACTTACTGTTAGTAGGTATGTCATTGAAATGGCCTCCATTTTTCTACTCTAAATCTTGTTCTAGCGGAAACCGAGCAGCATCTTTCAACATTCAGAAGCAACTTGAAAAAGATATTCTCCCGTCTTTTATCATTACATCCAGTTGTCTTTTTGGCTGGATTTACGATATGTTGCTCATCAATAGAACTGGTTACAAATCTGAGTGCATGCAACTCTAATACAAATGTTCCCTAAGGAAATTCTCTTCATGACCCACTTTTACGGACTCACGCTTTTCCACTCCAAAAACCAGTATAAGGGAATGGGTAAAAGTTTACGGAGTAATGATTTCTCGGATCATTTTGGAGGACAAGCGTTAGTTTTGATTGGTTTGGTTGCCTTGAATGCTATGAATCAACCAAACGTTCCCAGAAATCACTGCAGCAAAAGCTTGTTCCCATCTTCCCTTGAGTTTCTGAAGTGAGGATTTGAGCACACCGATTCGCGAACGCAGAGCTGAGGGTATCCGAAATAATTGGCTGTATACGGCGAAAAGTAAGCGATCGCTATCAAAAACGCCAAAAAGGTACATCCCAAACTAGTCCCAGTCCTTTTAGCAAAACCAGGCCCAGCTTCAGCGCGAGGCTCAAGAGCCTGTTAACAAGCTATTAGGTAACGTACCTGAAGGTCCAGTTCCAGTCCTCGGATTCCCTGTCAAGCAGGTCTATCTCTCCACCTGGAACGCTACAGATCGGTCTGTTAAAGCAGTCTCTAACACGAGTATACATGTTCCGGGTGTAGAAGCTCTCAAAATCAGAGTAGAGTGGTACAAAACTCTAACAAAACGAAGAAGAGGAAAAATAAATGAGCGGCATTATTTAGAAAACCAACTCTCGGCCGTTTGCATGGGTTGTTTATGCTGAAAGCGCTACGATACCGATCCGCCTCAAAAGTTAGAGCCTCCAAAAAGGGAGAACGAGGATGGTTCATGTTCCCTTGCTTCCTACAATCTAAATTTTCTTCCTTGAAATATCTTTTGAGATGAATTAAGTAATTTTGTCCATTTACAACCTGTAACTTTGTTTTGCAGAGTGGAAAGTTGTTGCAACCTTATGCTACCTTCATTCAACCTTTAAGACAAGTGCGTAAATCTTTACCAACCTCGGCGTACCTTGAAAAGTTTACATAAATGAGTAGTTGTGTTTTTATTAGGTAAAGTTTAATTTTTCCTAAATTTCAATTTTCATGCCATTTTACTTCACTGTCGAAAGTCGACATAGTTTTGGCTAACTAATGTCGTTAAGAATCAGAGCTCGTATATTTCTTGACACACCGCAGAAGAAGTGTCCGAGCCACGATTTGTCCTGATTTTTCACTACAGAAAAATCGGGGACATGACACTCGCTGAAACACCGCGTTTCATGACACCTCGCGTGTCGATATACGATTTGCTAAGTGCCATGGAGTATCGTGGCCTAGCCTGCGAGCAAGCTCGCGTTCTCGCGAGACTCGCTTCACTCGCCCAAATAGGAGAGCTTGCTCGCAGGCTAATCGTGGCCCTGTAAATTCCACTAAATTACTTATTTCACGCAGTGTTGATTTTCAACATACAACATTCAACGGCTCCCTTGTTCCTTAATTAAAAGGAAATTATCAACATGTTCTCAATCCCCCTAGACCCCTGGAAGGTCTTCAAAGTTATTTCAGCTTAATTGCTCTTCTTTGCCTTCACTGGTCAGTAAAGATCATAAAACGAGTATTTTCCGATGTGCCTACAATATCGACTTTGTCCGCCCAAGAATTAGAACCTGAAGTCTCTGGCCCGTTTACACTCTTTCATAGCGTCTTAAACATTTCTCTAAAAACCTTTCCCGCTTTTTTAAATTTCGAAATCATTTTCATTGTATTTCTTTGTGTGATCATTATTTTTATTCACTGTATTTATACATGCAACAAAAGCAAGCCTTAAGTACATCAAGAATGCCGGCCTACCCCATGAAATTGTTCTGTTATACTTTACTGGGGTCGTGCAAGCCGTTCAAAGACGAATCAATGCATGCAAGTCAGGCAACCTTTGGTACCTTAGAAAAGATTTCAGCTCTGTGACCTCAACGACTTTTCAATTATTACAGCAAGGGCTTAAAGCATGGAAAAAAATGGAAGGCCCCTCCCATTTTTTAAGGGGAAAAGCCCTGAGAACGAGGTTGACAGTAAGATCTTCTATCTCACGTGTTTGATTTGACAGTTGGTTCCAAGCCATTGCACCCCGATAAGAGAATGAACGCTTAAGAAAATTCGATTTAGGTGGCGGTAGCTGGAGATCATAGCTAGAATCCCTCAAATTATAGTTGATCCATTCACTGAGCAAAAATCGGGCATTTTCTACCTACAAATATTACTAGGACTTTGAAACAAAGTTACGAATTTGATATTTTCTGCCGAATGCCGAACCTAAAAGTGTAACTAGAAAAAAATACAGAAAATAAAGAACTATTTACAGAAGTAAACGAGTCAAATCATACACACAGCTTTAAATTAGGTGAACATGACAGTCACTTCTTATTGGAATCCGGGGGATTCCCAAATGTAAGGGACGGAAGCTCGTCGCCATATTACTTTGGGATGGGGAATGAATTGCAGGTTTTGTTCTCTCTTAGATTGTTTAGAATAGAAAACCAATATTATTATCCAACAAGTTTAGCTTAGGGTTGTGCGGAAAGAGCCCGCACCGTTGTGAACTTCTTTAGAACAATTAAAATTACTACTGACAGCTCTTATTTAGTTGTCTGTGTTGGCCAGTGCTCTCCCGCAACTCGAATATAACCGACAGAGCCCTTACCAGACTGTTCTTAAAAGGTTTAATTCTTATTTTTCGATGAGTATTCTCGTCCCTTTCGAACAAGAGTCGTTCCCACCGGGGGGTGGGTCAGTATAATCTGAAAAACTTTAGCTCGCCGGCATAAATTTTAGCGATCACGCCACTTTTTAGACACGCTGTTGCGCACGCGTAAAGTTTCAAAAGTTCAAAGTTTAGAAAAAAAATTTGAATTTGTAAAATAGTATTGTGTAACAAAAACAAATGAAAAATAGGTGTTTGGCACTTCTCTATAAACCACTATTCAAATAATTCAAACCTTCAATTTCCTAGTCGACCAAAGCAAAAATATTTTAAACTGATTCTTCGGCTGGTACATTCGAGGTTCTCCTAGAAAAATATGAAACGGCAAACTGATCCTTACGGCAAGGCGATGAAGAAGTAAACAAAAGAATACACCAAGAAAAATATATTTAAACTAATTGCCCAATATTTCGGTTTGAAAACAAACCTTCAGGGGTAGCTTGCTGACGGGGAATCAAACGGGTTGAAGTTCTTGAAGACTCTCTATTAAATCGTCACCTGTTCAATTTATACATGCGTAGCTAAGAGCAATATTCTTTTTTCCAGAGGCCATTATTGCTTTTCACATAAATATATTTCTCCTTCGCCAGCATAAGGCGTTTTACCAATTTTTTTGTGCTGTGACATATAAGGTAATATAACACCGGTTTGCCAATTTCAATTTGTTCAATTCAATTGTTCTCGATTAGGATGTATTTAAAGGAACGAGCTCTCAAAAATCACTTCTTTCCTCAAATATAACTACCAACCTTAATTAAAATTATTTCTTACCTCGTTGCCGTTTTCTTTAACTGCCTTGTATTTTTCTAATCCATGGTTCCGCATAAAGTCACGGAAATAACCGAAAATTACTAAAAAGAAGTAGGAGAGATAGGTCATCACCGCGGCATGGAAAGGCGTTTCTTCGAACTCATCCCGAGATTCGGCGACATAACATCCATTTTTTTTGCCGTAGCTAAATAATCCGTTCGATCCGAAAGCACAACCATTTTTAGTGGAGGGATGCTTTCTCGCGTGGCCAGTTCCAGTGACCATGTTTGTTGCTGTTGATCGCGCCAGAGTCACGCATAGACAAGCGGCTTGGCATTTCAATCAGTTCAGTCAAGCGTACGAAATGAAATCAATAATATTAGCAAGTGTTTCAATATGCAGAACATGAATACGGTAAAGTTCTTTCGACTTATTTCTATAGGCTACTTTTATGGCTGTATGTTTACTTTACGGAACATTTAAATTTCATTTTTTAAAATGAATTGCATAATAAAAGGCTAAATTATCACTAGAGTTTTCACTACAAAATGTTCTAAAGGCAAATAAATGTAAATTGCATATAGATCATTGTATTAAGATGGGGATTTAATAACGTCTACAAAATAATTTTCCGTAATTTCGAAATGATTTGATGGCCTGCATTCCCATCCGCCGTTGGGCTCATGATATAACATTGAAAAAAAAATTTTTTTTTTTTCCTTTCGTCAAATGGGCAAAATGAAAGAAGACTGTACAGCCCCCGAAATGATCCCCAGCCCTGAAATGATCTCCAAATCGACCCCGAAGTGATACCGACCCTGAAATGATCCCCATTTCTCTTCACATCGACCCTGAAATGATCCCCGATTAATTTTAGGAATGGAATGATATCCTACAACTATGGATTGATTAAAGTGCAGAACATTAACTTAATTAGTTTCACTAATAATCTTCACGTGCCCACATTTTCAATAACATTAATTTGGGATTACACTTTGAACTGGATTAATCGAAAATATTATCTAATACACAAAGTCTTATATATTTTTAGTAACACAATGGACTGCAACTGATAACATCAAGAAACATAACACTTTTTATTATAATTACTTACTTTAGGTGATTGTAGCCCGGGTTATAGAGCACCTGCGTGGATGTTTAATTCTAAAAATGATGTTAAATCTGCATGCCTTGGATATTGAATTTTAAAATTGATGTTTCATAACTTTTTAAAATTTTAAAATTGGTGTTGAAGATGCAAAAGTAAAGGCGATTAGATGACAAAAGCGCTAGAAAATCACATAAACTGTAGTGAAATGTTACATCCGTAAACGCTGCAACAGACTTGTAATAATTCCATGGCATGGCGGGTATTTTGGTGTTAATTGGGGATCATTTCGGGGTCGACGTGAAGAGAAATGGGGATCATTTCAGGGTCGGCATCATTTCGGGGTCGATTTGGGGATCATTTCAGGGTTGGGGATCATTTCGGGGTCGGGATCATTTCCGGTGCTGTACAGGACCCTTCTAGCTTCTTATTCTGTGCTTAACCTGGGTGTACGTGAACCGGAAGTGAAGCCTTTTTCCTTATGACTCGACAGGCGTTGACGCTACCAAATTTGTATTGCTTTGTATCTTTACCCTTAAAGAGACGACATAGGGAACCCACGCGCTTATTTGTAAACTGCAAATGGGAATTAAATGAGTAATGGTTATCAGAACTTCGTGTCATCCAATTCGGTCTGTACAGGAGCCCATAACCCGCTCCTGGTCTGTAATCATACGAGTGATTAAAAAAATCAGGACGACCGCGTAGTGGGAGTCCGATTTGTTTCATCACGAGTACCAGTTGGACGACACGAAGTTCTGTTACCAGTTAATCATAACTTAAACAAAATTTGTGATATACAACGCTCTTTTTTAAAATCAAAACAGAAGAAATTCCAAGAGTTTTTTAGAAAAAAAACCCTGGTAGGGAAAAAACTCTGCAGGAAATCTGGGTAGGATCCATGGCTCATGCTCTGAAAAGCCCACCCTACAAAGGCTACACGACTGGAAGGTTACTGCCCACTATTTCATGATTACTAAGCATGTATTCCAACAAAGCACGGTAGTTTTTATTCAAAAACAAACTAAAAAGAACTAAAACAAGCTAAAACCCTCGCGCAACTCGATCTGTTACTTAATAAATCAAATAATAAATAAAAATAACGTGGGCTAGACGAGGTATCGGCCTAGAATGCTTTCCCACGTGATAAAGCGTGGGGAAAGCACTAGATAACATCGATCCCCCTTGACATCGACCTAAGCCAGATGAGAAATCGATATGTCAGGGGCGTCTTTACAAAATGACTATCCCCTCGACTTCCGCTCACTTGATCGATCTCAGCGAGGATGTTGAGTTAGTTTGAGTTACAAAACGGTCAATTTTGTCGTTTCCAGTTTATATTACTAAAAAGAAATGTTAAATCTGTAACAGACTCAGCTGTATTGCATTGAACGACGCGGCTTGTGGTCTTTCCGAGGAACGCTGATTTCAGTCGATGTTATTTAGTGTGAACACGTCACGAAATCCTATCTAACATTGACCGAAACGCGAAACCTATTGTAACCGGAACACGGTTGCGGCTCCGGAAAACCTAAATAAAATAAATCCCGCGAGACTATGAATCCCATCCCAGTTTTTATTTTAGAGTCTCAAACTGTTGTTTTCCAGCTTTTCGACGTTCACCAAAGAAAGTTTAAGAAGTTCATAATGATAAGAAAAAAGTTTCACTTCCACAATCACATGCCAACTTTGGCGCCAAATCTTAAATTTTCCAACTGAGAACTGACTCTGCGAGGACAATGGCGGGAGCAGAATCAAGCGATACACTGTGGTTATCTCAGTATATTTTCAGTTGCATACGAGCCATGTTCAGGATATATAAGCCTAGGAGCTTGCCACCACTTCCCGTCTTATGATATGGTAAGCACTTGAAGTTTGTACAAGTGTCCTCCAGCTAATTTTTCCACGAGTTTACCGGTATCAACGCTTGTTGACCATCTTTATTCTTCAAGTTCACAGTAAACATGAATACATTTTAGAACTTTTTGTAGCTTGAGTTCAGCTGAAAAGTTGTAGAAGAAAGCTGAATTTTTCACCCTTTCCATCCCAAGTTAAGATATATTTTTCTGATTGGAAACTGTCAGAAAAACTGACATTGACCGAAATCAGCGTTCCTCGGAAAGACCATAAGCCGCGTCGTTCAATGCAGTACAGCTGAGTCTATTAAAGATTTAACATTTTTTAGTAATATAAACTGGAAACGACAATATAGACCGTTTTGTAACTCAAACTAACTCAACATCCTCGCTGCGATCGATCAAGTGAGCGGAAGTCGAGGGGATCTGATTTCAGTCAACTGAAACCTGTTTCGACGCGTTTGCTCAACTTGTACATATCAATACTGAAAGGAAGTTTTTATTTCAGTGTAAGATCGCTTAATTTAAGGCGGCGAAGTGTCGATAACTGATACGTGTGTCACTTCTTTACTTCTCAGAACTGCACAAACACAACGTCTAAGGAACGGCGGACAGCAATGGTACCCAAGGAATTCCTGATGTTTATTACAGTCTACTCAGTAGTCGTTGCTGGTTCAGAACTCTTGGGTCATCAATCAACATGTCATTTTCAAATAATTCATTGTTCCTGCAAAGAAATGTACGGTGTAGATTTGATCGTGACTGTGGAAAAGTGCGTTTACGATTTGAAAGAAGGAGATGCAAAATCTGTTTGCAGCAGGGAGACGGTCGTGGAGAAATGCAGAAAAGGTGAGCTTTCTAAATTTTTGTTTGTTGAAGGTGGATTTTCAGTAATTTGCCGTTAGGGTCACGGACACCGAGGAGGCCATAGAATGTGTCCGTGATAACGGGTTGTCCATACGAAGCATATGGATAGCTACAACCAGTTGCAAAAAGACTTGAGACATTGTACCTAATTTGGACGTCAAGGGTACTTATAAGGTCCTCGCATTTCAGACCCCTCCCTCTCCCTTCTCAAAGTTGGTCACAATAGGCAGATTTCATGAAGGCTGTCTAATGCCCTAGATGATTGTACCTCATTTATATGTGTTGAGTCAGTGACAATCAAATTATTGACCTCGATGAACATTAGTATGGGTGACTTTCATGAATTTAATTGAATGAAAAGAAATCATTCAAAATTTCAAGAAATGAACTTTTGGAAAGATACAACGAGAAATCCTATTGTTGACCTGTGAAGGTTCTGTTTGCCACGTTCAAGATTAATTGGTACTTCTTCGCGTCACCCTTGATAGTAAAGCTCAAAGTTTTAGAGTTAGATTCGTAAAAACTGATGCAGGTGGCTATTTATTTTCTATCAAATGAAGAAAATGTTGCCTTTAAGATGGGGATAGAATGGGAGATTCCGGAAAATATCCATACCTTACTTCGGACAGCTTCCATATTTTAACCGCCTTCGAAATTTCCAAAATGTGTTATCCCCCCTCCCAGATGCCTTCGGATTTCCAGTTCAAAGACCGCCCCCTTCCCCTCCCGACCTCGGAATTCCTAAAAGCCGTCCATGGTGTGGTACAACCTCGTCCCCAGGGCTTTTCCCTTGGGAACGAGGTTGGGTGTGGTATGGATATTTTCTGGAATCGCCCAATAAATCAATGCTTTCACTGTTCTGTACCACCCCTACGTTATTGTTCAGAGTTGTTGTGCGTATCATTGTAGTAGAAACAGTTCAAACAAAATCGAAAAAACCAATGAACAAGCCCTTTGCTTTGCGACACAATCAACCACATCTTAAAGTAAATGAACCAGCAGTGATATCTCCACTTTACATCAAAGAATATTGTTAAAAATGGTCATGACGGGTGTATAGTGGTGTGATGAAAAGGGAGTGTCCAGGGAATAACTTGCTAGATAGGTATAAAATACATTTTCACTCTCACAACCTAATGAAAATGAATATAGGCTTGTACTATACTTATTGTTATTATATAGGAACAGGTACCTATGCGGGATATGTCATTTATTCCTTAATTAATCGATTGATGTTTTCCCATATGTTCCTTTTCAGATACTTTCTCTTTACAAAGGCAGAGACGTGCAGGCTCTTTAAATCTCTGTCGTAAGAATGGAACAATACTACCAACTCTTTGGCTGCCTATCAAAACAGGCCCTCCCAAAGTTACCATGGTCAGTGGTAGTTCACGAAATGTTATGAGAGATTCCCATGTTAAATTCCAGTGCAAAGTGCTTTCTAATCTTCCTGCTAATGTAACTTGGCTACTAAATGGTTTACCATTGACTGGACAGATGGTCTATAGGTATTCATATTTGGAATGCAGAACCGTTTTACTAATTGAAAACGTGTTAAGCACAGATGCTGGGAACTATACCTGTCTTGTTCAAAATGAGAAGGGACAAGCAATGGCATCTTCTTATTTGATTGTGAGAAGTAAGTAAAATTCAAGCATCAATGGAAAAATTATCATTTGAAATGTTTTGTTATTTTCTTATTTCTAATTCCCTGTGCACTGAAGCTTACCAATAAAGTGTGTATGTGTAGCAAATACCTTAATTTATAAGAAAGCGAACTAGTATTTTACACAACAATAAAATAACCAAATATTTTGTTTTGATTTTCATAGCAAAAGATAATGGCCCATACATACTGGACTTTGGACTAGAGGGAAAGACAGGAATGCAGGGTGTAGCAGTTACTGGGACTTCTGTAAATTTGACCTGCAGAACTCAAAACACTGATGTTAACAATTTGTTTTTCAAGGATGGTTTTGTAAAGAGAGAGGATGGAATACGTGTCACATTGTATCACATGGGAGATATTGAACACAACATCAAGGTTGCCAAACTTGAGATAAAAAATGTCACATTAGCAGACTCTGGAAATTACGCTTGCATGTCAGTCCTCCATGGTATTACAAAACTTAAAACATTTACTCTTAGAATCGGTATGTATTTCTTTCAGGGATCTTTTACAATTTTATACCTCTTGATTAGTAATGTAAGTAATTGTTAAAAAAATTAATTCTGTTCTTATTTTCTTCAGAAAAAACAACAAATTGCCAATAAATTTAGTCTCACTCACATTAAATTAACAACCTGTTGGCATTTGAGCTCAGCACATCAATGTGTATAAAATGGAACCCCGCCTAACGGCCACCTTGTTAATACGGTCACCTCGTTATTACGGCCAATTTTTTTTCGGCCCAGCAAAACGGTCATGCATATCCTTATAACAAACCCCTGTTAATGCAGTCACCCGTTAATACGGCTAACGGCCACATTTTAAAATGCCAAACAGTATAATCTCTTATAATTTCACCCCATTAATATGGCCACTTGTTTGAAATTTAGAGAATTAAAATGTCTGTGATATGTCAATTTTGTTGACCTAGTAATCTGAGCTTATTCTTGTACTGTTTTTAGACTACAGTACACTTAAATGCACTTGTGGTGATTTAAATTTTAAAAGAGTTGCATGTACTGAAGGAAAATTTTAAGTATTTTTTTTTAATTACTGCACGCGATATCTACATTGTGATTGTTTATTTAATAAGAACAGTAGGGTGAATGTGGTGTACGGTGTGTTATTTGTTATACGACCCTCAAGTCGTGAAATTTGAGCCTGTGACCCCATTAATACGGCCACATTTTTTTGGCCCATTATTAACGGGTTTCCACTGTAGTTAAATCTTAAATTATACGTAAATGATCACGTGAAATATTTTTGTTGATGGTGGTGTTTTTGTAGAAATGTTTTTTTTTGTTGTTGTTGTTGTTTTTTTCTAAATTATCTTGAAACCATCTGGCCAAAACGCTTACTAATAGTTAACTTGACATACAGACTACAGGTGCACAACTTAACATATCTCGTGGTAAATGTACCTGCCGTCCTCTACTCTCCTCTATATTTTGTTTCTCAAATTTTATAACCTTAGATATATTACTTAGACATGCCTTATAGTGAGGAAGAGAAACCTTGCTAAATTCAAAGAAACACATTGTTGGGTTTAGTAAACTTTGCTTAATTGTGTCAACTTTTCTTGAGTTATAATAATTCTCACATGAGAAAACCATTGAGCCTCTTAAAGATATTTCAATTTTACTTGAAAACTGATACCCCTCCCATCACCTTGTTATTCAACAGTGGATTTTATGTTCAAGGCGGGGGCATAGCCGTTCCAAAGACCTGTATGCCCAGGCCTGAAAATTTTTGATTTGATTACTCTGATCTACCGCTTGCAACAAGGTGATCTGTGACGTCATTGCGGGGGCCTGGGGAAAGAAATTTTAATGTCGTATCCCATAAACCAACGCGCGCACCAATTCAATTCAATTCAATCTGTTCCCGTCAGCTTTGGTTTATGGGATACGGCATTAAAATTTCTTTCCCCAGGCCCCCGCAATGACGTCACAGATCACCTGGAATAAATTATTCGTTCAGTGTTGGGGTGAGCTAAAAAGCTTAAGAGGTCAAAGTGTTGGTGAGGTCAGACTAGTCATGCGTGCAATTTTCAGGATATGTGGAGATGAAAGTCAGCCACGGTTGGGTTGTTTGAAGCTGGGTTAAGATAACCCGGCGTTAGTACGAAATTTGAACTCAGATATGCGAGCTCAAAAAGCAAATTCAGTTTTTAAAATTCTCTTTGCCTACAATTTGATGATTGGATACTCTAAAAATAATGGAGAAAATTATTCGAAAGAGCGCTTTTGATAAAAAGAGAAAAAAACCGGGTTAAAATTTAACCCCGGGTTAGCGCTAACCGGCGTTCCAACAACTGGGCCCAGGCCTACAAATAGTCGAAAAACTGGCTACGCACCTGTGAGGTATTCCCTTGTCAAGTAATGGCTGTTCCTCAGGCTGTGCGTCTGACTCCCACATCCTCACATATTTGCCTTTTTTATCTTTTATAGCTCCTTATCCTCCACCCTCGATCCCAGGCCTTGTCAAGGACAGCAAAGGACTGTAAAGTTGCAATTTCAATGAGTAAGTCTAGGGTAACAGCAAAGCGAAAAACTTAGGGTATCACATGACTGAAGATTAGAATGAATTTTTCTGTTCAGTTTTGGTTTGACTTTCCGCTGTGAGTTGAGGGATATAAAGAAGGATGAAACGCTTTATTCTTTTTAGCTTTTATAATTCTCGCATTCTTGTAGTAAATTTTTCAAAGCTTTTCACGTTCCCTAATTTACTTTGTGCCTTGTGGTGCAATGATAAGCAGGATAAGGCCTCACAGTCCTCACAGAGCGTTCCGATCTGTTTCGGGGTGAGTGGCCCTTCTAGGAGTAAAAGACCTCAGCCGACATTGCTGAAGGGGTCAAGGAGACACACAAGCCACACCCACCATGAAAAGGTGGTGATCCCATCAAAACCGAATGTGTTTAAACTTTTTAAAAGCCTTTTTTATATTCCTACTGTTACGTATTTTAATTTAATAACTTGTCTTGTACATTGTTGGGAAATTATTGTATTAGTCCTAGTTGTTTAAATTGTATTATTATTATTATTGTTGTTGTTGTTGTTTTTGTTGTTAGTATTAAGGGGTTGCAATGGGGAGCTAGAAAATTTTCTTAATAGGCCGAAGGTTTCTTAATAGGCGGGGGTGGCCTGCAAAAATAAGGCACTGGAAACAAGAGCCCATAATCACTCCCTCCTGACTTGAAAATAATGATTACAATAAGGTAACCATTGGACAATAAAATATTATAGACAGTTTGTTGTACAGTTTTTCGGCTGTGCTATGCACATGTCTTCCCGTGACAGGAGCCCATAACATGGCTCCTTCTTCAATTCACTTTTTTTTTATTCTCACCAAAAGTGGCCGGGCTTAGGTCACCTGAACATGAAGCTTTTTCATTTAGTCTCCTTAGGTGGCAACAAAACGAGAAAATGAGGAAAAGTGATGCCTAATAAAGGAGGAAAGACCCGTCCACCCTTTTTGCCAGATTGGGGAAGGGTAAAGGTCACCCCCTCATTTCGCATCAACAGAGAATTAACCTCTTTTTCTCTTTTATCTTTTAGGAAATACTTTGATTAAGAATAGACACAGCATAAAGAGGATTACCATAAAGCAATTTGCCGTCTTTCTTGTCTTCGTTTTTCTTTTCGCTTTTTAACTTTAAACAATTAAAATACGAATAAGTAAGATTAATAAAATTTCAAACAAAGTCTCCAAAGTTTGTGTAACCATAATAAACTTCTACAGGAATCAAATTATTTGTCGAATTAGTTTTTGGCATGGGGTAAAAGTGACATAGCAGTCTCGGCGTTTGCCTGTGGCTTTGTTTCTTACTCTCTTCCCCTCTGATTTTTATTTTGCTGGCAATTTACTGTGCTTCTTTAAAGGCAGTACTTGAGCCAGGAGGTCGAGCCACAACTTCAGTCGGGACTTTTATAAATTTCTATAAGCAAAAAATAAATAAAAATAATAATAGGTGGGTTCACACTAGACTTTTTTAGAGCACTTGAAGAGCATTTGAAGTGAATTTGAGACTAACTTGTGTGTGAACGGGTCCTTTTTCACTTGAATGATCTTGACTAGTCGTACTTAGAGGAGGGGCAAGGGGGGTCTCATCACGAGTCCACGAACAACAATTTTGCGTTTCACGAGTCACTAAACAAATATTTACGTTTTCACGTTTCTTAAAAATAGAGGTCGTACAAAATGCCAAAAACGTTGCGTTAGTCCCATTTTGTAAAACAGCACTTCGATTATATTTTAGCAAGTTAACTCGTGTTTCAGGAACCTTATAAAAGTGCTACGCGGCTATAAATTCCCTAGGAAAGCCATGGCCAGCTATTGGTGGGTCAGTGCACGTACACTGAAGTGTGAAGCCAGGGGCGGATTTAGGGGTGGGCCCAGTGGGCCCGCCCCCCCCCCCCCCCCCCCTTTGTCCGGGAATTGTTTTCTGTTGTGAACATGTATCGGATGGTACTTCGGGCTTTGTTACTTAAATGTATTTTCTTTAATAAACATTGTTAATAATAAAAGAATCTTTGTTCAAAGCCTACATTTTTAGTCGCAAATGACCAAAGCTCCCAGAATTCATGCTGTAACTATCTGTCTCAAACAAACTGAATTTGACAATTTTTCAGGGAGACAATGTTGCCGCCTTTGCCGGGAGGTTGTGCTCTCGCCGCAATCGCTTCGGCCCCTGCGTCATGAAGTGTTAATTACTTCTTTGACCACAACCACACCTTTGGTTTATTACATATTTCAGCATTACATGTTCAAAATGGAATCCAGGCATTTGCTAAATTTAAGCGTCCAGAGTGCACCAGATTGCAGCTCAGAGAACTTCAAACTCAAAAAGTTTCCCGGGAGAGCATGCGCCTGAAACTGCCTCGGAAAGTGCGCCATTCGCAGTCCTGATGGGCGCTTAATCGCACTCATATTGCCACTGTATACCAGGGCGGATAAAGGTTGGGCAGTGAGACGAGCGCGTCCGAGCAAAAAGGTGTGATGCAGTGGACTGGGATCAAATTATTAGTTGCTGATTAAAATGGCTACTCTAGTTTCCTCCAAGACCGGCCTCCTTGCCCGCCACTGTCGATGTTCTTCCCAAAAGAAACTAAAAGCTGTCTAAAACACGAAGCAAAACCTCATGCATGGCCAAAACTCATGACGTGTATTTATAAATGCGTGCAACTCGTGCAAGTTAATTAACAAACAATTAATGAATGAGGCTGAGTATCCGATGAAGAATTATGGAGATCGCGGGGGGTGTTATCCGTCGAGGCCGTAGGCCTAGGCGGATAACACCCTCCGAGATCTCCATAATTCTTCATATGATACGAAAGCCGAATTCAATAATAATGTTTTATTATTCATTCAAAATAATTCCTAGTTTAAAAACGTGGCTAGAACATTCTTACCTCCATAGATCCATCGATGTTAAATTCATCTTCGATAGTGCATTTTTAAGGTTGTTCAGCTCCGCAAATATTCTCCAAATAGCAGATGTCGCCCTTCGAGTTGTTTTCTGTTCTTGTCATGTTTTTAGCTATTTTATCGCCTAGTTCTTTCTCTTGAAACGAGTGAAATGTCCGCCATTTTTCAAGTTCACAACTAAAACAACTCAACCTCGTCCCCAGGTCTTCTCGGTTAACGGTGCATTAACCTGCAAGAACGCTGCATTTTTGACGTCATTTCCTCGCTAAACACAAAATTCTTCCAAATTTGGTCATCAGTAACTGGTTATGGTGAATTAAACGTGTGCTTTTAGCCAATCAGAATCGGGGAAATATTTTGAATGAATAATAAAGATATAATTAATTGAAATCAACATCACGCTTCCCTCTATTTTCACAAAACATCTCTTACGTCTTTCTGTTTCTTCGGAACTTCAAAATTAGTTTCCCCGCAGTTTTTACTGCTTATTTTATTTTGTTTTCGAGAGAAAAATGGAGAAAAAACCTTACAATTAACTTTCAATAAAATTTGCGCGAATCGCCATGGCGCGTTGCACCCGAGGAGCAAAGTTTGAAGTGACAACGCCACTATATCAAAATATATCAAGCTAATTTTTTGTTATGTTATATTAAATTTACCCCCTTTAACATATGTTATATCATTAAGCTTAGGAAGAGTTAAGATTTTGCAAACGAAACGGCGAAAGACGATTAGGTCATATTTAATGGCAGGAGGCGGCATTCAACATGAATCAAACTCAATTTTTGGCATTATACGACCAACAAGTTTGACTTATAGGCATTCTGACACAAACATATGAAACTGTTTATTAATACTGTTATGAAACGAATTTATGTATTTAACATTGTAGCCTGAAATTACAGAAAGAAAATAGGATTTCCGGTTTGCAAAAAAGAAAATTTCGCCGGCCTTCATGCGCACCGGAAGCGCGGAAAGAGTGCTCGTGCCAGTCCTACCATGCATAGCGCTCCTTTATCCGCCCTGCTGTATACTATATCTCTAGGCCCCCTCTATCACAAAATCCTCCATCCACCCCAGTTTTTATGTGTATTAGGTATGTGTGAGTAGTGCAGCAGTGTTGTATATTTCAAGGGTTGGTTGCGATGAGTGAAGACGAAGGCGCGGAGTTATATTGGACGTGACAGTGGCTGTAGTTTGTTAATCAACGAAACTTGCTTCTCGTAAATTTCAATATGAAGTAACAAAAATAGTTATTTTGGGAGGTAAAATTGACTTTAGGTGTTGCAGTGAGGTAGTTGTGGAAGTGCTAATTTGGATATGAAGGGATAGTGTAGTTACAGTGTGTTGAAGTGAAGTGGTGGTTGTGAAAAGTCTTATCGATAGTCGAAAACATACTTGTACTCATTTTAAACGTGTTAATAGTTTGTTTCACTCAGTGTATCTTGTTTTTCCAAAAGGTTTGTTTTCTATTGAAGAGCAAAGTGGACGAAAGACAATTTGGGTACCCAGAGTGTGGACAAAGCACCATTTTGTACCCGTGCCGGGGCACTAAGTGTGAACGCACCCTATGACCACGGCTTTGCATTGCACCACTAACCTGACATGCCGCCATTCAGTCACCATGCCGCAAGGTGCAACTCCTTGCCAGACGAGATTATAGAATCTTCCTGCTTCTTTCTCCCATTGACAAATTGCCTCTCCCCAAAAAGCATTCTGTCTTGTTCTTTTTTGCAAGTCTTCGAATTCTCAGTCTTCTACGCCTCAGAAGAATAAGTAATAACAGCACTAGAGCTTGGCGCTTGATAGTGTTCGCTGCCATGACAGATTAGACTCGGAACTAGTGAAAAGCATTACCTTTGCTCTTTTGCCCATGCTTGCGTCGGAGAGCCAAGAAAGCTTTAAAAACACAAGTTTTAGCCTTTTTGAAACTCTGAATTCTGTCACACCGCGCTACAAAAGGTTGGCAAATTATGTCAAGTACTTAATGCTTCAGCTGGATGGTTGACTAATTCACCATGGGTCAACCTCGATTTTTTACGGGGCTAACCGAGTAAGGAGATAACTCACTACGGAGCAAAACCAGTGGTTCCCAAAGCGAAACAAGCCTTTTTGGTCTCTTATCGGCGAATCGACGACCATGAGCCAAAACTTTTCTGGCAGTTTGTTCTTTACGAGTCGAGTCATCGTCGCCTAGCCCACACTGCTCTCAGGGTAACGTTTTCATTTTCTTAATATTTGACAGTTTATTCACGTATCGCCTGAATGCATGATTTCTGCTAGACTATGGCAACCTATCAGGTCACACAAGATAACACCAAACAACGAGAGCAAGTTTAAACTCAAATCCATAATACGTATGGGATAAAACTCTGTTCAGCTACTCTCCTACAAGTCGAATGGTAATAAATGGGTACACCTCGAGGCGAGTCTCCTTCGAACCTCCCGGATGAGTGGAGACTGCATGCAGGGTACATCGCTTGAAGAACACAAAAGAAGTCCGGTCCCATTGCCTTTTTTCACGTTTGGACTAAGAATGGTTAGCCTGCGAGCAAGCTCTCCGGGGCGCTCTGTCGGAGGGACGGGAAACGGAGGGAGAGGTTTAGGGTAAGGGTTAGGGTTTCCCTTCCCGTCCCGCCGCCAGAGCGCCCCACAGAGCTTGCTCGAAGGTTAGAGAATGATGAATTAGAAAGCCTTCTTCGTCCTTCTGCACTCCTTACAACCTCGTTCCCAGGGTTCTCTCCTACCCGTCCCTACGGAGCGAGAGAGAGAGAGACCCTGGTTGGGTCTGGTCACGTGGTCCCAGAACAAAATTAATTCCGAGGGAGGAGTCCTTTGTCCTCAATTTTTTTGTCTGGTTCGTTTTCACCGTTCACGCAATGATCGAAAGGGCAAGACAGATATGCTGAGCCTCCAACTATAACTGAAATTCGGGAAATTTATGCCTAAACAGAGCTACCACCAGATAAACAAGCGAATTACCAGCGGAGAAATAAAAAAACTCGTGTTATCGCAGTTAAACCGATGACAACAATTAGATACTAAAATCTACGATCCTGAGTAAGACACAAGCGCGTGTTTATCCGCATTGAAGGGAAAATCCCTGTTCGTTGAACTTGTTTTGAAAGAATCAATGTTTGTCGGTGACAGCGGCTGGTAATCGGCCCGAATAAGTACATGCAAAACCTAAACCATTAGCGGTGAGAAAACAAAGCAGTTACGTTGAGAGCAGAGGATTCATTTTACATTCACGGTCAAAATAATATTTTAGCTCTAATGACTTAACGGAAAGCTGTAGTCTGAAATGTCAGTTTTCTCCTACCCCTAACCTTTTTTATGATGAGGCAACAGAAAAAACGTATCGCTTTTAGTGGTAAATAGAGGTAACAAAATTATAATATAGTACGTGCAAAGGATGACCAAAACGCGACACTGAAGACAAAATAGTATAAACAGAGAAAATAGTATAAACAGAGGCAAAACAGACAACATAACCCAGTGATAACCTTCCAAAGCGAAAGGATTTCTTGTATATGGTCCAAATGAAAGCTTTATTAAAAAACAAATGTAGCTCAGTGATTTTTTTGAATCCTCTAAAGCATATACCTAACCCTCTAGAAAATTAAACAAAGAACAATAAACGGTTGGCAGTCGTGCAAGCCATATTTTTTAACAAAGAAACTTATACGGCTATTCTGTTGATTTTAACACTGATTTTAAACGACGACAAAAATACAACACAGAGCCGTTGGATAAAAATATACTCTTCTAAGATTCTGTTTACCTCTTTTCATTTGAACAATCAAACTGATCATGAGTCCGGGCGGCGTATTCGCTCTTCCTGTTGCTTCTGTTTGATTTTTAATATTTTCGAGGTCGGTGAGGACGGCGACGCTTGATACATCTTTTCGGCCCCCCTTCGAACTGCATAATCATAGTTTTGAAAATACATACGTTTGCTTTCTGAAGGTGGCCTCCATAACATAGAAATGGCAATTTAAAGCCTACTGCGTTTCGATATGAATACAACCGCCTAAAATATTTTTGACAGCACAACCTGGTGAATCCGTTATTTCCTTTGTAACATCCGATAAACATCCAGACATTCTGAAGGAAGTTACGCTTTCGCTGTCAAAGGATTCGGCGTTCGAGGTTCTGTCTTGACTAGTCCGGAAACTATAAAAAAAACAGGACCCTTTAGACAAGGTCGGATACGCAGTTTCCACTGATCTCGACGTCTACGCTTTGTAGAGACAAATCTCACACTTATCCGCCCCTCCCCCAAATCGTTTGTTTGTAATCTCCCAGATTCTGGGAGACACGAGACCAGACCCAACCAGGGTCTCTCGACGGGTAGGAGAGAGAACCTGGGAACGAGGTTGCACTCCTTACCCTTTCTTACTTTCTCCTTTTCCGGAAACACACGCAGAAAAAGAATTAACAAGTAACATGACCAACGTATCATATGAATTTCACATCTATATTTGACATCACACAAGTGAATCATTATCATTAAGTAGTATGAAGCGCTATAATTACAAATAAAACCATCATCAAGCTGGGTCACCCTTGATGCACGATGCTAACGACGAAAAAATTCCAAACTCACTATTATTTAACACCTGCTATTCTCTGCAATGCACCTGTGGAATGGCCAGTTCCACAGGAAACCGTTGAGTGATATGATTCCCCCCCCCCCCCCCTGGGGAGGCTCCGACCGAAAGGCGTACCTTTTTCGGCTACAGGTAAATAATACGTATATTTAAAGGATAACATTTTTTTGTTTACGATAGGGGTACCTTCTGTCAAAATGTTATATAAAAGCCGTTAGGGGTTGGACCTTCGGGCGGAGCCTTATAGTATAACACTTTGCTTATCCCCCCCCCCCCCCCCCCCCATCCCCACTACCCATCTGGGATTTTCTGTTGAAATTATAAAACACGAAGACTTAAACTGTATTCCCCTTTAAATGGCAACAACCTCTTATCTCTTTTACTTGAAATAGGCAAGAAATGACGCGGCAAAGGTAACGGCCTATTCGTTACCAACTAGGGGGCTGTTTCCAAAAAGGGTGGAAGATCCTAGCACCAGGCAGATCCTAAAAGGCGGAACAACTTTTCGTTGGGTCTACATGCAAAAATTTCGGTTCGTGTGGAGAAGGAATTAAAGATTAAAGATCACCCACCGAACGATTTGCCGCCAATTTTGTTTTGTCCTTAGTACGAGGATTTTCCTAGCGAAGGCAGTTTACATGGTACCTCTCAGCTACGAAGACCTTAGTACTAGGAAGGGACAAGCATAACGTTTTGCATGTAAAGTGAATACAGAAAACATGTGGCGCTAGGATGATCCGACTTCTAGGATCTCCCTGGTGCTAGGATCTTCCTCCCGTCACATAAACAGCCCCTAAAAATGTTCCATTCCCATTATTTGTACCTTACTTCCTGTCTATTCCTATATAACACGAACTTGTAAATACACAGTCTTGCTGTTTAAATAAGTAATCCTACAATCAACGTTGTGAAAACGTTATCAAAAGAAATGAAGAGCACTCGGTAAATTGATTGGGTTTATAAAAACGAAAAACAAGTTAACAAAATTTTTTACCTGAAAAGTGTACCTTTTTACAATAATTAAATCCACGATATTTGTCCAAATATGTTTATCCTAATTTAATACATTCTTAATTTTAAAACTAGGTTCTGAAGTAAGGTCATTTAATAAAATAATATTTGACTTTCAACTCTGACAAATTCTAATGTTTGTTCTTGAAACTATATTGCTTCTGGATTTTATTTGGAAAAAAAATGAGTCATTCAAATAATCAAGAGAGGGTATCAATTTTCACAGTGAAAATAAATACAAAATTAAATGATGTTAAGAATCGTTCAAGATTGTGCTTGATCAAAGGAGGTGTTATTAATTACTGATCAGACCTGTTTGAGACCCTGTTTAGAGTGAAATGTCTAATAATGTGTTATAGTATAACTAGCTGAATGGTGGCAGTTGCTCGGTGTTTTAAGCTTGGTGCAATCACCAAATGATGTGACACAAAGGGTTGAAATAAACACTGACCAATCATCTATACCACAACATACTGACTAACCCACAGTGGTTTCTGCAACAACAAGAAACACCCACTGGTGTAGCCTGCATGACTGGCGATTTTGTTGGGAAAGGGGGTTGCAAGGGAGCAGAATGTTTCCACCCTATTCTCCTTGTGGCTTTGCCACTTGCTCATACTCTCCATGTGACTTTTCGCCATCAAACCCGGCGGCTACACATGCTATACTACTACTGGTGTTTCTTGTTTACAGTGTGGGCATGCTTGGATGAAGTTCCTTGCTCATAACAAAAAAGCAACTGACACCTAGTTCAAACCAACTATGCATAGATACAGTATTTGCATCCTTTTTTTGAAAAGGAAAAACAAGTAAATAAGACTTCAGATGCTTACCAAAAGCCAGAACTGGCCTGTTGGACCAGCTTTTTTAAAAATAAAATTGGTTATTTCTGAAAGTTTTTGCTTAAGACATTTCTTCCTTTCAAACAATTCAAAGAATGGGCTTTTCTTTAATTATATGCAAGGCAGAAATGGTATGGCTTAACAAAATTCTGCCTAACAGTGGAATAATTAACAACATTATTATTCCTTGAGCCTGAATGGGCGCTGAGTCAATAGCCCAAGAGGCCGAAGGCCAAATGGGCTGTTGACTCAGAGGCCATGAGGGCAAGAGGAATAATAATGTTTTAGTAAAAGCCAACTAGTTGGTCAAAAATATCAAGAATGAAAAAATTGTAGCTAGTTAAAGCTAGACTTTAATCCTTTTTTACCGCCAAAAAGCCAGCGCTTTTCGCTACTAGTGGGCTATAACATATAGCCTAGTAGTAGCTCAACCAATCAGAACACAGCATTGATAATAGACGACTAGCTGGATTTTACTAATTATGTTTATGAAAGGATTGGTCTTGCCATCCATTTCTAACTAATGGTAAGAACCCTTACATTCACATCTGTGTAATTGTTGCTCCTCACTACATGTTAGCTTTGGACTGTGAGTATAGCTGGAAGTCATGCTTTCAGGTTTTTAGCTTGCTTGGAGTACTTTAGCTGAAGAATATCTCCAACTTCATCAATGGCTTCAAGGGCCTAAAATGTAAGACGAAAAAAATTTAATGTTAAATCTAAATGAGGAGACGACCACCACAGTTTTAATACATCGCAATTTAAGCAATATTGTAAATTTAGGTCGAAAAAGAATTAAAGGGCTTCAAAAGGATTTGAATCGATAGCCTCTATGAGAGGAAGCAGCCTCGTCACTTGTCACTATGGTGTAACCATTCAGAAAATAAACCCTCTCTGGAAATACTGCTGCATAACAATGTTCAAATTCTGATATTCACTTTCACGAAATAAAATTCAAAACTTTTCTTGCTTTTGATTTTGGTCATTCAAGGGAGTAAAACAAATCAACTGATGAGAGTAAATGTGTAAATTAAAAGAGTAACAGTCGATTTTGTTTTTGCTATAAGCTACTGTTGTTTTTACTTGCCTTATCCAGCTGTTCACGGGTGTGCGATGCTGACATGCAGAACCGGGTACGAGACTCGATCAAAGGAGTGGCAGGAAAGCCAACAACAACAACAGCAACATTCCTCTTTAACATTTCACGGCCAAAGGCACTGAAAAACAAACAGAACAGGGACATACCCTTGTAAGAACAATCACAAAATTGAGTTCAGTGGGCTCAAATAGTTAACAATGTTAACAACTTCAGCAGAGCATGTTACACTCCAATCAATCAAACATGATGCCGTAATTGCTCGAATTAGTGCCCAGCTTCAAATAAGCACCCTGCTTTGAATTAGCACCCCTCCTAAGGCTTAAAATTTAGAAAAAAAGGGCCCCCCTTCAAATAAGTACCCCCTCTGAATTAGAGCCCCCCTCTCGCCTTAGAAAATTAAATAAGAGCCCCAGGCACGAATTCGAGTATTTACAGTATTCATGACATGAATCATGTATGAGGTTTGATTGTACATCGGACAATAATCTTTGTTAACAAGACCATCTTGAATAATTCACTAGCTGTTAACTTTTTCAAGCAATCTGCTAGATACAACTTATCAAAAGACATTTGTTTCATGAACACCACTCACATCACATGGTTTCAAATCCTATTCAGAAAATATTATTGATATTAATGTTAAAAAATTTAATATGCTACCTTTGTAGGTCATACAGACACAGCACTACTTCAGGCAACTGTCTAAAAGTCACTTTATTCCTCAAAAGACTAATATAATTCTCAGTGACTTATTTTCTCACAAATAGCTCAAATCACATCTGAAAAATCCTACATTATTTTTTGCACTCTAGCATAATGCTTTATATTATTTTGACAATTCAACAAGCACTCTAGCAGAAGGCTTGCATATAATAACAAACTACTGACAAAATCTTGAACTACAAGTAAACACTTACGCAATTTTGGCAGGCATATAAAGAAGAAGAGGGATGACTGGCGAGGCATCATGACCATACACAATAAATCCCATTTTCTTGAGTCTCTGTCTGAAGTATCTACAAAAGGAACAACATGAGGTGTTGTGAAAACCCATCCAAATAATCTACATGTACTACTTTTTACTGATAACAGGGCCAACTCATCAATAAAATAATCTTAACAGACCACATTATACTATGGAATGCCAACTGGGCAAACCAGTATGTACCAGTATGAAGCAGGGGTGGATCCAGGCATTTTTTATTGAAGGGGCCCAAACTTTGGTTCAGAAAGGACTGCTGAACTTTTGTGAGGCAAATTACGTCTAAAAGAGATGACCACATGTTTCTCAATCTGTGAACACTGGTCACCGTTGGCACAGGAAATACTGCTTTGTGAGCAGACGCAAACAGATCATAGGAGGATTACCAAAAACAATAACATTTTTCAATATCTCTTGAATTTAGTTGAGTGGCAAAATGCAATGAGTGTTTCATTTAAAAAATCAGCAGCCAGTTAATTAACAATATTATTATTCCTCGAGGCCGAAGGCCAAATGGGCTATTGTCTCAAAGGCCAGTGAGGGCGAGAGGAATAATTGTTTTAGTAAAATCCAACTAGTTGGTCAAAAATATCGAGACAAAACAACTTTAGCTAGCAAAACGCGATTAATCCACCATTGTTTTGGTTTTCAAAGCTGATGCTTTTTGCTACTAGTGGGCTATAACATATAGCCTGCAGTGCAGGCATATTTTGGGTGGGCAAACCTTGTTTGTGTTCGTAATGTTGTTGTAGCTGCCATCTTTGATTTTATGACAGTGGAAGATTGCAGAGGGTAGAAATAGTAATCCTTACAGTAGGTGCAAGGGGAGAAAAAAAATACGCCTGACCGATATCATTGTTCTTTTGGGAAACTCTGTACGCTGGCAAACAGAGCTCCTGACTGGTGCGGCATACGAAAGTAGATTGATGCCTGTCAATTAACTGTAAGTCTATATTGTTTATTCCGTTTCAGTCAGTCTTTTGGAATTGGAGCGGCTGGGAATGTCGCATGTATTTCGCATTGATAAAGTCAAAGTGATTTCTACACTGGTTATAAGGACAAGATTTGCTCACAGTACTAAAACCTACACCACTTTTGCCTCATGCCAAAATGCTGCTTGTTCCAATACGTTTTTTTTTTTCTGGCGAGTAGATTATGCTCTAAAGGGTTTTATGTTTTGACTGAGCAAATGTGACTTTAACTGCTTGTTTCCCACTGAGAGGTCATGACACGCTTATTGATTTTCTGTGGTTTTTGAATTTCTGGTCTTCATGATTTTGCCTCTGATGCAAGAGCATTTTCTTTGACCTCTTTTGAAGCATAAAGCTCTTTTTTGTTGCTAAATAAGGCTGTTAGGTTCTTTATTTTTGTCCAAAGTGCCTTAGGATCTGAATAAATAAGCGATTTTCTTTCTAGTCCAAGAAAGTGATGTTTTCCTGCAATGTTGTATCATGCTGGGCCCAGCTTGTTAGTTTTTTAAATTGTTTGCAGGATGTTTAACTCTCACGGATAGCGATTTACAGAGATGAATTTAGAAGAATGAATTGCAGCTTAAACTGAAGCTTCATAAGCTGCAGAGAATTGCATTGTGACTCAGTCAAAATAAAAACAGTGACAAACCCCAGCTTTTTTTTCTTAAGAAAATGCGAGTCTTTGGACTGGAGCGACTGTTTGGTTGTTTTGTTATTGTCGGCTACTCATTTCCGGAAGAGCGGTCACGCACGTCTAATTAGGGGGTGTTTCTCATTTTCACAGTGTTTTCGGGCAGGTGTTTTCTCTTCTCTCTCCCCACCCCCTCCCCGCTCCCTTTAACTGGCCCCATTTCCCCCTCCCTTCAGAAAGTTTCAACATGGCGCTTTCGCAAGCAAATTGTGTGCTCAAAGAAAACGCCTGCACTGCAGGCTATTTAACATATAGCCTAGTAGTAGCTCAACCAATCAGAACGCAGCATTGATAATAGACCACCAGTTGGATTTTACTAAAAAGTGATATATGATCCTGTCGATGTAAGAATTTCAGTCTCAAACAAGCATCACGTCTGATAGGGGGGTGTTCAGACCCCCTGGACTCTTCCCCTGGATCCGCCACAGTGAAGTTCCCAGCTCATGTAACTACTTGTGTTGTTCTCAAAAAGTTAAGCAGCAGAGGAGAGGCATTCTTTTTGTCACATGCATTTTATGTCATATTTTTGTCTTAATAGCATTTGAAAGCAGCAATAACTGTTGGTCTCCTGAGAAACAGGACATACATGTAAATTTAGACTTACTTTATGTTTACTTTCTACGATTAGGGAGCCTTGACTTTGAAGCCTCTTAATTATTATTATTTGCATTCCCTTGCCAGTTAATCATTTGTGAATTTTACTTTGTCCAAATAAATCAACAGAACTGAACTGACAGATGGCCAACACCAAGGTTAAAAAATCACCATTATCCTACTGGAATCGTGCCTTGAACAAACTTTGTGTGAATTGGCCAAAAATGAGGGTGTTTGTGGAAATATATACATGTATACTCGTGCCCCTTGTGCATCCCATGAAGTCTTTTGTTAATTATCCCTGTCAAATTGGCAAAAAGGTCTACGTTTATTTTCTCTTTCTTACTTGCTGTTTTCGGCCAAAGCAGTCAGTCTCTTCTTTCCTGTGAGAGAAGGAATAAAAATGTTGAGTTACAAGGCCTGTAATTTCTCCTCATAACATCACTGCTTAAATGTTGCTAAATGTAATTTACGTCAGGTTAAACACAAGACAATGCTGGCCAGTGATCTCCACTGCTAATCATATGTGGGGTGGGCTTAGGGCTTTTTCAGGGCCCCAGTATTTTTACATTGCTCCTTTGCAGGTCAAGTCATTTCCCATGTGTTGTCTTTGCCTGTTCTTGCGTCAAAGCCGTTTTGCTCCAAGCCCTTCCCTCCCTCTAGGTGGGTCTTGGTAAGTACTTGAGAACTTTCCACCAAGGTTCTTAGTGTGATGGTGCCTGGTGGTTGCCACTCACAGGGTTGTCATGGTTACCTTCACGCTCACTTGTGGCTCCCTCAGTTTACTCGGGTACCTTCCCCACATCCATCTCTTGGCGATGGGTTTAATCAGAGAAAAAGATCATGAGAGAAAAGAAAATGACCACCAAGGGGATGAAAAGGTCTAAAATATTAAGCAAATTTTCCTCATCAGCATTGCAGGCCTTTTTGTTTGGGTGAGTGAATTTGTGTTCTCATGTAACCATCAAGGAGTCTGGGCAAATCAAAGTGGGCTATTTCTACTCCTCCCAATTTTCCTCAGGGGATAAAATAAAAAATCACAAGCATGGGAGTACGAAAATAAAGCAGATTTTACCCACCCCGAAATTGCACCTGTATTGCAGGTTACATTGTACATCAACACAGGGAAAAGTGAAGAGAATTTACTGCTTAATAACATTGGCAGGAATCTAGTGCATTATAACTAACCTTTATCAGTGCCATCTTCACCCATGATCATCTTCATAGATGAAATAATTTGCATGGCAACAGGTGGTGACATGGACGAAGCATATGCAGCACTGTGGGAACAACCTCTGATATGGTCAATTATCTCCTGTAAAATGAAACCAGTGTTAACCTATCATTAGTTTAAGGGTGCAAATATAACTCATCATACAAAAATAATGGGATATGCAACTTGGCAGCCTTGGGAAGCAGCTAAGCTCTCCATACATGTACCTCTCTCATCAAGGACTGAAACTTTTGAAGGTGTAATTCCAATAAAAAAAATATATACCTTGAATTTCATGTTGTAGAATAATTATATACAAAAAAGTACTCATAGAATGTCAAGACCATCTAGAAATGTTTTATGCTGACAGGGACGGCAGAGCCGGGGGGGGCTGGGGGGGGGCTTTAGCCCCCCCACTTTTGAGGAGGATGACATTTTTTTTGTTTTTGTTTTAGTATAATTATGGTACGTATAAAGACATAAAAAAGGAGAACAAGAAAACGAAAGTATTCTCTTCAGGTTATTCTCCCAAAGAGGGTTGGAATACCTGAGGCACAAGTTGGAGACTGGCGCGAGAAATTGTACAAGGCATGCATCTTTGTAGTGGTGTTTTCGCATCAATGAATCTGATAAATAACTTGCCAGATCTGGTTCTTTGTTTTGTATTTAGCTATTTGACTGCCTTTGAAAGGATCTGTAAGGTAAGCCGTGTATGTAAGAGGTGGCATAGTCGGAAACGTTTTGCGTTTACGTATTTTTAACATTTTCTCAGCGTGTGCTTGGTTCCCACAGACACCGGGAAGCTAAGCTATTTGTAAAAACCGCAGGTTAGCGTAGAAGACCGGAAGGCCGAGAAAACCTCCAAAACATTGCTGTAAGCACTTAAAGTACCTTTTATTTCACGCTTTATCCAGGCTAATTATTTCAAGAAGTATCTCACGGAGAATGCTGTAAACACGATTTCCGAGCCGCTACATTTCTAAATTTTCTGGGGGGGATGCCCCCAGACCCCCCTACAAACTCGCGCCTCCGGCGCTTGTTTTCAGCCCCCCACTTAGAAATATGTTCCGCCGTCCCTGGCTGAGGATGTTAAATTTGAAGTCTGAGTGACAGTACACACTCAAGCACTTTGCAGACTTCTATTCCTGATGCTAAACATCAATTAAGTTTGATCTACCTTTCCATCAAGGTCACCAATTTACAACAGCCAATTACCTCTGTCCCCCAAGTGGCCATCGTAGAGAGAGTTAAACTGCACTCTTATGTGTAAACTCACCTTAGTTGCAGCAATGTACCCTCCAGCTGCACCAAAACTCTTGGTAAATGTACCCATCATGATGTCGACATCATTAGGATCTACTCCAAAGTAATCAGTCACACCTCTTCCACGAGGACCCATAGCACCAATACTGTGGGCCTCATCCAGGAAGAGGTATGCTTTGTATTTCTTTTTAAGGGCAATGACTTCTGGGAGTCTTACAATAGAGCCCTCCATACTAGAAAGAACAAAAAAGAACACAAGAAACATGCTGAGTTACAACTGTAGTTCAAGGAGGTTAACCTGGCCAACCTTACAAATGGATAATTAAACATTGGATTTGGCTTTCATACATTAATTTTAGTGATATCTACAGATCATACGAAAGCCAATGTTACAGTGTTTTCCAAAAATCACTGAACAATATTATTATTTTGTCTCCTTTATTAACACAAAGCTTGTAGGGTCAAAGGAGCTTGTTTGAAATGTTTCATATTTTAACCCATAAAAATGCGGGGTCAAAAATGCATATATACACTGCATGGCTTCTCCAATCTTAGCTCACCTGTATACACCCTCAACAATGATAAGTATTTTCCTCCAAGGTCTGTGGGTGCGAGGTTGCCCCTGAACAACTGACTCACGGAGAATATTCTCCAAGCTTTTCATATCTAAAGGCAGTTACAAAATATAACTTAATAAAATACAAGAAATCTTACTGAGCAATTATTTACAAAGAAAAACCTGTGTGACATACATACATGTAGACATAACATGAACTTTATTTTCACAAATTCTTGGGTAGCAGAAAGGCTAACTAATACATAATATTATTTCCATGCAACATAAAAGAAATAAAAAATGAAACTTGTTTAAATTATAAGTACATTATTTTATATCTAATAAGGTTATTGAAAGGAGACTGTCTTCAACTGATGTTTAAAACTACAATCATGGACAAAAGTGTTGGGACAGTTATACAGTTCGAACGCTTTTTAATACACGCGAAATTGTAGCCGTGCGCTACTAACACTCCACGTCCCTACCCTGCCCCCCCACCCTACGGGCAATGTTGAAAGCGTGAAGGTACAATTCCTGTGATCTTTCAACATTGTCCTGGGTGGGGAAGGGGGAGAGGACATGCATTTCTAACATGACAGCACTGCTTTTAGCGACAATACTTGTGAAACGCATATAATCACCGTCATGCTCTTACTGTCCCAAGGACTTTTGTCCATGATTGTAGTTACAGAACATTTTTGTTTCTAAAGTTATCTGAAGTAATAGAGAGAAGAAGTGTGACGTCATGTTGCCCACGTAGCAAATTTTCTGGATCTCAATAATCTTAATTGACAGAGATGGCCATTTGCATTGTCGAACAATGGAAGAAAAGTACAGTGTATGGGCTACCAGTTTGTTTCTGAGTGCAATCATACACAAGAAAGTTGTGAACAGGCTCTCTGTTTGGGGAAAGGGTGAGAGCCTGTAGACAAATGCCTTCTTGTCTTGTAATATTATTGCTGATCATCTGTCAGCAAGATCGTAATCTGTCACTTGGATATGTTGGAAAGTAATCAATTTTGTGTGTAAAAAGAGGTTCAGTAAGCAACACACAACTTTTACCTCGTGCCAAAATGCTGCTTTTTCCAATGAGTTTTTTCTCTGATGGGTAGATTATGCTCTGGAAGGTTTAGTTTTAAAGGGGAAAATGTGATTTGTACCTCTTATTTCATACTGAGAGGTAGTGACACCCGCATTGATTTTCTGCGGTTATTGTTTTCTGGTCGGAGTGATTAGCCCTCTGATGCAACAACATTCATTTCGGCTAAAAAAGCTCATCAGTCAAGTGCCAGAAGATGCCATGTTAAAGATCAGAAGACCTGTTTACAAGCAATCATTCACATCAAATCAAGTGCTACATACCGACCAAAAAAGCAAATCAAAGTTAAACCTGTCAACAGTAAGTGTTCTTGCCAACAGGGGCTTGCATCAGGATCTGATGCACAGTGGGTGCCGTGGAACAACAGCACCAAAATTACCCTTACCCTTTCCTCTCCTCATGATTTTTTCACCCTTCCCCCAAACAGACAGCCTGTTCATGGGCTATGGTTTGTTGAGATCCAGAAATTTTGCTACCATGCACACATGATATAATGAATCGATGTCTCCTCTCTAAACAATGGGCACCCAAATAGTAACGAAAGGGAACTGCAAGAATTCTTACCATTATGTTTGAAGACCTTAATTTTTGCTCCTGACAATCTAGCTCCCAATACAAGTGATGTGTGGTTCAGCTCATCACTGACTATCAGGTCTCCTTTACCTACCAGGGTTGGTATGTTAGTTGAGTTGGTAGCGAAGCCCATACCAAATGCCATAGCAGCCGGTTTGCCAACAAACCGTGCAACAAGATGTTCTAACTCATCATGCAGGTTTTCCAGAGTACCTGCAGGGGAGAGAAACATACCAATAGCAAATTATTACATATCAGTCCAAATAATTGATTTCAGGTTAATTTTGATTTAACCTACAAGTAAGTTGATTCTCAATTTCTAATGCCTCCTAGCCCTACAAGAAAAAGGAAATCGAGAATCAACCTAAACCTGAAATCCAATTTGACCTGTAACATCTACATCAAAGGGATCCTGGGAAACACTACATGAACAAACAGGGACGACGGAGCGTATTTCTAAGTGGGGGGGGGGGGCTGAAAACAAGCGCCGGAGGCGCGAGTTTGTAGGGGGGTCTGGGGGCATCTCCCCCCAGAAAATTTTGAAATCTACAGGCTCGGAAATCGTGTTTACAGCATTCTCCGCGAGATACTTCTTGAAATAATTAGCCTGGATAAAGCGTGAAATAAAAGGTACTTTAAGCGCTTACAGCAATGTTTTGGAGGTTATTCCTCGGCCTTCCGGTCTCCGACGCTAACCTGCGGTTTTTACAAGCTTCCCAGCATCTGTGGGAAGCAAGCACATGCATGCAAGCAAGAATGCCCTGTACAATTTCTCGCACCAGTCTTCAACTCGCGCCTCAGGTATTCCAACCCTCTTTGGGGGAATAACCTGAAGAGAATACTTTCGTTTTCTTGTTCTCCTTTTTTATTTCTTTATACGTACCATATACTAAAACAAAAACAAAAAAAATGTCATCCTCCTCAAAAGTGGGGGGGGCTAAAGCCCCCCCAGCCCCCCCAAGCTCCGCCATCCTTGACAAACCGCATCCAAACAGTGCTCCAAGCTCAATATTATTTTTTTCAACATCTACCTAAAAATATAAAATGGTCACCAGACCTAAAATATTGGTCGCCATAAAAAAAAAAGCCTGGTGTAATTTTACTTGAAGGGTTATAAATTGACGACTTTTGCTGCAAGTTTAGTCGCCAATATTTTTTTTTTTCACTCGCCATGGCGACCAAAATGGTTGCCGCATGGACCACAGGCAAAGAAAGCTGTGTCTGGTGGTCCAGGGCTAGTGGAGTTTGCAATCCAACTAGTCAATTCTGTTCTTAAAACCTTTGAAAAGCTGTTTCCTATTTGTTTGTTATTAGCCATTAGTCTATCTAATTAAGTGTTCGAAATCATAAAGGAGATTAATTAACATGAAGCCACATTCCCAGAAATTAACAGTTGATCAATAGGGCAACTAAAATCTGAAACTAAGTTGCCCCAACAAACTTTTTAGTTGCCCTGGGAAAGTGGGCAACTCTTGGATGTCAAGCTCTGAAAAATCTGGTTGTGACAATCTGCAAACCACAAATTTAACTCTTAGCTTCATAGAAAAAGTGTACAAGTTTGAATCTGAGTCTTTACCATACTCATGTCGTGCGCTACATCCTCCCAAGCCATATTGTTTTACTGCCTCCTCTGCAGCCTCCGCACATGACCCAACATTCTCTGCAAACCCAAGGTAGTTGTATGAGCCAAGGTTGAGAGCCTTTGTACTTTGTCCAGTTTGCCTTGGAAAAGGAGGCAAACATATGTAAGTGATATAATACTCATTCTTTAGTCAAAGTATGAAAGCCAGTAAAAGTACAACTCAACAAAGAGTTCCAACAACTTCCATACTAGGAAAAATAATGCCTACCAATACATGTAGGTTTATTTGTGTCAAAACATGGAAGCTAACAGATCACACTGGCAAGCAAGTAACAATAGGTACTTAAACAAATAATACATAAAGACTAGTACATCACGCTTTTGTCTACAGCTTTACAACTTCTTTGGTGTACATTGCATATTGCGGTTCAGTTTATACTCATTATCATAAATAAATTACTATACACAAAAACAAAGTCTGAACCAAATGACAGTGTAAATCAGATGAAACCAAGGATTAATTCAGACCCAAATATAAAAAATAAAATTGTGACCCTCCAAGGGAAAAGGGGCTTAACTCAAAGTGTTTCAATGGCATTTATGTTTGAAACGCGTTTGAAACCCATTTCAAACAGTTTGAAATGGGTTTCAAACAGTTTGAAACGGGTTTCAAACGCTAGGCATTTAAAATGCAACGAAACGAGTTTGCACGTGTTTCAAACGCCAGACCTTTTGTAGATCTGTCGACAGCTAAAATTTAATTCAGGTACAAACATAATAATATTATTCAACAAAAGTCACGAATGATTATCCTGGTTTTTGAAAACAAAAATAGTAGCTTTAAAATCGTGAAACAATGAAGTCAACAATGAGGCCGAAATCAAAATAAAAATAAAACAAATCAACTCAATAAAACAATTCTGCAATAAAGCAAAAATATTCCTGTTGTTTGATGTGAAATCGGGATACATCTGACAGCTGTACATCGCGCAAACAGCGTAAGAACCGCAAGAGACATGTTTCCCACATTATTAGTCATGAGATTACTTCTACGGTATGTGTTGATGCAGACTTAGAACAACATAAGCACAAGCTGAAATACATTTGTGACCTTATATCGTATACTTATCTCACCTTTTTGTTCCAACAGAGCTCAAGATATTATGTTTCTGTCAAGGTTGAATCCAACTGTAAATGATCCATGTTGGCAAGTGAGTCGCAATTGTTAACTTTATTCTTACATTGTGCTCTCGTTTTTAGTGTGTGTGGGCTTTCTATGTTAAAAACAAATGGGTTTACTAGCTTCAGTACACTCACACAATCAAACTTTGCAATCTGCTCTCTGTGATTTTTATCGAACTACCAAAAAATGGTCACCATTGTAACACAACCACCTTTCTCTTCCTCACCCGAGTTATCAGTTCTCTTAAAAGCAAAGTTGGACCTCTAGTTTCTTGTCATTGCGCAAACTATAAGAGCTTATTCGCATCAATGTCTGTAGATGATAAAGTCACAATTCGCTGGTTGACAGAAGATGGTTGGAAAGGCATCAAACAGTCATTTAAACGACGATGTTTGTTGCCCACTTTTCCGTATTAGTCTGCAATTCTTCACGCCCATATATGGATGTAAAATGTAAAACCACAAATTACATAACTAACTGAACCAGGGTATGCGTGACTAAAGAAACAAAGTCGCGAGAGCAGTGCAAAAATTAATGAAAAATACTTGGTGGAGATTCATTTTCAAAGGCATTATCTTTTTAAATGTGTAAAAATATCAACCGATAGCAAAGGCAGGAACAAGCTCGCAGGGAAGCCAGGGACGATCCCTTTTTGGTTAGGAGGCTTTGGGAAACATATTATCTATTCATCTGCAAAGAGAATTGCTCATGTAAAGTAATAATAGTGGTACACTGTACTCTTCGATCATGCAAAATGTGAAACTAGAATATTGGTGGCTTTTGGTTTTGCTGTTCGGTTTTGGCAGCCGTGGCGGCGGCCTTTCATAGTTTCTCGCACGTGTCTTTGTTGAAAGCACCCTTCCGACAAAAGAGCGCCGCCATATTAAGAAGGTAACAATTTCGCGAATACATAAGGTTTCACGCTGTACGTTAGCACTACCAAGATTTTTAGCAACATTTACCGTGTAAAATAGAACAATACTAAGTAAAACAAATGCACTTAGACTCATCAAAGTAGTTTCTGTTTGATATCACGGAGAAATTGGCATGTATTTGCGATATTAAATTCAAGTTGAAATAAAGTTTAATTTATTGCATTGCATCACCCGCATTCTGCAAACGCATGTCTGAATGAATTCATAACACGAGAACCCGTGTGGACCTTGAATTCAGTAACTATACGCATATTCATCCAGCGTTTCAAACGCCATAAACGCCGTTTGCCCCGTTTGAAACCCTGTTAAGTCAAAAGCGTTTCAAAATGTTTGAAACGGGTTTTAAACTGTTTGAAACCCATTTATTTTTGTTCTAAAAGCTGCGTTTAAGGCGTTTATTCAAAATTATGTTAAGCCCCCTTTTTGCTTGGAGGGTCACAATATTATTATGCTGCAAACTAATAAAGGAACTGTGGAGTACATGTACATCAGCTCCCACTTCAGGGATGTAGATAATAGCCGGAAGCCGGGAAAATTACCCGGCTGTGAACGCGATTTTCCCGGCTGTAAGGCACTACTTATTTCTCCAAAATGTTTTTAAATGTTCTCAGAAGATTGTTATTTATTTATTTCGTTTCTTTACACCTTCATTGCTGTCTTACCGGAACTGAAAGGTTAGTAAACACTCCATTTACGTGCGACGATCGCATCATTCGCATCGCATCGTCTATTTTGCAGGCTCAATGGCCAGCGGTATTCGTAGTTCATGTATGCGAAATAATGAACGCAAATTGCGTATCTCTGCCGGTTGAAATATTATTGCTTTATAATGTCGGGAAAAGAAAGAAAGATGATTCTGAGGCCGTTGGTGTCATGAAATTTTTTAAGTCTACTGAAAGAAACAGGATAAGTTCTAAGGAACCAAGTGACATTGCTGAAAGAAGTTCGATTTGCTCCGCTACAGAATCTGTGCAAATCAACGAGAGCACGTGTTCGGCCACTTCTTCACCTGTTGACGATCACTCTTCACGTACGTGGAGCGGAACAGAGCAGACCACAGTGATAGCTACACCTACCATCACAGATGTATTAACTTAATTATCATTCTGGGTTTCAGTTAACTAAATATTAATAAACATTAAAAACAATCAAGACTGCAGTTCATCATAACTTTATTACCTGTTACCTGATAAACCTCTGTCCTGAATGCCATTGATTTTGCCCCCAAAATCAAGGAAAATGCATCTCCGAGAGTACGCATTTTCAAAATTTCCCGGGGGGGCATGCCCCCGGACCCCCCTAGGTATAGCGTGCCAAAGGCACGCTAGAGTGGGCCTTCGGCCCAAATACCCGCCTATCATTGCTAGATTTCCGCCTGTTAAAAACTTTAGCTACATCCCTGCACTTACAGAACAAGACAAAAAGGCAAAAATTATTATTCAAATTCTTTGAGTAACCAAGTAACTACAGCATCTCTACATCAAAACAGCCACTGTTATGATCAGAATAACAACAGACATTAATACATCAACCTAGTCAAAACCCTTGGGACACTAATGCAATAGTTCATCAAATTGAGGCATCTTCCCTCCCACCCACCCCCCCTCCCAGTGCAGTATTGATGTTATGCATTCTTGTTTTAATTAAACACAATCAACACTGCTTGGGAGAGGGAGGGGACAGCAGAAATAGCCCCTTATGATAACATCTCCAGGCTTTTTTAAGAGGTAGAATAAGAGTTGACTTAGCAAAATGTGTCTTTGCACCTAATTTCCTGAAGTGTCCCAAGATGGTTTGACCAAGGCTGTATTTTGACTTGTTCCTACAGGACAACAAGTCAAAAAGATTCATTTATCCGGTTAAGTTCTGTTACCTGAAGGACCATCCATAATCATCTGAAGCTCTATCAAGAATCTTGATAGTGTCACCTGGAACACTACAAATTGGCCTGTTCCAACAGTCTCGTATTCTAGTGTACAGATTTCTGGTGTAGAAGCTTTCAAAATCTGCATACAGGGGGACAAATCCCTGAAAATATATTAATATAAAATGCTTGTTACATAATATCATTATAATTTATATATTGTTACATAATAATTGTTATAATAATGTTACATAATGTCTTTGCAAATGAGTCCCCAGTGGCTAATACACGGTTAATGCCTTAGTGGAGCTAAAATGCATGGATTCTTGCAAGTGACCTCCACAGCCCCCCTCCCCTCCCCCCCCCCCCCAACCCTCCCCCAAAAAAATCTTACGGGAAGCTTGTCTTTGGCACTCACAATCTTACAAACTGTCACATTCTTCCTGGATGCATCCCTGTACTGGTGTAGGAAAACAAGACCGCAAACAACGATAGAAATTAGTTTTTGGCTCCAAGGTTTGCTCACGTTCAGGAACTTTATTGTCAATTGAACTACCAAAGTGCACACATCTTTTTTAATCCCACTGTAAGTATCCAAAATTTGTTTAGTTTTGTTTTAAACTGTACAGTACTTTCTTTAAGCTAGGCCTTCAAATATAATTGATAATTTTACATTGAATTCAGATTAAATCTGTGTTCTTTTCTCATCTCTTTATCTGCAAATATTTTGTAAGCCCAACTTTACCTCTTGTTTGTTTCAGCACAGTGTCCAAACGTTTTGCCCTTGAGAGAAACGTGTCTGAACAATGAACGTCCAATTTTTTTTTTTGAAAAACTGATTTACATGCACTGTATACTGTAGAAAGTTCTGAGAGGGTTCCCCTTATCCTCCATATCCAAGGTACACACAATAATTATTTACACCACTATGAAATACAACAATCTTTTTTTAAACACACTTCTTGTATCGGAGTTATGTAATTGTATAAATTACACTGGGTAACTTTGATGTTACGGTGTATGCTAAAAATCCATATCAGAGAGTATTTTCACTTGAACAATGTAAGGATAAAAAAACGTCGTTTTATATACCCTCAAAGATGATAGCTAAAAACGAACATTGCCAAAATTAAAATGAAGTAACATCGTAAACAGCACACAACAAATGAAACATTGCATTCTTTGTCAATGACGACACACTCGTCTCCGACAGTGCTGAAATCAAATGCATCAAAACATTACGAAACTGCTTGTGTAGTGTACGTGATGCGTGCCTCGTGTTTGCAATTTGTGGAAAACCAACGCAGATCCCTATTGCACAAACAAATTTGTCAAGTGTACACTCTCAATATAAAGGTCTTTAGTTCAAGTATAGTAAAGAAAGCTTCAACCTTTAACAATAGCTTTTGGTTGACGCCTACAATCGATCGATTCGTATCACATCAATTCTACGCTAGAGGACAGCTGGCTGCATTGAATTGAACTCATGCGATCTTGCAGAATTTCACTTCATCTGGAAATTCGATAAAAAAAAAAAAAAGAGCACAAATACCCTTACGCACCTTATTTCCGTGTTCTTTGGGCGCTTTTGATTTCTCAAGCCCGTATTTCCGCAGAAAGTCACGCAGGTAACCGAAGAGAATCAAGAAGAAGTACGACAGATAGGTCAACACTGCCACTTGGAACGGAGTATCTTCAAATTCCTCCACAAAAGAGTCTTTGAATTCCCTTAGTTTTTCCTTTTCGTGCGCTGCAAACCCGTTCTTTTTGGCAGAAAAGCCATTTTTGTAGGATTTTTGCCCTACAGGGCTTGTCTTGTACGCTCCGGCGACCATCTTGAATGTGTCTCTGGTTCCTTTCAAATCGTTCCCAGCGTTCCCTCCTCCCCTTCCCCCGGAGGGCCCTGGGATATCAAGCATGCAGCGACATCAAAGTTGAGTGCGATCAGGCGTTCTTTCTTTCTTTTTCTTTTTCGGAAGGGAAAAAGTTGAGAGTGAATGAAAATACATGCATGCCACACCAAGAGCCATAATGGTCACACGTTTTATTGGCTGGAGGGCTCTCAGAAAAAAAGGTCACGATCATATGTTTTGATGTCGTTTTTGTTGATATAAACTTTATATAAAAATAAAGCAGACATAGAGAAGAGGGGCGCGGGCGCGAACAATGACTGCTGCAAACTGAGCCAAGGAAGTGAAACTTGTGTTGTAGGAGGCAGAAAACTTAACTGGAGGGCTACTTTGCCAGGGGCAAAGAGGGGAAGATAGACAAAAGATATCAAACACGCTATTTTGCCACTGTTTTTTAGCAATAACCAATAGAAATCTGTCATTTGTAAAAAGAGTACAATGTCTATTGCAAAAAGGAAATAGACAGCGCGGCCAGATACAGTAAAGATATTGTTCCTGGCGTCTTTTTCTTTCACTCTACGAAGTTTCAGCGTGATTTGAGCCCCCATCGACTTTCAAACCTCCTTCAAATACCGCTCCAAAATTCGCGCTCAAAATGCACACACTTTGGGGGCTATGCTTATTCAGCGACGTTTTTGAGTGACACCCGTCAACCGGAAGTGAGCTTTTTTCTCTTTTATATGCCTTGGCGGAACCAGATTTGTATGGCTAAGGGGGTGCTTACATGACACCGGGGCGACTTTCGCGCCGCGACGAGTTCACTCCGGTTCCCTCTCATGGCTCTACATTTGTTTACATGATACCACCACAAAAAGTCACGCCGGCGCGAGTCGCCCCGGCGTGAGTTCACTCCGGTTGTCGCACCGGGGCGAGAATTTCACTCCAGTACGAAATCTCGCAACGGTATCATGTAAACACGAAACGACCACCCGTTTAGGTGTGAAATCGGTCTAATGTTCGCGATTTTGAATCATACGTGCATTTTATCAAAATGAAGTGTACCTTCAAATAACGAGATCATATGTGAAATAACCCAGTCATCATGTAAACGCGATACGAAATCAAAAAGTCATGTCGGTATGAAACTCGCGCCGGTGCGAGTTTTCTCATGTAAACACCCCCTAAGTGTTCTTACTCTTAAAGAGACGATTTGCACAAGAATGTTTTAGAAACTCACTACCGAAGAGTACAAAAAGTCCACTTCCAGTTGACCAACGCCACTCAAAAACGCCTTTGCTTAAACTCCCTAATAAATCGAAAAGCTTCTGTTCACAGATAAGCAATCAGTGATTGCGGCGCGATTTCTGTAGCGGAGCAAAGCTGGGCCAGGCCGATCTCTAAATTGGAGAGTAACATATTATATCGGATAAGTGTTGAAACTATAGCGTCGGGGGTGGAAGCGGAATCATTAATCATGAATCACAGCTGTAAAATTAAAATGAATCATGAATTATTGTGTATACAAACTAAAGAATCATGAATCACTAGAGACTGTTAAAGGAATCATGAATCACGAAAAAGAATGTGAATGAATCATGAATCATTGGGTAAAAATAAGGAAGGAATCATGAATAACGAAGGACAAATGATTCCGCTTCCACCCCCGATATAGCGGATAGCTTTTCGTGCCTTACATTTGGCACCGCCGAAGTCACAAAGTGATGCCTTAAGATCCTGCAATTCAGTCGTAGCATTCAATCTGGCCTCTTGACTGCATGACTCTATGGAAAAAGATCCAACAAGAGTTTAAAAACCGGCGCCATTTATGCTAGCCTTCGCAGCAAGCGTTTTCGCGCGAGATCAACAAGAAAGTCGGGATGATTGCAAAAAAGAGAAAAAAATTGGCCCAATATTAAACTCGATCGGAAACGCTTCCTCCGCAGGTATCAGCTTTCAGTGAATCCCATATGCATCATGAAGCCAGAACCTCTGAGGATAAACGAAATTCTTGAAAAACATTTTTCAAGGCTGAATTTTTATTTTACCTATTTATAATCCACAAACCAGAAGAAACAACTGAGAATTTCATTAGGCCTCTCGTATTGTTCTTTTGAATCTCATACCGCAACGTGCCAACAAATACGCGGGCTCAGAAACAATAGCGCAATCTAAATTTGAATCTTAGCTTCGTTTGCACCTGCACCAATCAAATAAGCGAAACTCACGTGCGTCACTAGATGACGTCATAATAGAGTATATAAGCTCACGCCATCGAGCGAAAACCGCCAGTTAGCACTGACTTTCACTGTGTACTAGACTTACGCTACTGTTGTCGAGAGAAAAGTTGCTAAAACTCTCCCGAAATGGGTTGTAATCAAAGCAAAGTGAAATTTCAACAAGTGTTTAAGAGAAAGAGGGTAAGCGCAAGTTAGCCCTTGATGATTTATTTGTAATAAACCCCAAAAGTGATGTTTTTAAGCGTATTTTAGCTGTGTGATAAGACCGCGAGCGATATCCGTTGAACAACTATGGCGTCACCATTGCCATATAAGGGAAAAAATTAAATAAATTCTGACCAATCACAACACACCGTCCTCGGCGCCAGCTTAACCATATAAGGAAATAAAATGAGTTAATTCTGACCAATCACAAAATATCGTTTTCAGGCCACTGTGGCATAGCACATGCATAACCAGAAAGGGAAATAAATGTAATTGAATGATTAAAAGGGAACAATTGTTGCTCCTATAAATATCTAAGTGTAGTAATCGTTCACCATTAGCTTAGAATGCCTAAAATGCGTGCAATTCCGCAATAGCTTTAGGCTGTCCATATATGTAGCAGCTTGTTTTGTCGACGTCTCAAGTGTGGACATTTAAAATAGAGGGATTAAGAGTCACGTTTGCGACAAACGGCAAGCCTCAGATTCAGGTTAGAACATTTCTCAGAGGAAAAAATAAGAAGATGAAAACAATCCAGAACAATTCTTATGGATAAAACTGGCGTAAAAGTACTTATTTTTAAGTACAAGTAATAAACAGTAAACGACAATTAATGGGAAAACTTGGTCACGTGGTATAAATTCAACTTAACTCTCAGCGCGCGCACGTTTAGTAACTAAATAATCTCGCACAGAAATATTTTAGCCGGGTTTCTACCAGTTTTTAACTAAAAGACCGTCAGATCAGACCTAAAAACTAATCTTATTCTTGACTCTATGACTCCAAGCTCTGCCTTTGCAACGTTGATAAGTATGAAGCAAGGAGAGAAAACGCAAAAAATTGTGGCTAAATACGTATATGATCGCTTCCGCGAAAGAGTTAAATATAACCTTGTTTAATAGTCGTATAAATTTTGCAAATATACACCTCTGTAATTATTGCACGAAAATCTTTGTTATCGTTATAAACACATGTGTCTATAGGCGCTCTGTTGATAATAAAGCACTTATCTATCTATCTATCTATCTATCCATCTATCTATCCTGATAATCAAATTCCCAAATCATCGGCAAAATGTCGGCATGCATGGGCGAGAATAAAAAAAAATGCTTCAAATACCAACAGGCATCGAGTTGACTTTTAACCGCCTCCGCTCGTGCTTAATTATATTACAGTTAGTGAATTCAAAAATGCACGAATTCAATAATCAAAGAACTCATTCTCTAAAAACTAGAATAACGTAAAACATTATCATTCTGAAAGAAAAAAAGGGGGTTCAAATTGATCTTGAGTTAAGTTCGAACGTTGTAAGCTTCATAGGCGTAGCACATCAACTAAACTTTTGTCTCGGTAAAAAAAATTAAAAGTGATGTAGAACCGAAGACTAAGAATTGGCCATTTCAGAGTTGCCCCAAGCATATGTTTCAAAGCGAGGCTAGGCGGAAAGCCATTTACATGCAAATGACCTTAATATATTTTCATGTAAATCAAAGTCATTTTCACAAAAGTTTTTGCACTTGGCCTTGCTTTGAAAGTGAGGGATTTTGGAATTCGATGAGAAAATAGCCTGATTGCTCCAGCCAAAATCTTCAAATGCGAACAATTCCGGATCACAATTGATTTCCGCTCCATTTAAGTAATTAAAGAACTCAGTAAATGTAGAATAGCACACTTATGACAAGAGAAAACTGAAAGGCTTTAGCTAATGAAAAGCAACACTTTTTGGTTCTCTTAGGCGACCAAGAGAACAACTACTTGGTATGTGGAGTTTGAAACTGAAGCTGATTGCAGTTATGAATCCAGCTCGCCTATCAATCAAACAATTCCACAGAAAACAGCCCCAAAATTCACCACTCAATACGAGAACAACGTCTCTCCTTTAACTTTCATGATGAAGAAAGATAGCGAGTGGGTGGAGTTATACGATAAAGAAGAATTGATTACATGTATGAAAACATGTTTGAACTATGAAGGTGTCCTTGAAAATGGAACACACGTCTTTATGCTTACTCCAAGGCAGCTGCTAGAGATGAAAACCTATGAAAATCAATGTATTTATGAACTACCCTGGAAGGGTTGTATGGCCTTGGAGTACTTTATTAGGTAAGTGAAAGGTATGCTATAATACAAAATGAAAGCCTGACGTTTTTGCGTAATAAAATTTGACCTCACTTAAACAGAGATTTTATTTGAAAAGCAAAACACCTTATGGGCTGCGTTGGTCGGTTAGGAGGCGGTGAGATCCTGCCTCAATTTGCTGTGGTTTGCGCAAACGTCGTATCGGATCACGACAAAAAATGTGCAAGGGCTGACCGTTCTTATGCGTCAAATCATCACCCTTAGGGAGAGCTAGATCAGTTAGCGAGAGATCGGATAATGGCACCCGAAAAGAAAATTGAGTGATATCCACATAGTTGCTAAGGCTATCCTTGAAAAGTGTATGGCTAGCCCCAACAATTTTGTTCCTCTTGCTAAGAATTTTTTGTCTAGTCATCATGATATCATCCGCACCGTGCAAAATACCTTAAGATTATATCAAGAGGCATTGTTCTGGTTAGCAAATCTGAATGGTGCACAAAAGACACTCGCGTAAGAATTTCAAATTTAGATTGGTGTAAACGGAGACAGATTTTAACTCCCAATCTTTCCATGTTTTAATTCCACAGCTATATTCAGAAGGCAATTGAAACAAAGGTTGAGAATGATCCCTTTGTTCTTGTCACTGAAGATATTGACAATGAACCAGGTTGCAGCAAAATGTGCGCCAATCTGATTAAAAAGACCTGCCAAAGACTGCAGATGAGGTATGCTAAAAGATGATAAATAAATACACGTTGTTTAGTCTGCTTTTGAAGCATTAAAGTGCAAGCTGTCTTTCTCAATTCCTACCCCAGTTTCTTGGACTTTTGATCTTTCGCATTCCCGGCCATCTCCTTTCTCTACCCATATGTTCTTCTTCTTGTTGCTCGTCTTCCTTTTTTCTTTCAACCCGCGCCTCTTTGATTTCGCGTGCAAAAGACGCTGTAGATAATTAAAATCAGCCTTGCATTCACTGCCGGTTATTGTTTCAAGTATACTCGTAACGTGAAAACTAACTTTTAATACGTTTCATGCTGTAATTAGCGGTTTTGAAAGGAAAAGATAGAAAAAATATATAGTAATCTAGCTTTATATAATATAAGCGAAGGAGAGCCACGCCCAAGTAAAAAATCTTACCAACACTACCCGTTTTGAAGTACATACGATATTTTACGATACCAAACTCACCGACCATAGGCGGAGTTTTATTATTTGCATTATTCTCTAATTGTTACAAATAAAAAGCACAGCCTTAGCCATGAATAATGTTAGGTTAACTTTTGTCTTACACAGGTTTAAAGGGGAATTGGAGAAAGTATACATCTACAGACCATCAGGTCTGCTCGCACGTGAGCTCTCCGTGCGAAAGCTTTTCAACCTCCCCTTTGTCAGGTATGAATCACTGCAAATAATTGTATTAGAAAAGGATCGCTTAACCATCCTAATGAGCCTAATGCAAGATTGGAATTATATATTAGAAAAAAAGTTGAGGCTTTCTGTGTTTTAAATTCGTCAACTTATTTATTCGATGTATTTCTTCTGTTGCAGCTATGAAATTGAGAACAAGGTTGTTATAGCTAATGATCAATTCTCTATAGCACAGCTGACAAAAATCTCAGGTATGTAAGTGCTTTCAGCTAAGTTTCTATATGTAACGAACAGCTCCTTGGTTTTCACAAAAAGAACAACGGAAAAAGAGGCTAAGAAATACTCGAGACTGAGGTCGTCTTTTTTATCACCATTGAATATATTCTGATCTCTTGCCTTGCACTAGTCGAAATTCGGGTTTCTCCATATAAAGAACACAGTCCCTCCTCCGTCAGCCATGCATGCAATGACATTTGCGTATGCGATGAAGGCGTTACTCGCTTGCAATCAACCATCGAACGTGAGTGACATCTAGTAAATTTGCTTTCACGAACCATTGATAACATAAGCAGCCTTTTGGGTAAATGAGCCCAGTAAGGAAATAATAGATGTTTTAGGTTAAAAGGTTTCCATGTAAATCAATTAAGACGACAAATGGGGAAGGAGTTTTGCCTCTCCGTAATTGCAAGCAATTCACTGACAGAACTCATCGCTTGACTTCACTCATAATTGTTACTCACTTTCTTTTGTAGGCTTACGTAGCAGACTCCAGGTCATGCACCAAGAAGCAGTTTTCGTGAAAAATGACGAAATTCAGTCGCCTTATATGGTGGTCTGCGGAATTTATAGCTTATATTTCTAAAGAGACTGATTAGTTATGTAAAGTTGCTTAGTACTTGAAACGCTTAGATTATGTAACTAAAAAAACAAAACTTTAAATAGCTTCCTCCCTCTCTTTGACACATGAAAATGATCCTTTGGCTGAATCTTAGTATATTGTTAACGTTTAATGACCTAATATTACAATCATATCATACATTGTCAATCTAAGATTCTAGTTATATTTTGATTGCTCAACATTTTAACTCATACATTCTCTAAGAGGAAAACTCTTGAAGTAAACACTGCACACCAATGCAACGCAAATAAATACACTTTCTAAAAAATTGAATATCATGAATATATCATCGAGTAACCTGCGAACCGCAGACGTATTTCCGGGCGTCGCTTCTCTCCCTCCGAAAAATATGAGGAGAGAGAAGCGACGACCGGAAATACGTCTGCATGCGGTTCGCAGGTTAATCATCGAGCGCCATTCACTAGTGTTTAGATATAATTTTTCTATGAATATTTTGTGGTTCATGATTATTATAGGAGTCTAATGACGTCCTATCGATTATGAACCGGCAGCGGCTTTAACGAATCAGACTGGCTATTTTATAGTCAATGGTCTTAAGCCATTTTAAAACGCGAATATACTGAACAAAGTTCGTTTGTTGTATTCGTTGTGTAATTTGAACTTATTAGTTCTTTTAATGTGAACGGTTTAAAATATTTCATGTTTTTAGACCTCGTAACGTCACTCACTTAATTGTCACTGGTTGAACTGTGTTTGCTTTTGTCAGATAAAATAACTGAGATACAAGCAATTTTTTTGGTCGAAAAACCCATTTTTTATTACAAAAGTACAATCCTATAACACCTATTTATTATTTACATGTTTTATTAGCTAGATAGTTATACAGATATATATAGGCCAAACCTTTTAATGGCTTTATGACCGGTGCAATAATCCCCCTGTCTGGGATATTGGGAAAACGCTCAAGCTTGCAAATCTCATGTTTGTAAATCTCTCCGACGCTTTTCGAATGTTTTTCCAACATCCCATGCGTGTGCTTATTGCGGTAGCAAGCCATTAATAAGGATTAAGGAGTCGTAGTATTGTAGTCAATGTAGATGGTATAGGCTTATTTAGTAATATTAATAAACAATGCAACTTTGCTGTATCTGTCGTGCAGTTATGACTCCGTTGTAATGATAATAATAATAATAATAATAATAATAATAAAGTTATATAGGGCTTATTCCTAAAAAGTCCACAAGCGCTTTACATCAATGACACTTAAAAAAATGCATGAACTTTCAAAATATATACAATCAAATAAGAAACATTTTAAAAATGCTAAAACTTACTTTGAAAGTTAAAATATCACTTCAATAAATAAAACCTAAAAAACTAATCTATTCCGAATCTCAAAAGCCAATTTCCAATATACCCTTTTACGGTTGTGAGGGCATGCTGGGTAATCAGGACAAGATGGTGGAAAAATCAAAAGTTTGTATGAGAATGCAAAGTCATTTCGATTCTTGCTAATTGAATATACATGTTACTTTCCCTTTGAAAAATGTAACTAATGAACTTAAAGAAACTACAAACCAAATCTGGAGTGCATAGCAGTCATTTGTTGCCTTTTAGAAAACCTGAGTTCTTCCATACATTTTCTGCAATCAGACAACACAAAAATTACAGAAAATGTATGGAAGACGTCAAATTTTCTAAGAGGCGACGAAGGACTGCTGTGCACTCTAAATTTAGTGTTCAGTTTTTTTTAAGTTCAAAAGTTAAAGTCTGCAAAGAGAAAGTGACAAATATAGTCAATTAGGAAGAATTAGTTGGCTTTGAATTTCCATACAAACGTTTGAATTCCCCGCAAGCTTGACCTGATTACCCAGCATGCCCTCACAACCGTAAAGGGGTCTATATTAGGGGTGACGAATGGTCTTTACGAGCATTCGCGAGCATGCCGAGCACTACGATTTTTTTGCGAGCAAGAGCAAAAATAAAACATTTGCTTTGCGAGCTTGCGAGCAACGCAAAAATTTGGGGAGCACGAGCAAGCGAACACTCGTTTAAATTTTGCGAGCAGTTAAAAATTTTAATGGACCATTCATCACCCCTTATATTAAAAAAAATGTCTAAATTTATGCCGCAACAATATGCCTTTTTGAAAAGGAAGGTTTTCAGCGTTTCTTTAAAGCTAACTAAAGAGTTGTCTCCCCTACCCTTTCCACATAATCGAAGATCACCGCCAGAAAAAAACCGCTTTGTGTGCTTAAATGTCAGCTGATTTTATTTAGCAACAGAACGGGAACGTCTGCTGACGACGGAAAAGCGCGCGGAAAGGACTAAATGCGACTTCCGGTACCCAATTTGCCTCTCTGCCATTGGTCAAGCCAGTTGTGCGATTAGCGCGCCGTCGTCAGCTGACGTTCCCTTTCTGTTGCTAAAACGAAGGCCTGATTTTCCACCTGTCTGAAAAAGGCCATTTCAAGATATATGGCGACAACTAATCACGCCTTGGCCTGAGACTGAACAGCCGACAGCTCGCGACGTCACCACTGGCTTCCCTACGAAGTGACGTCTGAGAAACGAGCGCAGAAATTCCATACTGATATCGTAGCCACTGCCCAGATCTGGATAGTGCTTCTCATTGGTTGAAGCAAATTTTCAGCCAATCAGAAACACTACCCAGATCTGGGTAGTGAGATGTCATCAGTGTGGCATTTCTGAGGTCGTTCCCCAGACGTTATTTCGCGGGAAAATCGTTGGTGGCTGTTTTCTCACGGGCTTATCGCGCTTAAATATGAACAAAACATCGCCTGTGTAGAAGGGACGTCTAGATACCATGAATTTATTGTGACATAGTTTATTAAGACCCCTTTTATTGTTTCATTTCCTGTGCACCTTTTTACTCTTCCAGACATGCGCTTTCATTTAAATCGGTTCCTGTTTTTTGGGTCTTCAAACAACGGCTTTAAACTCGATGCTGTTGACTTACTATGTAACCATCATACACAGCTGAAATATAATTGTCGATGTGGTGTGTACGAAAACACGGAACCCCGGTTTCTCGATAGTTCCGTTAAAAATATAACTGTGGAGAAGCGAAATAATATTTTAAAATCATAATATGAAACCCCTAACCAGTCCACTTTGCTTTGTTTGGTGGTTTGTTTGTTTGTTTTTGACAGCAGTGCCTCTCCCACAAACTTTTCGCTGCATGGTCTGTATGGGCCGCAGAGCTTGAGATCAGCGCCACTCTCACTCCAGGTCGAAGAGTGCACACTCCATCTTAGCTTGCAATATTACATCGTCCCTGACACCTTTATTAAGCCGGTTGGGTACTCCCTCCTACCTGCCGCCTGAGTCAAACTTAACTACACTGGCTGGACGATAGACTGTTCACAGTCCCCTATTTTTCTATGAGAACGTCGAGGTTATACGGCGGCCATCTTGAATGAGTGTCAAATCTAGTTAGGGTGCGGGGGACCATTTCGAAAGATGGCCGCCAGTAACGCAAAGCTCTCGATCTCGACGGTTCTACGGGAAAATAGGAGACTGTGAACAGTCTAGCTGGAGGAAAACGCAGGCCTTCCTTTACACCACTTGCGTGGGAAATTCCCTGTGGCCACTGTGGCATCAGTACTCCCAACGTGTCATGGAGCTAAAGACACAGGACGCCCCTATTTCTGATTGGATTTCTCGCCCCAACCCCCCTCTGTAACTACTAGTAAAAAATACACGCACGACTTTTACTCTACTCAATGTTGTTGTTGCAAACCCTGCAACTCTGCACATAAAACAACTTTCCGGACAAGGTTATTGCCGGGACCTTCAAGAAATCAATGGACATGTCCGGAACGCATTGAGGGCAGACTAAGTTGTCTACTTATTTAAATGGTTGTGAATCCTATTTTTTAACGTATAAAAATAACCCCAAATTCCTCTTAGATAGGTCAAATGCAACTCGTGACAATAAAATAGCCATAGTAAGTAAAGTAAAAAAGTAATCGTTTTATATTCTATGACAGTATACACATTTAAGTATGTTTCCTGCTGCGATGATAATGATCTGATTGCGTACCGCCGACTCTGGACAACGTCTTTAAGAACTTTTGACATGTGTTCTAAAACACCAAGATGTTCTGGGGGAGGAGTGGTAAAAATGAAAATTTTCCTAATTGTAATAGACCTTTCTCACGATACCCGCCATCTTTGGGCGAACAAAAGATGAAATTTGCCAAATGGGACTGATCGCTGTCGAGGTTAACAAGATGGCGATTAATAGTCTTGCAAAAAGTTCATTTCGAGTTTCGACAAGATTTACGTCATTATTGTATGCTGTGAGGACATCTACGGTCGGTCGCTACAGCATCCAAAGAAGTAACAATGATTTCTTCTACCCATAATTTGCCACTATCGTCTTTACTGTGAAACGTTCTTTATTTTCTACTGTCTAGAGTAATCAAACTCGACAGCTATTTCTTGCATTGGCAGCTTTTATTACTTGCTTGCCCCCTTAAAATCATAATCTGAAGCGTTCAATCGCGAACGCACGAGACAAGAATTTTACTCTTGTTGGGATACTTGCGAACTTAAAAGTGTAATCAACTGATTAAGATAGTCATATGCAACCTCCGCAAAGATCCATTGCTCCTTGTCTAGTTTTTTGTTGTTGTTGTTGGATTCCCTTGCGACGTGTCAAATACACTTTTTCTCTACTTTCATGAAAATTTCATTCGATATGGTGTACAGTAAAAACCCGCGAGTAAGAATCTACATTTTCCCAAGTTGGCCTAAACAGGTTCTTGCATAAATGGTAATTAGCACAAATTTAGGCTATTTAGGTTGTTAAGCAAGTTCTTATTTTCTGAAAAAAAAAAAAAAGACATTGTAGCTAAGAGCATTTATGGTATTCAGCTTTATAAAATCTGCATACCAGACATTGAAGATTCTGAATATTGACTTATCTTATCTTAGCTCTTTTTAGATTTTAGAAAATAAAAACTTGTTTCAAATTTTAGGCTTAACCGGGTTCTTGTATAGATGGGGCCCAACTGGCAAATATTAGCCCAATATGTTCTTGAAAACCAGGTTCTTAGTCACGGGATTTTACTGTATAGAATTATCAACCAACAGAGCCGGTTGGTTGTCGGTTGGAAATAGTGGTTTTCCATCTCTAGGGATTCTGATTGGCTACTTCGAGCCAGCTTCCTAGCCAGTCAGAACCAGTCATGACTTGTCACGTGCTTTCTCCTGCTTTTGGTGTCCGCCCCGTAGATTTGTTCCGAATTAAATGTGATTAGCTTTTCGAGTATAAGCTGCTGTAATTTTGTGAGGGCACTATCTACTAAAAAAAGCTCACTCTTGTATACAGCCTGCTAAGGGTTTGGGATAATCATTAAATTATTAACATCTAAACGTTCTCACGTCCACTGCCTAATTTCAAAGGGGACTGAGAATGATTCCATTATGGGATTATCGACATAAGACTCGCATATAGTACGAAAGAGCGCACCAAGTTTTACAAAATCCTCAAGTCCGGTGTAATTGGGTCGTTATTGAACGAAGATATCCAAACTAAGAAATATAGAGAAGCCCGACTCCATACTTAATCTTCTTTATTATTTTGAGTTTTTAAATTTTATTGGCCTGATTGTATATTGGCACAATTAAAGACAACTTGAGGATTTTGTAAAGCTTGGTGCGCTCTTTTGTATCATATGGGTCTAATGTCGATAGTCCCATAAGTAATGGACCTACGCTCAGTTTGAAATTGGGCAATGCAACAACCATAATGCACAGCGCATGTGACGTCCTCATACAAATTGGCTGTTATGCTTGAACTTTCTTAAAATACTTGAATTATATAATAAAGAGTCCATTTTAAGGCCCTCTTTGAAAGCCATTACTTCATGAAACATCTTGGATTTCTTTTGCTCCTTCTTTCATTGTGTCTGCCACCATTCCATACACTGTAGTCCAGGCCTCTCTCGCTTCAGATGTGAACTTCTCTCCCAGGCCCTTTTCTAGCGTGCTCAGTAAGGCAGCTCCTACCGGCTGGAAAAATGGCGTAAAGAATGCGATGTTGTAAGTAAGGCCTTCAGCTAACACTTTCCATAAACGGTGGTTGGTTTTCGGCGGAACTGGTGGTAGAGGCAACTAGGCCCCTGAAAAACATTTCGAAACTGAAGGAATGTCAAAAACGTATACTTGGGGTCGGGGTCCATTCGTCGTTTGTTTCATTAAGTGTTTGTACTTTAGTTAGATGAAAACAACAACAACAACAACAACAAAGAAACATAATAAAAATTTAAACAACATACTTAAGATCACGTCCTACGATTCTGCGTTTTACTAACATCCAAGATAGAAATATCGCAACTACTGCCTTTCATGACAGGTCCATGCAATACGTGTTTTGGACAACTGTTGTTTGTATGAAACTTCCTGAGCTTTGTTCCATGTTGTCAGTCTGCTTCCGCGGTATTTGAGAGGAGGAACTAGAGACGAAATGCCCGGGGAAGTACTCCCTGGAATTCTTTGTGGGGGTGAGCCGCCCGGTTCTCCAAATCTTTACCCTATTTCAGATCAAACTGAAATTGTCATTTTTCACACCCGTTGATAGACCTGGCCTCAAAGAAATTATGTCACCATAACAACAACTGCAACAAAGATTTCTTAAAATCCATTTCGAATTCGCCTATTTCTCTTTCCTTCTCACTCGCATTTGGTTCTGAAACGATAAATACCTTTATACACTCCTGTAGTTGCCTCAAAAACTATATCCAATTCCAGACCAAAATGGGTAAAGTCTATCATGTCTATAACCGTTTTCAGACCAAAAAGGGGCAAAAACCATGTCCTTTGGGGCGGCACATATCTATATGACTTATAAAAGGGAGTGCTACCCGGAGCAAAATGCTAAAGAGGCCGGGTCAATGCTTTTACCGAAGTTATAATCAAACCCTAATCAATCATACCCCATAATGGTGTTCTTCAACTTTGTACATGCTATGCCTCGCTCCCAGATCCTTAAGAGCAGGAACGACGGAGCCCAGATCGTTGAGTGAGGTCACGGCCAAATCAACATGTTGCATAGTTACCAGTGATTGCTTCTTGAAGCGAGCATCGCTTCTTAAGACGTCTTCAGATAGTTCGATGTCTCTAAATGAAAACAGCTGCAGTAGCTCTGGCGAATCAGTGAATAACCTGGGCGAAGACCAAAAAGTAGCGTTCGTTTAAGTACTTTCCATTCTGACGAATATTTAAAGGGTAAAAGTGTATTCCTCAATAGCTTTCTAGCATCTATAATCTTTACCCTACAAGAACTGTTGTGGTAAATGACTGAGCGGTAACGGAGGGGAACTTGACGGCAGAGACCAGTTTATATGGATTCTGTTTCAGACCTACTGACTTTTTTGACCTTAACTCCGCCTTTGTGTATAATTTTGTGCGAAATATGTGAAACGCGTGCCCCAGAAGAATAAATGCTAGAATTTGGCATTGTTGATGCTTCTAATTACAAAAACAGTTTGTATGTGCTTTTAATGTTAACTCTTCATTTTAGATACAATTCAATTAAATGCAACGTCAGTGCAGAATGGCATAGTTTGTGAAAATGGGTGATGGCTTAGAAAACTGCATGTTACTCCGCCAGACAGTATCTTTCATTCAGCTTTCCTCCTTTTGCTTATAAGATCAATTTTGTTGTTATCAAATCTGGGTCGTTTTTACGTACCCTGACCTGAAACAAGCGAAGGCAGAGGTGTCGTCGTATCGCTAGTCCGAGAGAATTGAAATACTTGCTTTTGACGGCTAGTCTCTGTGACATCAAGAAAGCCCTATCGGCTTCCCTAAGGAGAGCATTGACATTGATCCCAATAAAAGCTATTCCATTCCTTTCTTTCATTTAGAAAAAATTGATAACTTTACACTTTCAAAATAACAGATTTTAGTATGGAAATACCTGACGTAGAACTCGATGCCTATTTGTTGTAAATCCAAAGATCCCTTTACTATTCCCCACGTGTTTTGTACGATTAAAATCTGTTTAGGAGTAAGAGGTCCATGTTTTTCTGGTTTGCTGTCTGTAGTCTGCTTGTCTTTACCAAACGACTCTGTGCCTGATTCTGGTTGCTCACTAATCTTTCCTTCCTTCTCTTGATCAGCTGCTACCGGCTTTGTTTGCTTAATAACTGGTAAAGGTGCGTTTTCCACTCTTGTTGATTTACTGTTCCCGCATCCCATGTTTACTAATTAAAACATGCAATTAGGACGAGTTATTCCCCTGATCATCTCGGCCTTTGGTGATGACATATGCGGGTATAACGGAAATACTTGTCTTCCAATGACAAGGGGAAGCGATTTTCAGTTAAGACATATCGCGTGTCGCGTAAAGTGTTTGTCGCAATTACCTTTTGTTTTCAACTTGACAGTAATCCCCCCTTTTTATTAGTTCTCTTTTTACTATTAATTACCGTAAATCCTCTATCAAGCCCCCCGCTTTTCTATTAATGATAATTCTTCAATAATAAATGATAGACTGTATTAATCAATCACGACTAGTTGATTAATTACTTATCATACCAAACTTATCCCTAACGTAATTTTTGTACCAGTCAGCAACAGAGTTAAGACAGTTAAGTTATAGTTTGCTTCGCGAGATGGATAATCTGAGCGCAAAATTCCAAATCATATTCGTACAGTAACTCCATTTCGTAATCGTAAGTTAAATATGAATGTCGCTGTTCAATCTTTTCCTCTCGAGATGAATGAAGAGTGTGTGTGTGCAGACTTCAAGTTGTTCAGAGAGTCGAAAGCAGCAGTCGCAAGCAACATTGCGTAATAGCATGGTCACGTGATGACAGATCACGGTTGAACAGTAATAGGTTATGCACTTGTCACTGGAAATCGAGACCTGTATCGACGCTAGTTTAGATCGAACATCGCAATGAACTGATATACTTAAAATCTCAAACAGAGAATAAATCTTTTCATAAAGAAGTATACAGTTAGTCTAGATTTGCAAAGTATTCTCGGAAGTTTTTTTGCCTCCTTTACTGTTTTCATGTATAAATATCATGGTCAGAGTTTGCCCTGTCTGTTCTAACGATTTACCTCTTTCGGAATTTGGATAGAACTCTTAGGAAGAAATTTGTTGTTCATTCCTAGGTTGTTAAGAACAACACTAAATAATCTAGCTCACTGGAATGAAGAGTTTTAATTTCAGTTTGTTTTTGTTGTTCTCTTTTGACAAGAAAATCCATTTTCCGCTTCGACGACCCAAGATAAAAAAGGTAATCTATCAAAGATATTAGATTAGCAATATGGAATACGCGCTTTTGTTTCTCACTTTTTTTTTCTAAAATTCTGGTCGAGGTTCATGAGTATTTTAACGAATCTAAGTGGTAAAAAAGGGACAACAACAAACACATGCAGAAATACATCAGTTTATGGCACATTTTCTGAGGTTGGTATTTAACCTTAATCGTTTACGAGGTGCTTATTGTCAAGGATACAACAAAAAATAAACTTTCTTGGTTAAGAATATAAACAGTGATAGCGAGAGTAAGTAAACTTGTCAATCTAAGAAATACCAATATAACGAAGCTCGATATGGTTGATACCTGGTTGTGGTCAGGATCATAAGCAAGACTGTTTTTGCACTCTGTGTATCACCCTTAAGCCTAAAGAACTAAAAACCCGGAAAAAACTGTCGGGAGCAGACATTTCGGGGCCATGTATTAGATTCCTGTGATTTAGCTATAACTGATAGTCGAGACGCGCAGATTTGGAAAGTGAGATACTGAGCTAACATAAATGCTAACAGCGCTGTTTTGAGAGAGTTCAAGGTAACTAAATCGCAGTGAGATTTTTGACGATAGACTGGTCATTCGAGTTAATTAACAGAGAAAGGAACTATAAGTTAAGGCATTAACATACCTCAGTCCACAGTATTTGCTGGCTGTCTGCAACTTCAGGCGACAAGTTAAGTTTTGATCTCTTTTCATGTATCACTCAAGCCCTGAAATACGGCGTTCTTGACTAGGTTGAGTAACTGGTACAATTGCGTGAAAAATAACACTGAAAAACGTCGTAAATGAAACTGGAACTCAACCGGTGAAAGATAATGTTTAGTAACAAATACCTGATTGCAGAATGACTTAACTGATTGGACTGCTCGAATCTCAGTAACCTATTTCGGTGAGTTCAGGTCATTTGCATAATGAGTAGGTTAATCAAACTATTGCGGCTTGTTATGCAATCGCCACAGCTTTTTCAACTTAGTTTTTCATAATAATTTCCGTTTTTTTGTACTAGCTTAAATTTTTATTCTTTTTTGCTACATACTTCGCATGGTTCCTATGAGAAAAATGTCTCTAAAGATCAGGCATTTAATCCTTAAACTGGGGGGTGAATCATTTTCTGTATTCTCATGACTTCTATGTTTGTATAGGCATTGTTCTGTAAAGAGAAATTTTATGCTGATCACTGCTGAAAACCATAAAAGGTCGAGGGCTCTATACAGCCGAAATTTCAACAACTGAAGTTTGATTTAGTATTAAGACTCCGAAGAAAAATGAAACGAAACATATATTGAGTCCAACACCCCTTACGAGACCACTCAAAAACATGACAGGACGCACAGGGCCTCGACTGTAAGTACCGCAAAGGAATGCTAGTGCATTGTTGTACATTGTACAAATTCATCGCGTCTCGCTGGCTTTTCTTCCCCCAGAGGCCAGTGAGGCGTCTTAATCTATTATTACGTCAAGACTCATGTCAATACATCTATTTTTCCCTTTTAAAAGAATAAAATAAAGCCTGAACAAAGGAGTCTTTCAACAGAACATTTTTGATAGGCGAGATTGTCAAATGAGGAAATCACGGGGAAATCATCAGAGTAGAAAATTTTGGCAAGCTGTTTGAATCGGCATAGTGTTTGCTTTACTACGATAGATTGTAGTAGAATGCTAAAAGCAAGCAGAGCATAATTGGCACATATTTCAATACGCGAAGCAAGGTAATTCGAAATCTGTAATTTAAACTAAAGCTTATTCCAGAACTGAATTTATTCGGAGCGTTTTAGTATCATCTAACTACCCGTCTGCCGACTTCCGGGCTCCCTCTTGCGATCCCTCGAAAGATACTCGTCTCTCCATTGTCAAAAATAATCTAAGGAGTTCTTGAAACTAACTGCAATAAATTAAATACTTTCTTTCTCTTCATTATCAATTGTTCTGTTGTTACTGAGTTACAATCTAACTAGCAAAAATTAACTGCATAGGCGTACGGGCCGGGGGGGGGGGCGAGGGGGGCTGCAGCCCCCCCAAATTTTGGGCAACTCAGATTTTTTGGGCAGCAAGAGAAAATTTGGGCAAAGCCAATTTTTAAAGACGTTTCTGTGTTTTTTTTTTTATTAGTTTAAAGAGACAAATATTTTCTATTTTAATCTGAAAAAATCCTGAAGTCAGCGTAATAATCCAGTTACTTTCTCTCGAGACACTCACAGTGGTTGCTTAGCACGTGATGAGTTTTTGGTTATAGGGAAGGGTATCATTTGTTGATTTACATATTTATAGTTTTTTATTGTTGAGCACTGTACTGCACTACATTGCACTGACTGGAATGCGCTCTTTCCAGTCGTGAATTAATTATATTAGTTAATTAATTAGTTATTAATTAGAATAAACTTCCGCATATCTTTCTAGAATCATCTCCGCCCGTAGAACAGTGTATGGCAGATAGCATCAGCAACAGTGAGTGTGAAAATGAAGAAGGGAATAGTACTCAGCTCGAATTTCGAGAAGAATATTAAATTTTTTGAATAATCTATCAAACAATAATTTATAAAAGTGGACTGAAATGTTTACAAAACCGCTAACAAGAGCGCCTCGTTGCATACTAATGAAATGGAATCCTTCTCTCTAGCAATCGGCCGGAGCTATCTCCATGATCTTTTACACACGTTTTTAAAAAGATTGAAGCTACTATGAGGTGAAATTGCATATCAAAAGAGATTCGTTTTCTACAGATAACGGCCAAACATCAAGATTTTTTTTTTTACCATATTTCTAAAACTTCATCCCAAAATATCCCGATAACTCTTAAAATATCTGTTCGGAAGACGATTTGGTAACTAGAATTTTCGGAACATTTGTTGTAAAATTTCTTGCTTGCCTGCCTCTCCTAGAATTTTCGAACATCTTAAAAATGGTCTAATTGCCCATTTTTAAAGGTCACCTAGAATTTTCGCAGTCTGCCAGTTCGAAAAAGAAGTTAGTATTTTAGTATTTTAGTTAGGTTTGAAGCGAAAAAGTAAAGTTGCAAAGTAGCACCTCTACCATAGCTTAATCATTCTTTATGTTTGTGTGTCAACATTCTACTCATTGTGAAACATTAAATGGGATTAAGATCCCACAAAGCTTATAACTCTACATGGTGCTGTACTGCCTGTAAAAACCCTCTGCGTCCTCTCATGGGAGTGGTCGCTTACGAGAATCGTAACCCAGTCCTCAGATGTTCTCTCTTGTCCCGCTGTCTGCGCGAAGTCTGGAAAAGGGTGGGTGGGGAGTTCTTGGTGAGTCTCTCTCGATGACGTCACGGTCCACGATAGATTCCAGGTTTGACCGAGCAGAGAACGCCTTGGGACTAAGCTGCTTTTACGACTAGTGTAGTTCAGTGGCGGACTGAAAAGTTCTTCGCATTGTTTGAGTAGCATACTGAGTACATATAAAGAATATAGAGATCAGACGATCGATCAAGTGGCCGCTTACAAGAGGCTAAAAACAGTGGAAACTTTCCACGTTTAATGAATAGAAAATTTTGGTCAAGTTTGGGAAGTTTTCAAACTTGTCTGGTTACCCATGTCTATCCCTTTTTCAAACCAAAAATAATATTATAAGTTCTATATAATATAAGTTCCAGTCCAATTCATCATTGCAAGAAGATTGCAGCTATTCCTCTTCTTGACTCCTCAATTGTCCAAATGCAAGATCGATTTTCAGACCAAGATGGCCACGCCTGCCATCTGCTTTGCCGTGCCATCGACTATAGTAAAGAGGGCACTGCAGCTCGATCGAGTGAAGTAAAAGGCGTGCTGTTCTGGGAGAAAGACATTCCATTTCTCAAATCCCTTGGAAAATGACTACGTGGATGGAAAACACTCGGGCTGTCAACAGCTAGGGCGGTTCCAAACAACCTTTTATTAGCACTGGGTCTTTGCAATGAAAATACTTTCCCAAACGTCTATCGCCTTCTGGTCGTTGACAGCACCCTATCGATCACAAGCGCAGAAGCTGAGTGATTTTTTTCACTGATGAAATGAAACAAGACCGGCTCTAGGTCAACAATGGAGCGATTTTCTGATCTCGCAGTGATCACCATGCACTGATCCGAGAGATTCGAGGTAGAAGAGATATGCAAAGCCTTTGTAAAGGTTCATTCAAGTAGGCTTTTTGAAGCTTGTCTCTGCGATTAAGTAGGCGGGTAAAAAGAAATAAACAACTAGCGTTGTTGCACTGTATTCTTAGTCCTTAATTATTGTGTCAATAACAAAATGCTTGAATTTGATTGGCTCTTAACAGCCCATATTTATAGTTTAATTTTGCTACGTACTGTAACTCCAAAACTGTCTGATTTGACCTGTCGGATTACCAGGAGCTTAGTCGGTGATAGGACTTCGTGTCATACAATTCAGGGGTGGTCGGGCTCCTAATTTCAAGTCGGCTTTGAAATTAGGAGCCCGATTACTCCCCGGATTGTGCTCCACTCAGTCCTATTATCATTACTAATAGTGCCTCAAATTCCTCTGAAATCAAAATGAAGAAAATGTACATATTCAAACATAACCCTAACCCTCCCCACCCTCCCCACCCTCTCTAGGCCCTGGGACGTTTGCTTTGAACTCTCAAACTTACAACCCCTTCTTTGAAAAAATCCTGGATCTGCCCCTGGGTGGTCGCACGTGGAAGAATAAATAGCAGGAATATAATGCAACTAATTGAATTGGATTATGTCATCGAACTAAACCAATCACAGGCGGTCAATTTCAATGAAATCATTTTAAGTCAAAATTTCTAGATCTGATCATAGAGTTATGGGCACTTTTTGTACCTTTTTAATCCTCTCGATCCATAAAGGCCAATATCAAGCCATCTCGACCAAACAAGGATGGACAAGTGAGACGACTTATAAAGGGCAAAAGGAATCGTTCTTCCTGCCGAACAAGGTAGGAAATGCCGCTCAGTAGACTTCGCCATATCACTGATTTGTGGCATCAGTAACATCCGTTTGATCCTGACAAAACATATTTTTATTGATTTAGAATAAATTAATTTTGATGAAAGTACATCATCTTCAATTTGTAGTTTTGCTGCTGCGAGAATTAAAGTATTCATAGAGAAGCTGCTCCGCGGGTTTAAACACTGCATTCTTGAAGTGCACTGCATCATGCTTGTCCAAACTGCCATCTGTTCCCTCGGGATACGAGGCACTCATCGGAAAAACATCGAGAATCTCAATTCCTGCTTTGCACATGGCCCAGATGGCGTACGCGTTGTACAACTGTATGCGCTAAATAAACAGGAAAAATGAATTATTTTAAAGCTGAAACCTTTTAAAGTGCAACTAACCTCCCTATCCTATTTTTTTTCGCTGAACGAAATTTCTTATCATCCTGATTACCTGTGCGAAAACATTTTTGTCATAGCGTATTTCTTTATTTTTTTATAATTTTTCAAAGCTTCAAATTTTGGCGGTTCTTTCGGCCACTACCGAGCTCCGTGGAGAATTGGTCCGAGTGTTATTGTGACGTCATCGAAGGATAGGATAGATGGATGGATGGGATAGATGGATGGATGGATTGATGGGTGGATGGGATAGATAGATTTATACCTAAACCGCTGATAACGTTACCTGAAGAGTTAGGAATCGCGGACTCGGGTGATCATGATACAGGAACCTCTCCCTATGAATGGCTGTTGTAGTTTTCCAAATCAATTTCCCTCGAAACTTGAGCTTCACTTTACCGTATTTATTCATCCAAGTTTCTTTAAACATAGCGATAATGTCATCAATCAGCTTCCGATAAACTGCAAATTTTAAAGAAGAAACGTAATGCAATCCACAGTTCAGGACGATAACACTTTTTTCGTCCATTTGAGGAAGATATATTACATCCCTGATTTCGTTTAACACTCGCCAAGGATCAAAGTCACGATAGTTTCTCTTATATTTCTCAATTTCTACCGGTTCGTTCATGTTGTAGACCCAGTTGTAGGTAATATTACAGGCCTTGAATATTTCTGTGCATAAAGGCGTGTAATAAATGGAGTCGTAGAATCTGAGAGCAAGTGAATCACCGTAAATCCACAGTATTCCTTCTCTTCTGCGCGGGGAAGGCTCGAACAAGTTATCTAAAAGAAACAATAATGCATGAGTTTGAAAGTGGGACAAACAATATAAAAATCTCCTTTTTAGAGAAGCCTGATGAATTTGTGAATTGTTACTCGACGCAAACGATTCAGCAGCAAATATCTTATATTTCCTCTTATATTTCCTCAGCCTAGTCCCTAGGCGTTCTCTCTTGCTCAATTGTCTGCGCGAAGTCTGGGAAAGAGCGGGCGAGAGAACGCGTTCTTGGCAAGTCTCTCTCGGTGACGTCACAGCTCATTGTAGAGTCCAGGATTGACCGCGCCTAGAGCTCCTGGGAACTAAACCAAAGGTGTCGCTAATTCTAATTCTCAATCAGCGGAATGAACTTCAAATCTCCTGAGAAGATTTGAATTATCGAAAAGTAAATAGATCAGGGTTCTTTACTGTGAGTGCAGTAACGACGTGACAAAGCACTTGTCCAATCAGGTGAAGCATCAAACGCCGAACCCCTACTTATTAGCATGCGCAGGAAAACAACGCTTAAGGTAGTGCAAGGCTTAAAGATTACTAGATTAGTTAGGATTGGCAGGTGGTGAGAAATGCTGTATAGCTTAAAGTGCATTTTCCCTAAATCTGGAGTATAAAACAACATTTACAGACAGGAAAATAAACTTACTCTTGCTTCCAAAAATACTGAGTGAAAAAAACTAAGTTATACGAGGGTGAAAGGCCTTACCGGGAGCATGCGCAATCCACGAACCATTCATCCAATAGCCAAATCCATCCGATAAAAACTTACAGTCAGTACCACAGTGGGAAGGATGTCCATATCCATAACTTAAAAATTCTTCTGAAAAAAGGGTACATTGAATAAAATATATGTGCAATTTACAGTCAAGCCAAGCAATTTAGGAAGTTTTAAAACAGGCCGTAAGGACCCTCATTTGAGTGTCTCCATGACTATTCCTAGCCCAGTGTTTGTCCGCGTGATAGTGGAAGTTTATTGTCGAGTCCGAAGGGTCGCTAGACTTGGTTTTTATATATAGTAGTTGGAAGCTGAGAGTAGTACGAATTGCCTTTGTGGGTGGGGCTGGGATGCCGGGTATGTCTCCCATCCCTGACGCTTTGGGTAATTTGCATACTCCAGCTCCCCCCTGATCACCATCAATCACCAGATGAAATCTGTCGTTTCCGAAAATAAAAGGGAAAATAGGGGAACTTTTAACTCTTAACATACTAACTGGACACACTTGTCCAGAGCCCAGTTGTTCGAAGGCCGATTAACGCTGAACCCGGAGTTAAATTTAACCTGGGTTTCTTTTTCCTGTGCTCAAATGCATTTTCTCCGATAATTTTCTCAGTTATTTTTAGAGCTTTCAATCATCAACTTGTAGACAAAATGAATTAAAATTGAAATGCTTTTTAAGCTTTTAAATCTGAATTCAAATCTCGCACTAACCCTGGGTTATCTTAACCCAGCTTTGAACAACTCGGCCTAGAAAAATACAGCCTTGCTTCCGCTGAGCCCCAAGTTGATTCTTTGGGGCCTGGGAACTTATGGTTCATTTACGTGAAGTTTACACGAAGATTGTTTCCAATTTTTCAAAGATTTGGTCGAATTTCGCTCTCATTCTCTTTTGGGTCAAGACAATAGGAATCAAAGAACAGGCAAGGAAGAATATTTCGTACCATCTCTTCTCATTGGCTCGCTATTCGCAGGCACTTCAAAGCACAGCGGTTCTCCGCCCGCTAAGGGATGCATCAAATACACTTGCTTTCCACCCAGAATACCCTTAGGCTGGTTGCTTCCATGGGTATTTCCTGCAAACATAAAGGACCATGTTTGGAGTACGCTCGAGGATTGAGGGTAGGCTTTTATGTATACATCTGCGTTGCTCTACATTTTACGAGTATCTGTTCTCAATAGTTGCAGTTGGTACCTTAGTATTTCAGTATGCGAGGCTACAGTTTACCGTAAATTACCTAATTGCAGCTCCCTATCAAATGAATGTCTCTTGTCTAATAAATATATCAGACGTGCTTCTTTAATAAATGCTCCCTTTCTAACAGACTCCAACCATTACTTTAAAAAAACTAGAAAGCAAAAGAAAGCAAAATCATTTAATTCATTCAGTTCCTTGATTTATAATTTGGCAAGGGTTTGCGTATTGCCTCTTGTTCAGCGTCAAGTTCAAAGAAAGAATATGCTAACGATAACAACACAATGACCCTGAAGGAGGATTCCGACATTGAAGTTGAGGTTTAAAAGAGCGAGATAATATAGGCGGCCTAGACGTACCAATAGGTGGACAATGGAAATTCCGTTATTTATAAACTCCTTAATCTTTTTGCCCAAAGTATATTAGTTTGTTGAGCTTCTTCACTATTAAACGCCTCCTATCTATTAAACGCTCCTTCTTGGACACCTAAAATTTAAATAAACGCTCCGGACGTCCATTAGATTATTTGCGGTCACATTGTTTTGATAATAAATTCGTCCCTGGCTGAACCGTTTCAAAATAAACACAAGCGCGCAATGCAGTTTGGGTGACTATGCCATTTAAAGGCGCTCTTTGCAAGTTGGTTACCATGACACTATTTTCTTACCCGAAATAAACCAGTAGTCTGGAGGATCCTTGATGCCTTCACATATAGAATGATCCAGAACAGCCGATACGCAATAATTTCCAGGGCGAAGAATCAGAAACAAGATCTCATAGGAGCCATTTCCGTGATCAAACACCGTTGGCGCAAATCCAGTAGGGCCGGAAATGAAAACTCGCCAATAGTCTCCGCCAACTGACTTAATAACCCCATAGGCGGTCTGGGTACGAATCATAAGCCTGCTGAATTCACCAGCAGGGTGGATGTCCATGAAATCAAGAAAGCTGAAGCGCCCATTTGTTCTATTTTCCTTGCTCCATCCGGGCAAGCTGTATTCGTAGACTGTGTTTTGTTCACAGGGTTCTCGTATTCGTTTCCAGTCTATTCTCGCGTTGCGCATTCGGCACCAGTCCCTACCAAAGTCTTGTAGAGTGTTCCGATTGACGTTGCTTGTCAGATACAGGGGATAGTTCCATTTTAGGTAAATAAACAGTAAAATTATGAGTCCCCAGTAGAAACAGAGAGCTCTCCGGAAGAGAAAAAGACGGGGGAGACCTTTCAGTGTACCCAGCCTGTGAAAACGGGATTCGACCGTGAGCTTGAGCTTTGGAATCAGTGTTTTTCTGCGCATGCTTTCGATACTGAACTGCTCGTTCGAAGATAAAGTGAAATCTTCAACATCATGCGAGATCCCGCTCATAAGACAACCTTGGCAGAAAGTAGCAAAAATAAGAACCCAGTGGTTTATTAGAAGGTTTAAACTTCAGTCAACTCTCTCGTAAGCCACCGTCCTTGGTGCACGGCAAAGAGGTTGCTTACGGGAGGTGGTCGTCTACGGAAAAATCAAGCTCAAACTGAATGATTACATAAGCTTATAATCTAAAAAGCTAAAACTTAGGCAGACAGACAATATTGGCAGTAAAGTTACATCGAATAACGCTTGGAACTGTTGAAACTTAGTACATAACATTTTGCTTCAAAATTGTTACAATCCACTTTTTTACCTACAAATCGTATTAGAGCCATCTTTTTTGTAAGTCAGCTGCTATTATCTCTCAGCACACTTGGTCAGCGCTTTTAAAAACTGAATTTTTGTGACATTTGAGCAGTAGTTTTCTTACAATCATACGTGATCATGCCGGGTGGTCGCTTACGAGAAACAGAGAACAAAAGAATGTCGAAATTCTGTTTTAAAAAGTGGTCGTGGTCGTTAATTAAGAAATGAAAGTAGTGGTCGATCGTTTACGAGTCGGAGTTCTAAAAACAGTATTTGACAGAGAAATAAAACGGTTATTTTCAATGTGGTTTCTTACGGGAGATGGTCGCTTACGAAAAGTGATCGCTATGAGAGAGCTGACTGTACAACACTAGGTGACTAACCAGGTACTCAACACAGGTGACAGGTCACAAGTGCAGTTCACTACTCTAATGATAAATAGTCAGCCAAAGCAGTTACCCCTTAAGCTAAAACTCGATTTCGGATGTGACCTGTAACATGCGTTTTGTTCCTGCCTCTGCAAAATAGCATGCGTGGCACTCGTTGGAAGGGGGAGGAAAGAAGGGGAGAGGGAGAGGGGATTAAGGAAAAGGGAGGGACCCCTCCCTATCCCATTTGTTTTTTTCCTTTCCTCTCCCTCCTTCTGTGGGCGTTGCACTAATACTATACAAAGGTGGTCGTGGTTAGCTTCGGGGGAAGAGCGCCGGTCCTGCTGAGTGGGAGGTCGCGGGTTCAAACTCTGGCCGGATCAACGTTCAGGGTCTTTAAATATCTGAGAAGAAAGTGCTGCCTTTGTAATGATATCTGTGAACGGTTAGACTTTCTAGTCTTTTCTTATAAGGACGAAAAACCGTAGGTCCCGTCTCACAGTACTCACGTATCTGGTTCTTGTGGGACGTAAAAGAACCCACACCACTATTCGAAAAGAGTAGGGGACGTAGACCCTGGTCGTGTGGCCAACCTCTCCTGGGCTGGGTGGGGTATCTGTAAGGAGAGACCTTAAAATAAGGATAACCTCATGATACTCCGTCAGATATCGTAAAGGCTACCTGTAAGCAGTATGGTATGTGTATGTGGTCGCTGACGAAGGCTCTTCTTTAATGAGTTTAAGTCAGAGCTCAAAAGGGGTTTCACAATGCTCCTCGCTTACGATTGTGGTCGCAAGAAGAACTTTGACTGTAGATAATTGAGCAGAAATCTAGTGTTGGTCCATGCAATTTTTCCGACATCTTATTTCACTCTCGTATCTCCCCAAATGCGTTTCGATCCGTTTTTTGTCCAGTTATAAAGGTCGTTCACTGTTAGTCAAACTGTTGGCAATCCAGTCATTCGATGGTTGTAAATTTTGCCTGAGCCCGTCAATAAGTCGTTTGCTAGGTGCCGGTAACTGTTGACTACGATTACGTGGCGTTTGTTCTAATCTCCATGCCCTATACTTTCCATAACGCGAAGAACTCTCTACGATGGGCAATTGTCTGATTCCAGAAGTGGGGATTAAGGATAATTGAAATAAAAGCTAGTCAGAAAAAGTCTCTATTCTTTTCGTATGTTAATTTTTCGAGGTTAAGTTTCCATTTCTTTAAATCTGGAGGTCCGCTTCCATCGAGTTACAAATTACAATTACTTGACCTAAACTTTTATAATCGCCAGATCCTGCAACCTGCAAGGACTGGGACCCGTTAATTTCACATGTGCTTTCGCAATTGCTTTCGTATCAAGTCCTCCCATGACTTAAACAGTAAACGCCGTCAGTTTCAAGATTTTTCTTCCGCAAAGTTCACAAAGCTCTGAACAAAACCCAGTTCAGCAAAATGGTGTCAGGGCATGTTAAAACGGTGTCATTATCTATCGTAGCTCTGGGCTTTTCAAATTCAAGTTGCATTAAAATATTTATTACTGCCTGTCAAATCTCTTTCACAGCAATTTCCCCTACCTTATCCCAGACAATGAGAATCAGTTATCTGCGACGTACATCTAACTCTTCTTTCTAGACATTAAAGCTTTCCATTATTGCTTTATAGAGTCTTTTAACCAGCCATTTCACGGTTATTCACCACAATAACCCAGTAATCTTCCGTTTGACTGTTGAATACCCTTTGTTCTCCCGCCACTTGCTCACGTGGTATGTGATTTGTGACGTCACCTCATGCAACCTGCTCGATCTTGTAAACAACTTTCAAACCCTCAAATTGAATTTATTTTCAAATCTTAAAATAGCCAGCGGCAAAAGTGGATGGTGGGATTTTAACTTCACTTCAGTGAGTGAGGGTTACAAATAATGTAAAATAAATTAATAAGAAACGAATTGATCGTTGCAAGAACAGGTTGATTCTTTATTTGAACAGCCTGCAATCTGTGCGTCTTATAAAGTTATGCAGTTAATTCTAATGAGGCGGAAACCCTGTTTTGTGAAAACAATCCCTTTGTTAAGTACAATTTCCCAAGTATGTACGTAAGAAATGCACTTGAGGTAGAAGAGAGTGTGTTGTTACTCCGTAACTAAACTCTTAATAAGGTAGCAGAACTATAGTCCACAAAGGCGTGCAGTTTAGTTTATTTCTCTTGGTTTTAAGAGCCTTTAAGAGGAGTCACCAGTTCAGGTGCTGCTAAGAGTTTAATTTTTCTTTTATTTACAGTTGTCATGATTATTGACATTATTTAAGTCTTTTAGTACAATTTTGCCGGAGCTCCCACCGCGCTCGCGCGTTGTTGGCAAGCACACTCCCCTGAGTAAATCTTCTCTCTACGATTACTTGGTGGCGCAAGGTAATTTACAATGTTATTGCTGAAGTAAATAAGCCAGCATCTCCCTTTAAGTGTGTATACAGGCCATCAGTTTTTGATCCAACGAAAACACCAAAGAATTTTAAAGTTTGTAAGAGTTCCATCGCAGATAATGCATCGTGTTGCTACTTTGCCCATTTAAATAGATCAAGCACATCGCATCGTAAAATCTACGACGATTCTTGAAATGAACTTGCCGCCGTTTGGACAATGTTCAAGCAGGGGTTTATCATCCTTTTTATCGTTGTTCTCATTTCAGTATCGCGAAACGCGAACACAAACGGATTCAATGCACTGTTAGCGTATTGCATACACTTGACGAAGGCACCTACGCGGCCGATATCCACCGGGGAAAGATTACAAGGAAAACAGGATGTGAACACGAACGCTGCTACCAGGTGAGGAAGCCACGTGACAAAAAACGCCCCGCACGTAATCGTGATTGTTGCAGCCGCTCTTCTCTCGCGGCGATGTTTCCTTCTTAAGCTCTCGTTGCCTCCGGCTGTATCCACCGCAGGCTCAACAGTGTTGCGAATCAGCGAACGAGAAATCTTAAAAATGAGTACGTCTAAAGGAACAATCGTCACCAGCGCGAGAAAAAACAAGGTAATGAGGATATAGAAGGGGTATTTACTGCTGACTTTAGGTGTAAGCGTGAAGTCGAGGCAGGAGAGAATTAAAGATAGGGCCCAGACTAGGGCCAGTGCTTTGTAGTAAGAGTCGAGTAGGAGAGTGCGATGTAGAAAAGGTTTTGTGATGGCGATATAACGTTCCACAGTGACTGACACTAGATGGAAAACGGATGCTGTTCCACTAAAAATGTCCAGTGTGATGTAAGACCTTTCTAAAAGCGTGCCAGGCAGTTCTTGTTTGAGATTCGCCACGTAAAGAGGAATGGCTATTGCTCCCACTAGCCAATCAGAAGCAGCTAAACCGACGATGAAAACGTTCGATCCTGTTCGAAGCAAGCGGTTTTTTATGAACGCTGCTATAATCAGAGCGTTTCCAACCAAAATAAAAAACATCAAGGTGAAGATGAAAAAATCCCTCGCAAACTCTTCTCCCTCAGTTGGCTTGAACATTGCTGTAGCAAACCACTATGGACTGAACGGATTCTCCGGGTTTTTTCTTTTTCTCGGATTCAGAGTCGCTATGAACAAGACATCGATTTGAACTGAACGCGTGTTCAGCTTTTAATGCTATTTTAACTTGCGGTGATTTGATAAATGCAAATTTTGCAATTAAGTATCTCTACAGAGACAAACAAAAATTCGCAAATAAACGATTCTGTATATATACAGAGTCAAACTTCGCAATTAAGTAATTGCGAGTTTTTTACTCACTCACATATACGAAGCAAATTTTGCAATTAGTTAATCGCGAAATTTTATTCTAGTTCTCGCACTTAACCATTTTTCCTTAACTGCCAAAATTTCTGTCTGTTCTTAGTAAACGACTGAAATCTCACACTTAACCATTTTTCCTTAACTGCGAAATTTCTATCTGTTTATAGTAAACGACTGAAATCTTGCACTTGACTATCTTTCCTTAACTGCGAAATTTCTGTCTGTTTTCAGTAAATGACAGAAATCTCGCACTTAATTATTTTTCCTTACCTGCGAAATTTCTGTCTGCTTTTAGTAAACGACTGAAATCTAGCACTTAACTATTTTTCCTTAACTGCGAAATTTCTCTCTGTTTATAGTAAAAGGCTCGAATGTTGCACTTAACTATTTTTCCTTAACTGCGAAATTTCTGTCTGCTTTTAGTAAACGACTGAAATGTCGCACTTAACCATTTTTCCTTAACTGCGAAATTTCTGTCTGTTTATAGTAAAAGGCTCGAATGTTGCACTTAACTATTTTTCCTTAACTGCGAAATTTCTGTCTGCTTTTAGTAAACGACTGAAATGTCGCACTTAACCATTTTTCCTTAACTGCGAAATTTCTGTCTGTTTATAGTAAAAGGCTCGAATGTTGCACTTAACTATTTTTCCTTAACTGCGAAATTTCTGTCTGCTTTTAGTAAACGACTGAAATGTCGCACTTAACCATTTTTCCTTAACTGCGAAATTTCTGTCTGTTTATAGTAAAAGGCTCGAATGTTGCACTTAACTATTTTTCCTTAACTGCGAAATTTCTGTCTGCTTTTAGTAAACGACTGAAATGTCGCACTTAACCATTTTTCCTTAACTGCGAAATTTCTGTCTGTTTATAGTAAAAGGCTCGAATGTTGCACTTAACTATTTTTCCTTAACTGCGAAATTTCTGTCTGCTTTTAGTAAACGACTGAAATGTCGCACTTAACCATTTTTCCTTAACTGCGAAATTTCTGTCTGTTTATAGTAAAAGGCTCGAATGTTGCACTTAACTATTTTTCCTTAACTGCGAAATTTCTGTCTGCTTTTAGTAAACGACTGAAATGTCGCACTTAACCATTTTTCCTTAACTGCGAAATTTCTGTCTGTTTATAGTAAAAGGCTCGAATGTTGCACTTAACTATTTTTCCTTAACTGCGAAATTTCTGTCTGCTTTTAGTAAACGACTGAAATGTCGCACTTAACCATTTTTCCTTAACTGCGAAATTTCTGTCTGTTTATAGTAAAAGGCTCGAATGTTGCACTTAACTATTTTTCCTTAACTGCGAAATTTCTGTCTGCTTTTAGTAAACGACTGAAATGTCGCACTTAACCATTTTTCCTTAACTGCGAAATTTCTGTCTGTTTATAGTAAAAGGCTCGAATGTTGCACTTAACTATTTTTCCTTAACTGCGAAATTTCTGTCTGCTTTTAGTAAACGACTGAAATGTCGCACTTAACCATTTTTCCTTAACTGCGAAATTTCTGTCTGTTTATAGTAAAAGGCTCGAATGTTGCACTTAACTATTTTTCCTTAACTGCGAAATTTCTGTCTGCTTTTAGTAAACGACTGAAATGTCGCACTTAACCATTTTTCCTTAACTGCCAAAATTTCTGTCTGTTTTTAGTAGACGACAGACATCTCGCACTTAAGAGCTTCTACCTGAGAGACCGGGGCAGGCTTGGAAATAGGGGTCGGCCGATTTGGCTCAAATTTGGTACACTTAGTTACTATGGAGACTTATGCAATATGCCAGAGTTTCAGCTCCCTCGCTCTTATTTGGGCTGAGTTCTAGATATTACACTTTTTGGGGTCCCCCAATGCTTTTTTTATAGCCCATTTTGGGAACTTTTCAATACTTTGATTACAATGTCAGGGAGATTTTAAGCCAAAGATAAACTCACTTTTTATTATCTCTATCCTTAAGAATTTTATAGCAAAACACATGGATCAAGGAAATATTTCTGTTGTTTCTGAAATAATTGTTAAGTTAATGCCCTTAAATACATTTTTAGTGAAACTGAAAATAGCCCAAATTTAAGGCGGATTTACTTTAGTGCCCACTTTTGAAATAACACAATTCTGACATGAGCAGAAAGTTTAGCCCTAGGTATGTAAAAAACAAGAAGAAAATACTAAGGTTACGGCTTTTTCACTGTGCGGCCTTGCTTTGAAGATGCTAATACAGCCACTTTCGGTCTAGTCATTTCTCCCTTGTTATAAAGCTTATATAGAGTATATTAGCCAAATACTTTCCAATAACATACCTAAATAATACTGTCTGTAGCACTTTTTCTTTCTAATTCCACCTGAACGCTAAAATTGGCAAAATATGAATATGCACCGCTGGAGATGCTCACAATGTCACTTCCGGTCCAACAGTTCACGTGAGAGGATGGTTAAGTGTGGCATTTTTATATTCACAAAATCTGTTCGGAGCTCTTTCATTTCTATATATTTCTAATTGCACTTAAATCTAAAGTTGGTTAAATATAGATATTCTCTCAGATTGCATCACTTTATCTAATTCTGGCTTCCTTTTGTGGATGGGTGAACATTACTGAAAAGCTTATTTCAAAAAAAAAAAACTCACCCTTTCAAGCCTGGTGAAAGCTGATCGAGCAAAGGAATTTTGAAAACTTATGACGGTAAAAAGGCGCTGTTATAGCTCTACACTGTTTTCATTGTTCATGAACGCCAGTCAAATTCAACAAGAATTCTGAACATATTTTCTTTGCTTTTTATCTATTAAAACTCAACATTCACTATACGTAATAGGGTGACTGTTAACGCCTTTAAGTAACAATAATAAAAATTATTGTATTAACAATGTTCAACACCTATCATGACAGTATTTGCAGTTCGTGGATCGGTGGGTGCAGATGTACTTGTCTAGTGCAAGAGTAAAACTGTTCTTCCTTGCTTTGGATCCAGTAACTTCTACGTCCAGCGACAAACATGCCTTTTTCAGTGTATCTAGTCGAAGGGTTTTGATCTTTCCTTCTTTAGCTAGATGACATAAATTATGTCCCTGGAACAAAATTGGGTGATCTGTCTGTACCTGACTTTCTATGACAAGCTGCAACAGTTGTAAGTTTTTGTCCTGGATGTTTGGCTCCTCATCCTCAGTTTCAATACCATGGTTTCCTTCATCAATGTTCTTTGAAAGCTGAGACTTTAAGAGATTTGAGAAAAAACTTGCAATCTGCTTTGAGGTACGCCACTCATAAGGTTGGAATAATAAGCGACCAATTGTGTTTCTTACATGTTTCATTTCATGTTCAACCTGTTTTGGATCTGCTTTGTTGCCTGTCTTTGCTCCATCATTGAACCTTTGGATTAAGTAGTTTCTAACGTCTTCAGACATCCGGCTTGACTTTTGGACGGTCTTAAGTGCCCATCCCTCAACTGCTTCTTGGTAATCCAAAACGCCTTCATAACCAGCCTGCATTGATGGAAAAGAGTGCTGTTTCTGAAAGCTTATGTTTGATAAGATGCTGGCCCACTTTTTCTTGATGACATCGTATACAGTGTCTTGCTCCTCCACGAAGAGATGCCGTTCTGCATCTAAATGATGCTGAAGTTCTTTGTAGGTAGAAAACATCTAACACATCCTTCTTCCTCACAAGAGAACAGGCCGGGCGAAACGGAGGAATGTCCAGCCACTGAAGCCCCAGAGCAATTAGATGGTGACGAAAACGGATTAAGAACTTTTATTGCTGTAACTCCTTGAGCATTGGTTTTAAGGGAAGAATACAGATAAAAATGACCTTCCCCAATCTGATATGCTTTCCATGCCCGAATACCATCATCAAAGAACATAAAATTGTTCACGAAACTAATACCTGGGATCTTTTTCACCTATGAATTTTGGGTCGATTTATCAATTTCAACGACTGCAAAACGACATCTCCTAACGCCTTCATGACATTCAAGTGCAATTTTCATTTCTTCCGCAGTAGTGATGTCATGGCCCTCGTTTACCCACCGTCGCATGTGGGTTTTCATCGACGCAATTCTACGGTCGCAAACATCTTTGCCGGATTGCGGATCAGAGAAATCGTAGCGTTTAAACTCCACTCCGTGTCTTTCCCCCATGGCTTTGAGACTCAAGAGAAGCTCAGTGTTGTGATAACAACCGGCGTTATCAGAACGTAGGAAAAATGTGGTGATTGATGGGTCTTCCATCTTGATTATGCTAAGAACGTATTCGACTATTGACGCAACGCTGAACCAATCCTGGGTACAGGAGTCAAAGATGTGAACAAATGTGTCCACCTCAACTCTATCCTCATCTACGCTAGCTCTCTTAATCGAACAGGTCACATGCCAGCTTCTCCCACGCTTACCATAGAAGTCGTCCATCCTTTCGCGGAACTTCATTGGCAGAAATTTCATTGCCCAGTCCATGATCAAAAGGGTGCTTTCTTTATCAAGATTAGTCAGGACTTCTTGCTTAGCCTTTTCCTGGACTACTGTACGGACCAAATGCGCCTTCCATGAAAGGATGGAATTTGTGGCCTGTTTATGGTCATACTGAGATCTAGCCCTTTGTTCTTCTGTTAAGGGAACGTTTGGGTCATTTAACTTCTCATCGATTTTTTCAACTAAACGAGTAAACCGTGCACATTCATGACAGGATAGGTCATGCTCATGGTTGCATGAACTAAAGTAGTCACTATTATTCGGATCATTAAGCGAAAACGTGGTACAGTGATCTTTACATCTCTCTTTGCTGCCCGTGTGAGTTTTGTAATCCGTCTTGAGGTATCTCTTACCAGCCTTTTGATCCTGTTTGATAGAATTTGCCCTGGTGACATCCACCCCGTTATCTTGCAGCACGTTTACAATGGATTTCAACTGATCGAAAGCTTCCGCACCTTCTGTGACGATGTAATCGAGTCCTTGTAACGAGACCTGCTTTGAAGCAGAGCATGCCTCCAATATCCGGAAGAGTGTACGTATACGTTCACTGTATGGCTCAAAAGCGACGTTCTCGCAGTAGCTTTGGTATTACTTGATGATTCGGGATGGAATCAACGTTCGTATTGCCGTTGGTATAAGTAGTTTCTCTCCGCTATCCAACTTCAACGACTTTGTACCGTATGATACATCTTGCAAAAGGGAAGATGAAGAAATAAAATCTAGAAAGTGATCAGTTTTCGTTGCATCAAGGCGCACTCTAATAATTTCTGGAGCATTGCTTGGCTTTCCTGGTCCTCTCAAGTCGGCGTGTCTGCGGGCATCATCGATTTGTCGTTTAGAAATACCTGGAATAATTTCCATTAGTTGGCTTTTCCTAAATACGTTTACAAACAATGACAGTATTTGCATTCGGGTGTGTCTATTATCAGCTAACTTGTAAGCCTCCACTAGCCTTTCTGTGATGTCGTCAGGCTTTGACCACAAATCGGCTTCACTTCCGGGAGCGAGACAGTTGAAAGCTGTTTCAATAACCTCTCTAGCCTTACGCACGTAATAACCCTGTTGCCGCTCACCAAGTTCAGGCCATGGTAACCTCGATGTACTTTGAATTGGACTAACCCTACCTTTAGAAATTTGGACAACTGCATCACTTAGCAGGCATCGTTTTCTTTTCAACTCTTCTGCTTCGTCAATGTATAGGTTGCATGCAAAGCTTGTTTCCAAAGTTGAATCCAGAGAAAAATCTAACAGTGACGAACAGTGGGTGCCTGACATAAGTGATTTATCTTGATCAACGTTTCTCAGTACTACCTCCACCTCCTGATCCTCTCCTCCGCTACACAAAACTTGTCTGCCCTGAATATAAAATATTGATGGTAAAGGTGGGAGCTGATGAGGGAGGATAAAAAACGTCACAATGTTCGATTTGGAATTTTGATTCAAGGACCAAAAACAAAAGCACCTGGTTTCCTGTCAGTGGTTGTCTTTACGCTAGGTTGTCAAGTAAGACCCAGGGGGGGGGGGGGGGGGGTTACTCCCATACATTACCTATACAGGTATGTGCCGCCCAACGGGGTCGTGATTTTGAAGCTCCTAATTTTTAACGGGGTATCCATTTCAGAGGCGTTTTCTAGAACGGGGTATAATATTTCGAACGCAGGAAAGCTCCAGTTTTGTAAACAGCCATTTGGAATTATTCAAGGACAGATTGCTGTCAAGAATACGGTTCAATGCGTTAACAAGCAAACTGTTGTAATCTTGTTGCACCCTGTGTTGGGCGTATTTTGGCGCGAGCCGCGAGCGCTGACTCCGCCATCTTGGATAAATAGGCGCGCGGAAGTCTGGAAGGAGTCCATAATGTACCCGAGGGAGATGGGGATGAGCTCCAGACAAATGGACGGGGAAGGAGAAGGAAAATCGTAAGCTTACGAGCGTGGTTCTGTGCGTGGTGAGAGATTTTGCGTCATAATTAACCGCATTGCCGGATCCACATGCAAAGGTAACGTACTCCGGATGATTTGTTTGACATTATCTAATTCAAAGCTGCATGTATATGTTCATGTAGCAATACAACTTAAAAATAACAAATTATTAGCTGCGATTGCAGTAGAAAAAAGAAATCACCACTTTAGTGATCACCCGGGGATATCAGTTTGAGGGCGAATTCTATAACGGGGTATAAAAAATTGGCCCATTTCTAGAACGGGGTATCAATTAGGGGAATTTTTTTTTAGAACAGGGTGCCAAGTTGGAGTCCCTAGCGGCACATACCCACCCAAAAAATACCCAAGTGCCCCCCCCCCCCTCCCCCGGGAGTAAGACTTAAGAGATGTAGCCTGCATAGCAAGCGCTGGCTTTTCTTTTCTGTTATTTCTTGGACAGGCCGCGGGATCGCTCTAAAATCACCGGCGCCTACGCATGCTATAAGAGCTGCTAAGTTTTACTTAATTAACCCGAAATGCATGTGTGAAGGCCTAAGTAAAATCTCAAGTAATTTCACTTTGTATCTCATTAAAGACAGAATTAAGCTGAAACGATTCAGTAAAAGTCTCAAGGGACTTGAGAGCTTTAAGAAAGGCAAAGCATGTCAATCAATCTTAATTACGTTGCGTGAGAAAATATAGCCTTAAGTTAACCTGAAGTAAAAAAGAAACGGTTGTGTGTGAAGCTTTATTTTACTTGAAGTATTTCAAATGAACTTGTCTTGCAAAATATTTCTTAGCTTATTTCGGCTCTAGTGTAAAGACTACCAATGCCAGCAAATAGTCACGCAATAGCCATTGTTGACATTGTCTCTGAGTTGTATTGCCCTTTACATCCCTTTCATCGCTGGAATATTCTATTTAAGTAAAGAAAAGTCTCTGTTTGACTCATCCGTATTAAAGGTTAAGGACAACATTGCTGAGGATATTTTCACCCTGAAAGACAACTGCAGTATGTTTGAGATTGAACACATGCGATTACAATATTTACATTACCTCTAGATCGTTGGAAGTTACACTTTCGGGAGTTGAATGAAGTTCTGGAATATTTTCGTCAAAGCAGGTCTTGCAAATGGCTTTGGAAAGAAAAGAAAAACGAACACTATATCAGATAGCTTATCGTTATATTTAAGGTTTATTCCATGGTCCATGGTACATGAATTCTTGAATACAGAATTAGACTTTGTTCATTACAAGGCCATCCCAAAATAACTCACGACAAACAAGAAATGCTGAGCATCACTTACGGGCAGCGATTGGTATCACGATCCTCGTTTGTTGGTATATTCTCTCTGAAATGTCTGCAGTCACCTTCTTGGGTTTTTTCAATTTGGAAATTTCACCTTTATGAAGAGGGTGTTGACATTGTCCAGTTAGTTCTCGTAAACGTGTGAATTTACGGCGGTGACGCGGTCAAATCGTCATCTTCTTGATTTCCGCATTCACGACACCACACCTTCCAGCTTGATCCAGTATTAGTTTGTACTCAGGAAAATGTTGAAGTCTGTGCGAGGCTGAACTTCTGGTGCCTCCAGCACCAACTTTAACCAAAAGGTGAGTTACATCGCGGTCTAGAGATGCTAAAGGCAGACTGACGGCTGGCTCACACAACTTTGAATTATCGCGAGCACCATAAAGGTCATCATTACTCCAGAAAGAACATCGAATTGATGACATTGTTTTTACTACCTCAGGAGTACAATTTTATACTTTTCCAAGTACCGTCAAGAGATACTGATCATGCGTATTCATCATTAACGCAATAAGATTTTAAATTTAATTATGAGCCACAAGATCACGTGCAATTTCCTCGAATTTAATTTTCCTAACTTGTCACTTCTGGTAAAAGGGATTGAAGTGAAAAACTGCAGCGTAAAGTACGCTGTATCTCTTCAGATCATTGCTCTAAGAAAAGTTGCGGCAAGTTCGGTTTTGATTTGGGTGTATCGCGCAGTGGCTTTTTTTTCTCACAAACAACACTGCAGCAACAACAAAACCAAAACTCACAAGCAGCTGAGTAAAGCTCGCCCCCCCCCCCCCCCCCCCCCCCCGCCGCCCATCCTCTGTTTGTGCCTACTTATTCTCGAAGATACAAAGACACTTAGAGCTGAAGGCAAGTGAAACTATTTAATTTATCGATATTGTTTAGCTTTCGCGGAACCTAGATGGAAATATAAGATTAAAAAAAAGAAAAGCTGACCTTGGGCTGCCTGTGCCCAAAGCGGGTGTGATGAGCAACAAGTCATGTTAGCAAGTGTGAGTCATGGGGAATATTTGCTCACTGGAAACAAAAAGAAATGTCAAACTCGGTAAAATGCAAAAGTAAGTCATAGCTAGGGGCAAGGACAGTTTATATGGCGTGCGGATCGATGTGGTAGTAAAGTGGTTGGGGACAGAGTTAACATGAAATGAATATAAAGGCACAGGTTAAATTATGGGTTTTATGTTTCTTTCTTTTTACTAGAAACACTTTTTACTCAAGAACAGTTTAAAATGGCGTCGCTCTTTCACCAAAGGGAAATATTTGCCTTGCATATATTCGCCAGTATAGATGTCTTAAAAACACCTCATAATATATTTTGTCAACAACTGGGATTCAACATTACGATCGAATTTTAATTGCTGTCGCTACAAAAAAAATTGTTGTTTTCCTCAATAGACTATGAAAATTTGAAAAACATATAGGCATAAAGATACATAAACAGCGCTTTGAGATTTCATTGTGAATACAAAAATACCACTCTTAACAAAAATTCTCAATGTGGACTGTTGGACCGGAAGTGACTTTCTCCTGAAGTAGATATTCATATCTTGCCAATTTTAACATTCAGGTAGAATTAGAAGGTAAAAGTGCTACAGACAGTATTATTTAGGTAAGTTATTGGAAAGTATTTGGCTAATATACTCTATATAAGCTTTATAACAAGGGAGAAATGACTAGACCGGAAGTGGCTGTATTAGCATCTTCAAAGCAAGGCCGCACAGTGAAAAAGCCGTAACCTTAGTATTTTCTTCTTGTTTTTTACATACTTAGGGCTAAACTTTCTGCTCATGTCAGAATTGTGTTATTTCAAAAGTGGGCACTAAAGTAAATCCGCCTTAAATTTGGGCTATTTTCAGTTTCACTAAAAATGCATTTAAGGGCATTAACTTAACAATTATTTCAGAAACAACAGAAATATTTCCTTGATCCATGTGTTTTGCTATAAAATTCTTAAGGATAGAGATAATAAAAAGTGAGTTTATCTTTGGCTTAAAATCTCCCTGACATTGTAATCAAAGTATTGAAAAGTTCCCAAAATGGGCTGTAAAAAAAGCATTGGGGGACCCCTAAAAGGGTAATATCTAGAATTCAGCCCAAATAAGAGCGAGGGAGCTGAAACTCTGGCATATTGCATAAGTCTCCATAGTAACTAAGTGTACCAAATTTGAGCCAAATCGGCCGACCCCTATTTCCAAGCCTGCCCCGGTCTCTCAGGTAGAAGCACTTAATTATTTTTCCTTACCTGCGAAATTTCTGTCTGCTTTTAGTAAACGACTGAAATCTCGCACTTAACCATTTTTCCTTAACTGCGAAATTTCTGTCTGTTTATAGTAAAAGGCTCAAATGTTGCACTTAACCATTTTTCCTTAACTGCAAAATTTCTGTCTGTTTTCAATAAACGACATAAATCTCGCACTTAATTATTTTTCCTTAACTGCGAAATTTCTGTCTGCTTTTAGTAAACGACAGAAATCTCGCACTTAACTATTGTTATGAAGTAGTCTTGTGGTTATTTTTGACATTATTATCATAAGGATTTTTGATGACAGTTCTGTTTGTTCTTTGTTCTTCTCGTGATTAAAGTTTCGTTATTTTTTTTTTCAATACAACTTTATTGAACATACACGCGTACAGTTAACATTCACTAAAGACAATCTACAACAAAACGAAAACTACAACTTGAAGCTGACAAAAAAGAAAACTAACACAATAAAAACATTAGTGGTACTTAAATGGGAGCGCAATCAGTTAAGTAAACAGAATTTCACACCGTATTTAAGAGAGACGAAAAAACAGACCATTTTGTTTTGAAATCTTTTTCGCGACCAGCCGTACAAGAAATATATTTTTCTAGGCTAATTTTATCTCGAGCTAGGGAAACAAATTCATTAAAGACGTAAAATTTACCGTTAAGTGCTTTTACGTAAAGAAAATACTTTCCTATAATGACTAAATGATTGAGGGCTAAGCAGAATTTAGAATCGTTATTAATAATGACAAACATAATTTCTTTTATTGAAAGCGATAATTTTGAGTTCACCATGCGCGAGGCCCAATCCAGGAACTCTTTCCAGAACAACGTGGCTTGCGCGCACTCAGTGAAAAGATGAATAATGGTGTGATCTACTGGACAAAAAGGGCAGCGTGGGGAGTCTTCTTTCTTCATTTTAAATAATAAGCTCTTAGTGCACAGAATATTGTGAATAATTTTGTACTGAAACATTGATAGCTTTACTTCTCTTGTTACTTCAAAAGGCAAAAGATATAATTTTCTCAACTCGTCCTTCTGGTAGCCAAAATTTAGAGTCTTTTCTCACAAGTCGGCGGAGGCTTTGATTGAAGAGACAGCAGCTTAGTATAAATTTTTTTGCAAGTCATTTCCTCTATTAATATTTGGGGTGTTGAGCTTTGTTCGAGGGAGCAATTAAGGAGTCTTTTCCAACTTTGAGGGATGGCGTTGACAAGGCTAAAGTACTGTAAGAAATTACATCTTACGTTAAATTTATTACGAAAAGAGTCGAAGGACGGAAAGCAGTTTTGCTGTGTATCAAAGAGGTCGTTAATTTTGAGAATTCCTGCGTAACGCCAATGCTGCAAGTACATAGATTTCTTATCAGACATAATAAACTTATTATTCCAAACTATCTGTTCAAGAACATCATTTTTGCTTTTTGGGTTGGAAGCTATGACGTCTTGCCAAAATATGATTATTTCGTGATAAAAAGCCGGAAGGCATTTACTTAGATTAAGGTGAACGGTGTCATAGTTACATTTGAAAAGCTCTGGGTCCCCAACATTCGCTAGGAGGGACTTCGGGATGTACTGCCACGGAGCGTCTGAGTTTGAGCAAAGTCGCTTAACTCAATTTAACTTTAAAGCCTTGTTAAATAAAGCAAAGTCTTTCATCTCTAAGCCTCCCTCTTGCCTTGTTTTGATGAGCGTAGTGTATTTTATCTTGGGTGGTTTGTGGCCCCAAATAAAATCTAATACTATTTTATTTACTTCATCAACAAAAAGTTTTGGAGTTTCCATTAAACTGCAGATAAATACCAGTTTGGAGAGCGCGAGGGATTTCACTAGATTTATTTTGCCGTTAACAGAAATGTCCCTTTGAGACCATATGTTTAACAGTTTTTTTAAGGAAATTAACTTATCCCAGAAGTTCCTCTTTAGAACCGTGTCACGTTCGTACGTGAAATGAACACCAAGCGCATAGACAGGCTCCTCACTAATTTGTAAATTTAAAATTTTGTCTTTCCTATGGCGCCATGAACCAAGCCATAACAGTTCCGATTTTGATTCGTTTATTTTCAGGCCAGAACATCTCTCAAAAAGGCGTAGCAGTTCAAATAGCTGCATGACGGACTCACTATCACTCAAGACCGCTGTCGTGTCATCCGCATACTGAGATAATTTTATTTCCTGAGATCCATTGTACTCAATTTCAATTCCTTTGATCATTTTGGAGCGTCTTATCTTTTGCGCAAGGGCCTCAATGGCTATAACAAACAACAAACCCGATAGTGGGCACCCCTGTCGAACGCCTCTTTCAAGTAAGAAGGGTTCCGACGCATGACCATTGTTCAAAACACAACTGGAGATATTATGATAAAAAACATAAACCCACTGCCGGAGATCAGGGCCAAAGTTCGTTGCTTCCAGGCATTTTTGAATGTAGTTCCACTCCACCGAATCGAAAGCTTTCTCAAAATCTAAGAAGACGGCCACGCCTGGAATATCCTTATGCTTAGTGTATTCCATTACATCTAAAATCAATCTGATACTTTCGCCTATGAACCTTCCTTTTACGTAACCTGCTTGAGTGGGATTGATCAAATGTGGAAGTACCTTTTCTATACGGAGAGCAATGGTTTTGGTTGCAATCTTGTAATCTACGTCAAGTAAAGATACAGGTCTTCAGTTTTTTAAATACTGGGTACCCTTTTTTTTCTTTGGAATCAAAGATATAATCCCTTGTCGTTGAAAAATAGATAGATTTCCAGTATTGAAGGCGTAGTTAAAGCTGTTGACAACATAGGTGCTAATAATGTCCCAGAAAGCACGATAGAATTTTGTTGTTAGCCCGTCAGAGCCAGGCGATTTGTTATTTTGCATCATTGATAATGCTTTTGTACATTCAGCTAAAGTTAGTTGAAAATCTACATTAAAAAAATCACTGAACTCCTCACTATTAGGGTCCATATTCCTAGAGGAGTACAATTCTTTAAAGAAGTTGCGCTCTTCATTAAGAAGTTCTTTAGGATCATTAATCCTAGTGCCGTTGTGGTTAATCAAAGAAGATATATGTTTTCGCCGGTAGTTTAATTTTTCTAAATTAAGAAAATATAAAAATTGAAAAATTATCTTGAGATTGACAGCTGAACAGAAAGCTCTCGCCGAATCAAATCATTCTTTCCATACAAGGACCGTCTAAATCGTTCACAGAAATCTAAGGTCATTTATAAAGCTGGTTGCTGGGACTGCAGTGACTTTTACATTGGCAAAACGAAACGACGGCTTCATGATAGGAAAACGGAACATTTCAGGGCTCTCACTAAGGATGGCCCCACATCAGCCATTGCTGACCATATAAGAGCCACAGGTCACAACATCAAGTGGGATCATTTTGATATTCTAGCTTCCGGTAAAACAGATTATCATTGTAAAATAAAAGAAACTTTGCTTATCCAAGAACTTAAGCCGGCCCTTAATGTAAACGTCAGCAGTGAGAAGCTGATACTTTGCTAATTAGCTTAAGCTTTTATTGTTTTACTGTTAAGAAACAGATGTTTCTTAATCTCGTTTCCAGACCCCTTATTTACATTTCATATATAGTTTTCATAAAATTGTAACGGTCTTTATTCCACTTTTGAAAATGTATGTTGCGTAGCATACGAAACGTCAAGTTATTAAAATGCGTAAGTTTGATATGTTTATCACCGCTGTTTGTGTTTTATTCCTCGATAAATGGATGATTTTTATTCGTAAAGCGACCTCGTACCTTGGTATCTGCTTTTTCTCTTGATTTTGCGGCATTGAGAAGCTGGAAGAGTTCCCCGAAGATATAGCATCTCTTCGAAAACTTGATGTCACGGACTTTGTCTCATTTCAAATATAACCCACATACGCGCTGCGAACATTTGTGTATTATCTATTAATTTCTCGCCTTCAGCACCATCCAGGCCGAATTTATTCTCGATTACTGGAATAAAAGTGATGACTTTTGGGATAGCCTTCGATCGTCCCGATCGTCTCAGTCGTCTGAGAGCGTTTCCATATGATCGCTTCAAAATTTACATGATCGTCCCGATCGTCCGGATAGAACTCAACTCTATCCAAGCGATCGAGGTCGTCTCAGTCGTCCGGGTCGTTTGCGATCGTCTGGGTACGTCTGGGTAGAGTTTCCATATGATCGTCCCGATCGTCTGAACATTTTTTGAGACGACTGGGACGATCGGGACGATCCGGACGATCATATGGAAACCAGGCTTAAATGGTTGGGATGAAGAAAACCTATCGTGTGTGGTAGTGATCCCGTGATGGGGCGCTAGAAAATTCTACAAGTAATAACCATTCTTGCGTCGGATCTAGTTCTAATAAATGTGCTTTCAGTAACTCTGGAAATTCGGCCGAGAATATTACTAGAAAGAATATTCAAGAGTTTAGTCATGTTTTGTCTAATCCCTGTGAGCCTGTTGTGTCGTCAGAGTCTAAAATGTTTAAACCTCAAGTTTCCGTCACATGTCAACACGAGTGTTCTCAAGAAGGCCAGCCTCAAAACCTCTCTAAACCGGAACACCATATTTTGGATAGACGTCTCATTGATAATTATCTTCAATCACAAATATAATTCTAGTTTTTGTACTCTGCCTTGCTGTTTGGGTTATGTTTCTTTAAATTTCTCTTACCCGTGAATTGAGTTCGGTAATACGCAAAGGCAAAATATTTTTGTCCATGAATTTATGAACACCTTCTCTTCGTTTCTCTAGTCTCTCTGTGATCTTTTTGTGAGCTGTTGTTTACAATGTCATGAATTTGATAAGTTTTTGAAGTCAGAAGTTCAAGTTAAGTTGTCTTCAGTATCCAGTTATGCACACGTGGAATTATTGCATCTAATGTCTTTTTTAAATCCTTTGATCTATTAACTTCATTATTTATGTTTTGTTTCTGTGGCTATTTTGTTAAAGTCGTTTGCGCAAAATAGTTATTATATCCTTGGACGTCCGAAATTAGATATTTAATATATTAAGTGATTTGTAATAGTTATTTTGCAAAGTTGCTTGCATTGGTATTTCGTCTTGTCACCGATTCTTCTGTTGTTCTTCGATGGCTTGATTTTTAGTTCCATTTGTGCTCCAGTGAACCTTAGATACATTTCAGGAGTACAAATGTGTCTGAGCATTACTCGATTGTTAATCTCCAAGAAGTCTAAACATACTTTGATCACTCCGCATGGCATTGGCTGCTCTGTTTGGTCGAGTTTGACCCCTCTGTTGTTACGGTTAAGCAGAACTGTGCTTGTTGATACTTATCACTGGTCAGTACTTCCTATCTTCATCAGACGAGTTCGCTTCATTTAATTTGGAGCTGTGTTTCATAACAAGAATTATCAGTGATTTACAAACAAGATAGCCTTGTCTTCGAAGTATGCGTTCTCCGTTACATTCAAGTCGAAATGGCAGTTCTAACCGACCGTTTTTGGGCTGTATGCTACTACAGGATGATTTATGATGTTGATTCTCAACGTTTTCAAGTCGTTCTCTAGTCAAGTCCTTCACAAGAACACTGTCATCGATTTATTTAGCTCAAGTTTTCAAAGTCTCAAGATTCAAGAACAAAGCATTGAACACTGAACTATTGTCATTGAACAGTTGACCTTGTTTTAGTTAATATTCTGTAATGTGATAATTTGGTTTTGATATTTTATGCACTTATTGCTAATTTATATGTATTACGTCCTTTTGCATCGAGGACGATGCTTTTTCTAAGAAGGGAGGCATGTTATGAAGTAGTCTTGTGGTTATTTTTGACATTATTATCATAAGAATTTTTGCTGACAGTTCTTGTTTGTTCTTTGTTCTTCTCGTGATTAAAGTTTCGTTATGTTTGGGTTTGAGAATCAAGGTTAACCAATATATGCGTTAAAAGGTTTTTGAGTGTTATTACCTTTTTAATGGATTTGTCGACAGAAGTGTCATCAAGCTTGGGGTTCAAGTTGAGTTTGATTGTCAGTTTTTAAGTGGGTATATCAGTTGGGACCATTGCTGACTTTGCTTTCATTGGTTTTCTTGTAGGATTGTTTATTCCACTTTTGTTAACAACGGGAAATTCGTTAGAAGTCATTCGGAATAGCTTTCGTAACTCTCATGATCAGCAAGCCTAAACGTACCTGCGTTATGCTTATATAAGTTGTATAGTTGGATGGTTAGTAAAAAGGTGTTTAGCTGTTGTAAGAAGCTGAGCTGTAGACGTTTGTCATGCCGCCAGTAATTAAAGGAAGAAAGTATCAAGGCTTTGTCAGAGTCCTGGAGTACTCTCGTTAGAGGAGCTGTCCTGGTCGAAGAAACCCCTTTTCCTTAACTGCGAAATTTCTGTCTGCTTTTAGTAAACGACTGAAACCTCGCACTGAACTATTTTTCCTTAACTGTGAAATTTCTCTCTGTTTTTCGTAAAAGGCTCAAATGTTGCACTTAACCATTTTTCCTCAACTGCGAAATTTCTGTCTGTTTTTAGTAAACTACTGAAATCTCGCACTTAACCATTTTTCCTTAACTGCGAAATTTCTATCTGTTTAGAGTAAAAAACACAAACATCGCAGGTAACCATTTTCGGTCCGTGCACGGTTCGGCCAACCTTTTTTTTAAATTTTCTGTTCCATATTGAGCAAACAGAAAGATATGAAATTGACATCTTTTTCGATTAATTCGTTTACAATGTTACAAGTGTCTAAATTGCTTTTGCTTTAAAAGCACCGTTTTATTGAAACTTTATAATATGACGGCGCCAAAGAATTTTTGCACTTAATAATAATGGCAAAATCTCAAAAAAATTGCCAAAATTTCAGAAGTCCTTGTTTCTTTTCTTGAATTCATAAATCTTATCCCTCCATAACAAACAAAAATTACTTAAGAGCGTGTCTCCGTAAGAGCCGACCAGTGATTTCGGATCCAAAAATTAATTTTCCTTATATTCTGGGATATTAAAGTCTTTACCTAATTAGTTACAAAAATGCATTTTGTTTCATGACCGAAAATGCGCCATAGCCTTTGAAACTGCAAAAGTCGCCTACATTGCCGGCGCTACAGAAAACAAACACCTCGCTCAAGAAGCCTGATTTTCTTTTTAGCGGAGCTCCTCGCGCGCGCGTGGGCGGAGCCCCATAGCTAAGGTAATCTACCCATCCCAGAAGATTTGGTAATCACGTGAACGACCGACCGTCCGTCCGCACCACAGGGAAACCAATGTTCAATCTCACACTTTCTAGCTAGTTTTGGAGCCCAGGGAGCCTAGGAGAAAACTATCAATGTTGTGATCAATTGACAGCTGTCAAGACAAGGTATCCACTGACCAGTATCACCTGGCCGTATCGCGGGCTCAGGTGTCGACCCATCCAGGGCGAGTATTTTTTTGAAGTTATCCGCTGACAAGTTACTAGTTTTCAGATGATCGCAGGCTCAATTTTTTTTAAAAAATTCATATGAAATATGTTGTGTTTATGTCATTATGGCCCAGCACTATTAACATTTTGATTTCAAACTGACCTCGGAAGCGAAAATTCAGCCAGTTATTTAAAAATGCAAGAAGGGAAAACAGATGGTTTTCACTTTTCTCAGGATAGTCACGCTTTGGTCACGCTCCACGTCCAATTTTTATGCCCTGATTGGTCAAAATTTGACAGGTGAGTTCATGCGGAAAATTCATACAACATCTTGAAACTTGTTTGCTTCAATAGCTGACGGAAGCTGACAGAGTTTTGTGTCAACTTGTGATGTTTTTAATAACTGTCTTTTTTCACTGGATGTACAAAATGAAATACAGCTGCTACCAAGAGTCTTCTGTTAACGTTATTCATGGCTGGTTTGTTTATTGAATTTTTGGTTGAGAAATGCGCTGCTTGTCAAAGTCGGAAATCCGATTTCGGATGGCATCGTTTTTGTATTTCATCTTGCTGGATGCGTAAGCGATTCAGGCCTTACTTGATAGCTTTCAGGAGCTGCATCTCGAAATATGGTAAGCCTGAGTTATCATTGTATTTATATCTGTTTTCATGAAGTCGAGCGCAGTTTATGAGGCTAGTTTATGCACGTTTGTATTTAGATTTGAGACACTGATCTGACCTAGTATGAGGTTTGACATAAGCTTACAGAACTTTGAAAAGCCTTTAGTCGATATTTCACCGCACATAACAAGAAAAACCGTTCCGAAGAATATTTAGATATTATTTTGGCTGTAGAAAGAAAACTTTGAGCGATTTACTTGTCGCGAGTTCATCGAGGAAAACAGCAAACACCGGGAAGCCTGCGGCTTAAAATTAAACTTAATTTTTAAGCTTAAAGACTCTAGGATTCTTATAGACACTTAAATACTTGTTTTCGTGAATGAAACTTGTTGTCTCTGTAAATGTTCTACCGAATTATATTTCTGATCTTTTATTTATTGTTAGTTGTCTTTTGCAATTTTCATCGCTTTGCCGCCCTTTGCCGTTATTTGTTTACAGTCGTTCATAAACATCGCTTGTAGGAGTACTCAACGTACCGCGCGTATTACATATCGCCGTGACGGTCATAAAACTATCAATAAAAAATAAACACAATAAATTCTTTATTATGTTGAAGCGTAACTCTGTTAAAATTTCTTTGCAAACTTGGTAGGTGATTTTGGAATTTTTTTCAACGGTTTCGCTAAAAGCCCACGCGTGCTTCGATGGTCCTGAATATTGAATGAATGGAATTAGTCTTGAAAAATTGTGAAACTGACTGCTAATAGTCTGATGTCAGGCGGTCTGTATGATAAAAACAGCGCCTCATAGTACTCTTTCACCTCAGATGTGATGTATAAAAAGTATAAAAGGTTGATTTGCACGCACCCAGATTTGTTGGCAAGATTTTCTAAAGTAAACTTGTCGAACGTAAAAATTCGGCCTGATTTGTTTTCCAAGAATTTGTTTTCCACGCCTAATCTACCGTGATCAAGAGCTATTATTGCTCTAAAATGTGACCGAAGATGATTGCCAGTGCTATTTTTTGGGTGTACATATAAGGCAAGCTCGATGCAAGATTTGTTTCACTCTAAAATCACTTAGCCTGTCCCTCAAAAGTCACACGAATGTGCCCCTAATTTAACTGATTTGTGGATTACAAGTTTATTGTTTGTTTTAAATTATAAATTTATTAATGGAGCTTCGCTTTTAGCCCTGGCTAAATCTATATATTAATATAGAGATACACCATTCTAGATTTCCTAGCCATATCACAGTTCCGAATTATTTATTAATTTTAACGGCAAGAATCTTTTTCCTGGCACGTGTCATCGGTCTTTCATCAAAACACGAAAATAGCTCAACTTTGAGGGCAGTTTAAAAAGTGTGGCACCTGTCTGAACTTTGCTATCTGTATTAATATAAACTAAAAATGATAGTAAAACATAAAAAGGAATAAAATTTTATTGCTCTTTACGTTTTCGAACTTGACCGCCGTTTGAATTTCCAGAAATTTCGAAAACCTGATAATTAACGAACACTTGCCTTGTCGATCTGCTCGTGAAAGTCCAACTTCACTTGATGGCTTGATGGATCTCACCTAAGTTCTTTCTCATCTTAAGGTTATCGCTTAATCATCTGAAACTATATTGGCCGTTGATTCCGTGTTTATACTTGTTTTTTTGCAGTGTTATGTGGTTTGTAGAATCGTCGTATCCGCGAGCGTGACTCATTCGTGACACCCGACCTCGAGGTCTTTGCCAAAAATAGTTTTTCATTAACTCCTCAGGATATGGCAGTAAAACTTCTTGGGAAAAGAAAACAAATTTCTTCGTAAATATGACGCGATAAGACGCTAAGAGAGTGATTTAGCCCAGTTTTCTGTTTGAAATACTCAGAAAAGAAACGTGTCAAAAATAGGGTAGGCTACCAAGGTGAGTTTTGGGCATAGGGTGTCACAAATGCGTACAATATAACCATGTCAAGATTCCCATATTTCTTTACACTATAGACAGTCTTGAAAATATTTAAATGTTTTAGTCGTTTATCGCCAACGTTTGAAGGCAATTGTGCACTTAAGGGAAGCTCGAAAATAATGTTTTTAGCAAATGGTTCTTTTTAGCGTAAAATCGATTTACCTTCACCATGGAATTGTTCAAGGTTATTTGCTTACTTCACCATAAATAAAGAAATGAAAGGAGATGTACAATATTGTTACCTTTTTGCCGAAGTTTTTTTTCAACATCCTGTATCTAAGACGCGTAATAAATAATTATATTATAAGCAAACCATTCGGTTCAGGATTAAAAACCCGGTGATTTGCAGAAAGTCAAACTAGGACCCCGATTAACTTGGTCATCGGACACTTTTTGTGAGCTGAGTGATACGCTTTCAGAGTTAACCTAACGTGGTTTTCAGGTTCTTTTCTTATGCGCCACTTAAGATTTTAATATATAGATTTAGCCAGGACTAAAAGCAAAGCTCCTATTAACTCGAATTTATAATTTAAATAAAACAAACTTGTTTTCCACAAATCAGTTAACTTTAGCGCACATTCATGTGACATTTTGAGGGAAAGGCTAAGTGATTTTAGAGAAAAATAATTTGCAAACAGTCCAAGCTAAGAGTGAATATAATCTTACATCTAGTTGATAGCCTTATATGTACACCCAAAAAATAGCATAGCCATAATGGCTCTTGATCACAGTAGATAAGGCCTGGAAAAACAAATTCTTGGAAAACAAATGAGGCCGAAGTTTTTGCGTTCGACAAGTTTACTTTACAAAATCTTGCCAACAAGTCTGCATGGGGATGTGTAAACCAACCTTTTATACTTTTTATACATCACATCTGAGGTGAAACAGTACCATGAGGTGCTGTTTTTATCATACAGACGTCGGACAGAATGCAGTATTTCACAATTTTGCAATACAAATTGCACTCATTCAGTATTCAGGACGATCGAATCTCGCGTGGGCTTTTAGCAAAACCGTTAAAACAAATTTCCAAAATCACCTATTTATACTGCTAGCCGGTTCTCACTTTTGACAAGCGCCAAAGTGGACTGTTTAAATTAACATTAATAGAGTTATACGCTTCAACATAATAAAGAATTTGTTATGTTTATTTTTTATCTAATGGTTTTATAAAGATGTGTAATCTTCAAAAGCGTTTGATACGCGTGGCATTTTGACTACTCCTGCAAGCGATGTTCATGAGCGGATGAAAACAAATGGCACATGCAGCGATTAAAATTGAAAAGAGACTACTAACAATCAATAATAAAAGGAAAACAATTCGGTGAAACATATACAGAGACAACAATTTTCATTCACGAAGGCAAAAGTTTTGACCAATCAGAGCATAAAAATTGGACGTAGAGCGTGACCAACACGTGACCAACGCGTGACCTTGGTGAGAAAAGTCAAAAGCAACTGGCATGTCTTCCCTGCCTGTAAAAACGCGCTAAATTTTAGCTTCCGAAGTCAGTTTGAAATTAAAATTTTATTTGTGCGGCATATAAAACACAACATATTCTCGGCTTGCACTGTCACGCAATGAAAAATAAAAATGCAAACCATTCAATACAGAAGGACTAGAATCTGGGAAATGAAAGAAGATAAATATACAAAAACCCTTGCCAAGAATCAGGTCTGTGAATACTTCAAATGCGAGATATTGGGAAAAACGGTTTAACTAAATTTATAAAGCTTTGTATGGACACATTTCACCATACACCATAGCCACGGCCCTTTATTGGTGAATTCCCTTAGCCTATTAAAATGGTTCCTCAGTTCAATGAGCGGTAACCATGAGTTGGCCAGTGGCCCCGAATAAGAACCTTTTCCTGCTATAATGTCATTGTTGTAAGCCACCATTCCTTAAAAGGTTTTAAGTTCCATTTTGTGTACATGAAAGTTTTGGGTTGCTGTTTAATTCCTTAATTGCTGATGCTGCTTAATGGCAACTAAACAAACTTGGTTTTGAGAAGCCAAGTCCAAACGAGATCTCTTGAATTATTCAGAGGGTCTTAGACACCTTATTAGCGGACAATTTTCAAGTTTACGCCTCTGCCCAAAGTGCTCTACTGCTAATGCCATGCATGGCCAAGAATAATGAACATTAGTATAATTACATCGATGATTATCGACAATAGAGCTTCGCTTTATCCCGCTATAATCACCGCGCGGTGATTATAACATTGAAGGCTAGCAGTTTTCAAAATGGCAGCCAGACTTTTTGATGTTTGGGAGTCGGAAATGTATCAATAATTTTATTTTCTCGAATAATCATCAATGTAATTATACTAAAACAGTTAGTCGCCTTCGGCGACTAATTGTTAAATAAAGTACTAAAGTGTGACGTCATAAATATGAAATTCTGAAATTATGGGATTTGTCAGGATATTCTGAAAGAACAATGTCCAAGAGGCCTACTTGCAAATTGTCTCTGAGATCGTAGCCCAGTTATGCTTAAAAACTCCATACAAACCCTTCTAATTTTTTTGGGGGTCGACCCAAATATTTCACCACAACAAGCGTTCTTTAGAATTACTCGTCTAGGTTTCATCGATTTCCTGGTTCTACTGTACGTTTACTTGAAAGACTTTTCCAAGTTAAACATTTTCATGAAGAAGTCGAGACATCGCAGTTGAGCTGGTCCGTTATGAGCTGTCTCTGTACCTTCTTCCGTCCACGCCAGCTGGCAATAAGTCTTTGGTAAACCGTTTACCGGCTTTTCACTACTAACACGAACATGCAATGATTGCGTAACCAAAAGCTTTTTCCGGGTTACCCGTGAAAGTGTGCAATTGCTTTTGGCAAGTAAGTTAAAAGGAGAACAAGGCTTTGTGACTCTACATAAAAGTTGGCCTTCAAGGTAACTGATGAGTTCATTGCAGTAGCAGTATAGGTCACAAATGTAATGATAAGACAAGTTTAATAAAGTTTGGCCCGTAAATGTAATAATGTCACCAGTGTAATAAGGTTTGGTGACAATAATGTCACAAGGGTACTAAGGTAAATTTTCAATTCACACAATTATCTTAAAGCATTCGTTAAAAGAGCCGAAAAATGAACGGGTACACGTAAAATATGCCCAGTGGTGAAGAATGGACACTTTCGAGACATATTTCACCATACATGCTTTTTATGTGATCTTCTGACTCCATCAAAGATTCTTGTTCTTTAAACAGGTTTGGTACATTTAGGAAACTTACTTGTAAGCGGCTAAGAAGTTCATAGCTGTTCTTAATTCATTGGAGTTAGTTTTCGATCATTCTAGATGGTAGCTCATTCCAGTAAGGCGAGGCCCTACGGTGCCTTGTAGGGAACACTCGTGGTGTTCCCTACCTGCACCACCACACCTACACCTATCCCATAGTCAAGGTGACCGTTGGGGCACCCGGGACTTGCAACCCTCTCCCTCCATTTGACTTTGTTTTCAGCTTCTTTTAGGGCGTTGTAAAACTTCAGCCCTGACCACTCAGAGATGTTATTCTCCCAACGCTCTTTTTGTCGGCCCCTTCTTCTGCCTCCTTGCACTGTTCCTTGTAAAATTGTCTTGGCAAGCCTTGCTGATCTTGATACACACCCAAACCACTTTAACTTGCGTTTCTTTCCTGTGGTTAAGATATCATCATAGGGCCCAATGGCTTGCCTGATCCTGTCTCTGACTGCATCGTTTGGTGATGTGATCTCTGTATGAGATGCCAAGCAGTTTTCTAAAGCATCTCATCTCAGTAGCCTGCAATTTCTTCAGGATGTCCGTTGTCAATGTCCCAGTTTCGTAGGCGTACAATAGCACTGAGATAACTAGGGAGCGCATTAGTCTGATCTTGGATCTTAGAGAGATATGCTTATCGTTCCAGATAGTCTTCAGTCTCGCTAGTGCTGCTGTTGTCTGTGCAATTCTGGACAGTACTTCAGGCTTGGAACCCTGATCTGAAAAGACTGCGCCCAGATACTTGAAGCTATTAACCTCGTCCAATTTATCACCGTTGATTCTGATGTCAATGCTGATACCATTCGCGTTATTGGTCTCAGTCTGGTCTTCTCTGCACTGATTTCCATGTCAAAGGCTGCAGAGGTCTTATCCAGGCGATTCACCAGGGAGGTTAGTTCCTCCTCTTTTCCTGCCAGGCTATCAATGTCATCAGCAAAACGTAAGTTGGTAATTGTTCTGCCTCCGATGCTGACTGTTCCTTGGTGATCTTCTAGTGCGTCAGTCATAATTCTCTCCAGAAAGATGTTGAAAAGAGTTGGTGAGAGTAGACACCCTTGTCTGACTCCAACTGTGGTTCTGAACCAGTCTTCTATGTCACCATTAAGGTAGACTGCACTAGTGGCCTTGTTGTAGAGGTTTTCAATGACTTGGATCAGGTTGGTGTTAATGTTATAAAGCCTCATAGTATAGGGGTGCCTCAGTGTAGGGGTGTTCCCTACAAGGCACTGTTAAAGGTTCTCGCCATGCCGTGGACATGTTATGTAAATCTTTGATTGCTGATGTTATCCACGAGAGGTTTAAGTACCAAATAAGGCGAATACCACATTAAATAAGACACAAAAACTGAGTCTGAGACATACGTCTTTGGTTCCACGTTATAAAAAGAAGGGTGTTGACTTCACTGACTTAATAACTCGAGATTGCTTTAATAAGATCCTTTTTCCACCATGTTGGACAAAGGGTGCTGGAGGAAGAATTTCACCTCTTTCGGACGTGGTTAAGAGAGTAAATAAAGAAAGTCAGGATTACTCGGCATAAAAACGTATCTAAGGGTGTCGGGCTTCAAACTAGGACAACGCAGAGATGTTCTAGTAGAACGTGAAAAGATATTTCCTCAGCTGTATTAACAAAGGGAAAATTTTCCAATTAATTACATCATTATTTTACGTTATTTTTTTCTTTGTCACAGGTGGGTTGTAAATACTGAATGACAAGATTTTTGTGCGAGGAAATTGAAAATGGTAAAAAATGATCTCTTTTTGGAGATATCTCACCACCTGTGTTTTTGTCCCTAATACCTGTAAAATTCTTAAGTCAATACCTTTATTTACTTATTTGTTTATTTCTTTATTTATTTACAGTAGTTTACTTAATTTCTATTGGTAGTTCTGGTAAGGCAAATTTTGCTGCAGTTCTGGCAAATTAATAATGAGTTAATAATAGCTGTGTAAACAAAATAGATCCAAACATTGCGTCAGTTGTGTGTAGGTTCACTGCACCGACAGAGATTCTCTCCAGAAAAATTGCAAGAGATTTCCACGGCTTCATTGCCGAAGTGTTCCTTTGCCTCGAGTCATTTCCTACCTCTTAAACGCCATGGGAACCAAAAGTGGCTTGTAATAAACGTTAACTTTTATGAAATTTTTAACAATAAGCATTTTTTTATGTTAAGGGAGAGGCAAATCAGTTTTTACTGCAACGTTATTATGCCGAATATACCTCATTGAATAAAACTCCGTGCCAACGGATAATCAATTTTTAATATAAACGCATCAACAAATGTACCTCTCAGTTTCTTCAAAACAATCGAAACCGTTTTATTCCATGCCTCTTAACTCTGAAACCAATTTGACAAGGAAGGCCCTCGATTGTACGGCTTGCTCACGTTTCGACGCTTCACCAAACAAGATAAAAGAGTAACAAAGTAGTTAGAGGTGTAGTCAGTCAATGTTTAATTTAACACTTTCAAACAACTACAGTGAAAGAGATACCTTTACCTGTCCATACTACGAGATGAACCCTTCCGCAATAAAACCTTCCGCATTAAATTTTTAACCTTTTTATCTCAGGGTGGAGTGTTTCAAATAGTGAATAAGAAGTGATATGTACATGAAGACTAATACTGATAACACACTTACATGATCAAAATATTGCACCGCATACATTCATTACAGCAAATCACTTCAATCTCACAGCCCACTAAAATCTTGGCTGTTCAATTTCTTGTCATTTATTCTCATGCAGCCTGCATAGTTACACACCGGTCGTGTTGTTCATTCCCGTCTACTGTAAACTTTTAATGTTCAGATCGTGGTTCCGTAAGCGGTAAGCATGCGTTAGAGTTTCCGGCCTACTAATTTCCTGCTTTTCAAAGCTATCAGGCATCCTTTCCTTAAAGATTCGCTTTGTATTGATGACATGAAAGTTGTTTGCTAGGTAAAACCCTTGACTGTTGATGCTTCCCCATAAAAACATTACCTATTTGGATTCGAGAGAACTGCGTATTGGGGGAAGCTTATCCTTTGCAAGTTCGTCGATACCTTATGATGTCTTGAATCATCTCACAGGTTGCAAAAAACTTCCATTGCTACGGGAGAATATCCATGTTGCGCTTTTGTCTTATGTCATTTGATGGTAATGCCCGGCGTGGCTAAAAAGAATAAACAACAGGTTATTTGCAAACAGAACTGACGGTGGTCAAGAATGATCATTTTTAATGCGTACTTCACCACGACTAGAATCCGTTTTTTTTTCTGAGTTTTATTGACTCTCTCGCTCTTATGTTTTCTGACCTTGAAGACATTTTTCTTTTTGTCGAAAGCTTAAATAGGGATGAATGAATGACAGGAGGTCTGTGGAACAGAAACTTGACCGTGGTGAGGAAAGGACACTTTTAAGACACATCTCCCCACGCTTGTTCTTTTCTGCCATTCTTTCGCTTGAAAGCGGCCGTCATGAGCAGGGGAGCAGGGGTCTTTTTTGCATGAGGATGCGCGACCGCTGACTTGACAAAGAGCACGCGACCAGTGACAGCGACCGTGGTGCATAGTCGTAGGAGCCAAATTGTTCACTTTGAAAGCTTGCTTGACATTGAAATGGTAGCAGGAACTTAGGAAAGACCTTCGTTATACAAGATAAATAAAGATCTAAGTGGATGTTAAGCCCCAGGGTGGGGGGGGGGGGGGCGGGCAGACCCAGGGGAATTTGACATTTAATGGCAGCCAGAGTCAAATTCCCCACTCCCAGGCACCTACTAAATGTCAATTTCCCGCCCCTCTGGGGTAACTTTTTCTAACAGAGTCAGGACTTAATACAGGGTTCGTACCCGTTTTAGAACAAAAAATTCAAGGACTTTTCAAGGACTTTCAAGGACACATTTCCCATATTTCAAGGACTCTATTCAATTCAAAAAGAGCCTTAATTCTCTGTGTTTGCTCCTTTTCCTTTGGAGTTCTATTTAAATTATAAAGTTCGCACCGAAATTTTCAAAGACTTTCAAGGCCTTGAACTTGAACTTAAAATTCAAGGCAGGTTGGAAAGGATATGTCTTTTACAACCTCACATAGAAACAGAAACAGAAGGAACGAAGACTCTTCTATTTATAAACATTCGATCATACAATGAAAGAAGGGATGGTTCATATATATATCGAAAAATAAAACAGATTTCCTCACCTTTCTTTCGCTCATGTTGTCTTGTTACTTTCAAGAAAAGCAGAGGTCATTTACCTGTGGTGACTTCTGGGTATTACCAAGATGGCAGGTCACTCATTTCCAGTTTCTCTCGGTCTTCCAAGATGGCGGCCATGTCAAATTCCCGACGCTGGGGCAACGCTTAAATGTCAAAATCCCCACCCAGGGGAAGGCACGCTCAGTCAATTTCCCGTGGGTAGCTCCCCCCCCCCCCCCCCACCCTGGGGCTTAACATTGATAGGTGCATAAGTGGAGACTGATGCGCTGAACGAGGTGAAAGAGCAAGTTTCTCAAGGATGTCTGACACGAACATGGCTGCTTGTTATTGTTTGGCGCTCGACTCGTGTCTTGATTCCCGTTCAACAACCGCAAAGTTTGGCATAGAATGCATTGCTGATGCGTAGTTATTGAGCGAAATGTTCTTTATTTAGTGTTTGTCAATAAATCGGATGTAAATTAGTTTCTCGTTACCGTAGAGGATTTCTGTCAATAATTTGTTCATAGCTGATTTAGCCATATTTCGGGAGAGAATTAATAACGATCAGCGGGCGACCACCACGCCGTTATCAGTTGGAATAGAAAGTTGTTCCCTTAAGTATTTTAGCGATACAAAGTTTGTTTATCGGAAAATTGTAGAACGTCTTGTTTTTGCGTGGACTAACATTGTAACGCATTATTAACAGGAATATTCATTTAGCCAGAACTTAAGTGCTGTAAAAATTTTTAACTTTTGGTCGGCATCACATGTTTACTGTACTTCTTGGGAAACCTAACCGTTTGTTTCATCGAAATTGGTCACAAGATTCGACTTTAATTTCGGTCCTATTGAATACAGTTTTGACTGTGTCTCATTGATATTCATTTTTTTTATTTTTCGAGACATACAGAGTGACTACCACCAACATCTCACCAGGTGACTAATCTACGTCTCGTGTGCTGTTAATTTTGTAGCTTTTAAGTGCTGGGAAAATTGTAGAACATATATTAATTCACTGCTGAACTCAACACCGGCTTTTGCGCACTTCGAGCCCGCTCGCTGAAATTTGCTGGGTTTTTTTTAATATTTCTGTTCCTTTCTCATTTCAAAACGAAGAAAATTGAAAGTGTTTACTTGCATCAACAAACGTTTCAGCACTTTGTTTAGACTTTGATGACGTTAGCGCAATCCTACAGGCACTACATATACGCGCATTGTTGTCCAGGTAAAGTGAAGAGGTGAAATTTGATGGTAGCTCGTGTATGTTAAAACCGGTCTACTTCGCTTTTGTTAAGACCATGTTACAGTTTTTTTGCAAACTACACATTTTGTTAAATCACGAGCACATTCGCCAAGACCAACGAGAAAAATGATCGCGACGATGGCTTTGAGACGCGCCATTTTGATGAAGGCAGACCCTGTGGTGAGCCTCCATGCACATCGTTTGTTCAGCGGTCGAGCATGCTCATGCAGAAAAGACCCCTGTTGCCGTCATGGACATTGAGTTGTAAATGGTTCATTTATTACCAACTCTTCGTGAGTCTACTTTCAAATTCGTGAGCTCTTGGCATTCCCTATGAGGCTATGATTTCTGAAATGTGTCGACATACAACCAGATGAATTCCTTAATATCAGCTTCATTTTATTTTTTTCATTTTAATTTTTTTTCTAACTTCTTGAATTCACGTAATGGCATTGTTCATTTATTCCTGATTAAACAATCAATAACAAATGATATGTACATGAAGACTAATGTTGATGAAACACTTTTACATGATCAATGTATTGCATCGCACGCATTCATTACTTGACAAACAAAAAATCTTGGTTATCTATTTTTTTAATTGATTCTCAAGCAACCTGCATACTGACACACTGGTCCTTTTGTTCATTCCCGCCTGCTGTAAACTCTTAATGTTCAGATACGCTCGTGGTTCCGTAAGCATGCGTTAGCGTTCCCGACCTATTTATTTCCTGCAATATTGACTGTGTTTCTAAGCCATCCGGCATCCTTTATTTTAAGGTTCGATTTATTTTGTTGACATGAAAGTTGTTGATTGCTACGTAAAACCCATGATTGTTAATGCTACCCCCAAAAACATTTACCTACTGGGATTCAAGAGAACTGCGTATATAGGGGAAAGTCTATGCTTTGCCAGTTCGGCTATACCTTATGATCTCTTGAATTATCTCACGGGTCGCAAACAACTTCCATTGACAGGGAAGAATATCCATTTTAACATTTTGTCTTATGTCATTTGATGAAAAAAACTTCCGGCTCATTTTTTACTCTACATGGGTTCGACCTTAGCTATATACGTAGTGTATAGGAAGTTCATCAAATGATTTGATGTCCGACATTAAATGTTTTGCAAAGCTGAGCACTGTTATCGGAATAAATTTCCATATCACAGATCAGTACTTTAAGAGATTTGTCGAAAGCGTCGTTAGGGATGAGTGGATGACAAGAGGTCTGTGGAACAGAAACTTGACGGTGGTGAGGAAAGGACACTTTTAAGACACATCTCACCACGCCTGCTCTTTTCTGCGATTCTAGGTGTACACTTAGGAGTTTGGCTTGAAAACGGCCGCCATGGACAATTAGTTGTAAATGGTTCTTTTATTACCTTCTCTTCGTGGAATCTACGTTCAAATTCGTGAGCTCTTGGCATTCCCTATAAGGCTATGATTTCTGAAACGTGTCGACATACAACCAGATGAATTCCTTAATAAAAGCCTCATTTCATTTCACTAATTGTTTTTTAACTAAGCTGAATTAACGTAATGACATTGTTCATTTATTTCTGATTAAACAATCAATAACAAATGATGTATACATGAAGACTAATACTGATGAAACACTTTTACATTACCAATGTATTGCATCGCATGCGTTCATTACCTGACAAATGTAAAAATAAAAAAATGTGGGTAGCAATTCGAGGCAATCTTTTGCATTTCCGGTGTCTGGCATGTTGGGTGGTGGAATTTAATTACAAGCGTCCGTTTAATACACTTTGGTAACGGGTGTCTAGAAAACACAGACCTCGAAAACACAGTCAACACAGACCTAATGTTCGAGGTCATCGGTTCGTAATTAGCAAGAATCACTGACGTAATTATTGCACCATTATATATTTTATATATTTTTGTATTTTTATAAATTTTTTTATAAAGTTTTTGTTGCGTATAATTTCAATCTCTACAAGGACTGCATGGGGATATTCCAAGTTAAAAGTTGTTAGGACCTCAAGTAGAAGGAAATTAATGCTGTCTAGCTGTGCGGAACATGCAGCCGTCCGCTGTCTTACTAAGCATATAAATGTCTTGCGATCTATCGTTATTTAAGATTGGATTGTTCTGTTATGTTTTCGATGTAGTCCATTTCCTGTTTATAACATACTTCCATGACGATAGTTTTCCCACTAACGTAGTAACGCAATAGTAACAAACAAGTTAATCGAAAAAGCACTGAAGAATGGGCGAAACGGCTGTTAAAAGTGTTGATAAACTGAAATATCGTGGTTTTCATAGCTGTTGTTGCTGTTCATTTACTGTTGTTTGTTTAACTATAAAATTACAATTATCGTTTTACAATTTGCCGCTCCGGTTGTACCAAGTAATTGTGACTTTTAGACAGCTGTTTAGTCGTTAATAAAGATGATGTGTGATGTATTCGCTTCCTCTATGTTCTCTGTTTCTTTTGTTCTCTCTTTTTTATGATAATTGCAGGGCCTTCCGAACAATGTCCTTCACACCACCAAGCTACTCAGTCCATTTATTTTATTTTGCTTTACATTTTTAATTTTATTCCAAAACAAAGAATACTTAATTAAGGGAAAAGATATAAATTTCAAAAGATCTGAGGCATCCCATCACGCAATCATAGATCCTAGATCAACAAAGGAAGCGTGCGTTTGACTGTTGCCTGTTCTTGTTGCCAGTCCAGCAATAGCTACAGATAAACATCAAACGGCAAAAAAAAGCAAAGTCGCCACGCCAGGAGCCAAAAACTGTAGGGAAAATAAGCGCCATGCGTAAACTGTTTTGATCAAATTTGTTTGTTTGACTCGTTTTAAATTGCGACGTCTGCGTTTTCGAGTTCTGCGGTCTGTGGTCTGTATTTTGGAGGTCTGTATTTTCTAGACACCCGGTTAGTAGCAATAGGAATGACCATTTCAGGTACTTTTTAGGTGTCCGCGTCCGCTTAATAGAGGTGTCCGCTGAATAAAGGTTTTATTAAAAGTAAATAAGGGAAATAAATTTGGGGACTTACTTTCCGCTTAATAGAGGGTGTCCGCTTAATACAGGTTTCACTGTATATGCAGATGACACGAAACTCCTCTAATCTCCATGTTACTTTTGGCCAGCGGCATGGTGAAAATGGGGACATTCTTGACACCCTACAACCAAAACTCACCATGGGGAAGGACCCTAAAAATGACCTGTGTTATAGCTCAAATACTGGTATGCGTAGTTGTGTGCGTGACTTTGTATTTCATGCGCAGTCCTCCTGGACTGGATAGAGATTCTCGAGGTTCGACATATTCAGTACTGTACATTACGAAAATGACAGAAAGATATAACGAGCCACTTAAAATTGAAACTGACATTCGTCAGGGAGGGTCTGTTCGTGTGTGTGAGAAATAATTGGTCATAATTTGGGCTGCAACTGGCGCCCTTTAAAGACGTCAATATCTTCTTCATTTAGGAGAAAGGAAAAGCCAAAAAATGGCCATGTCAAAGAACATCACTCAAGTTTTGGAAACACGATTCCGACTGGGTCAGGTAGACCTTCTACTTTGCGTTTTCACTTGTTTTTGAGGAGCAAGTATTGCTCCAGTTGGTTTTTGCGCGGACTGCTATGGGAGAAGTCCCGAGGTCGATCCCTAAATGTGACCTCCAATCCCTTTTGCGACTTCTTTCCTTTCCGTGTAGCTTTAAGTAGCTGTAAATACCCATAAAAAGGGGAATTAATGGGGGTTTTAAAAGGGTGGGTGTGGGGCCCAGGTTTGGTAGCAAGATAGTCATGTCTATTTCGAGGTACGGTCGTAAAATAACGAGACTTACTTACCTTTCAGTTGAAAAAAAAGCTACTCATCAAGTCATAGTAGGTGTCATAGTATTCTTAATGCTGATCAGGAGCCCATAACCTGTGCCGACTGAGTTGTCTAACAAACTGTAATCCAATTTTATATAAAGAGAAGGTGGAGCGAATAACCCTTGAACGTTTTCCTTAAACCTTTAAAAGGAATAGTTCCATGACGTGTTTGATTTTTCCGGTTATTTATTAGCCAGCGTAGTTTAGGTCTGGCGCGCAAACAAGCTAAGGTGGGCGAGGACCGTGAAACCGCAGGGAGTTTGAGGAGAGAGGAATGCGCGTTCGCGCGCGCATCGATCGACAAAACCGCCATGCTACGCAGGCTACTTTATATTTATAAAGTAGTTCTGGATTTTTGCTTTATGTAAAATGTGCACGGAAGGTTTTTACAAACTTTTTATTTTTCTGCATCTACAGTTCTAGTATTCTTGAAAGCCAATTTATTTAATATTAATAGAAATTTCGCTTTTAGTAGAGTAGATGCACGCGACTCAGGAAACAACGCGGGAATTTGGCAATTTTACTTAATAAAATCAATTTTTCTTAATCAAATTTTACCTAACTCTTTTTTGGGAATATTGGACATTGTGTATTCTAAAAGTATTTTTCGACACCTCAAATTCTACTAGGGAATAAGACTGTTTTGAGTTTATTTTGCCATCTGTCAATCAATCTGTAATAATCACTGCAAGTCGCGATTGTGTTGGTCCAAAAAAATACTTCTATGCTATGAATCGATAACGTCGAAAAGTCAAGTTCATTGTCGTGATACAGCTATTTGCATTAAGAAATAAGTATTGGCTGGAGGAAATCACTCAGGGTGAGAATGTACAGAAGAACAGATGAAGAGACAATGTATTATAGCATTACAAAAATTTCTATTCAATCGGTAATTGCTATTGCAAATAATTTTGAAGTCTTATGCACATCATTGCCCAGAAACTACCCGTAGTATACTCGTCGCACCTGAATAAAGCGACAGTCTGCAGTCACTGGTATTTCTGTAGGTAAATACGCATAGTATGAAGTGAATGCTCTTAGTGGTGATCCGCATTAGCACGGAAGTACATGTAATCCTCGGGGTACTCCTCGGAATTCTTGTTGGGGTGTGCCGCCCGGACCCTTTTTCAGACCAAAAAAGGTCATTTCAGTTTAACACCGTTTTTCAGACCAGGCCTCTTAAATCCATATCTGTTTTCACTGACCTGGCCTCTACGAAATTAGGTCGTCATTTAATGAGATTAGAACAGCAACGAGATGGAAAATAATCATTGACAAGGGCATACGGGTCCGTGGGTCATTCGTCCATTTAATTTCAATTCAAAAACAAAAATTGAAAATCGATGTCAATTTTTGATTTTCCAATTTTGTTTCTTCCTGTATAATGGATAAACAAGTTTCATAACTCTTTTTACCGTTTTCCCCTTTAAACAAATATGAGAAAATAAACACACAGCTCTTATTTTCTGCAGTCAATATTAAAATGATTATCGAACCATGGATATTTTAGCTATTCGCGGGAAAACCGTTTCCGCGGTCATTTGTCAATTACAATGACGTGAATTTGGAAGAAAATTCAAAATTAAATGTCGTGATCAATTTTCAATTTTTGTTTTCGGAATAAGAATTGATCAATCGATCGGAGTGCAACTGACAAAAGAAACAGAGGGGAGGACCCAAGTGCTGAAGAGCCCAGAAGGGAAGGTTTAAGGGCGTAGGGACTTAACTGGGAAGGGAGAAGGAAGGGGCCTTTTACTTGTCCATGCTAGCCTCATTTACAGGGTTTATTTGGCCTAGATGGGTAGGTCCCGCTGAACAGGTTGTGGATATCTGGCTAACTGGCTCTTGACAATTTCACTGTTTAGCGTCTTTAACATTGTGTCGCTTGGAAAGAGTGTTAAGGTTGGCGATGAGCGGTCTGCATGTGCGGTACCAACAACTGAATTCCATGACGCTAGTACCTAAACTTCCCTTCATACCCCTTCCCACTCGCCCCCCCCCCCCCCCCCCCCTCCACCTCCAAGATTTACCCTTAAGGGGAGTTCGTTAGAAGTGGATCTGGTAAAAAAAATAATACCGCAGTCTTATTTTTTCAAGACTTTAAGTGATTATACTGGCCCCACGAAAACTTTTTTTCATGTCTTCAGAAGGTAAAACCGATCAGCCCTCCTTCATTATCCTAATCATCCTCTCTCTTCTACTTCCTCCCTTTCTCCCCCTACACTTGAAAGTTTGATGCGCGCTTTTACAAGGTGAACAGCTATGCAATGAAGACTAACCTAAAGTAAAAAAAGTACAAAAAAGCAAGAAAAATTCAAGCAAAAAGACCCAACCGAGTAACAACCTCCTTCCTAAAGGGTTCCAGCTCTCCATTTCACAGGTGGTTTTCCGCGTGTATCCCATATTTTCAAGCAAAACCTTCTTACGGAACGCGAACTAAAGCCTTTCTTTCCAGGATACGCTTCTTGTAGAAACAATACTGACTTGTGAGTGTCTTTTCCCCTGCATCACAACGATATCTCTCAGGACCTCAGTAAAGATGTTTATGGTGGAAAGTGCACTTAGCTTATCTAGCTAGTTTACAGGCACTCCACTCAAATACTTAGAAACAATAATTCAAATACAACACAACAGGCCGGATTAAAAACCCCGACTAGCAGGAGGCAATCAGCTGGCTATTTACAAGCGTGGCACGAGGATTTGAACCTCGGAAAGACCGAGAGATCAAATCAAGCAAGTCCCCAGAGCGGGACTAGAACCCGGGACCGCCGGATTGAAAGAGTCCGACGTGCTGACCACTCCTCGGCCACGCTGCTTCTCTCGATGTTTATGTCGCCCATATTTAGACTAAAAACAGCTCCAATGTAGAACTTCCCGCTTCTTTTCTGAACCTCGCTCCAAGAAACTGTCGCGGACAACTACAAGGTCCTTTTCTGCCCACCATGTTAAAGTCGGTAAACCGTGAAATTGTTAGGAAACGATTAGCTAGAAATCTACAATCTGTACAGCGGCACAACCCATCTGGGCCAAATTAGCCCTGCAAATGAGGGGATATACGTAGCATGGACAAGCAAAAGGCCCCTTCCTCCTTCCTTCCCACTATAGTCCCTAAAAATTATTACGCCCTTACCCCTCCCCTCCTGGGCACTTCTGCATTTGGGTCCTCTCCTTTTGGTACTTTTGTCACTTGGAATGCGATCGATTGATCAATTCTTATTCCAAAAAACAAAAAATGAAAAGTGATCGCAACATTCAATTTTCAATTTTGTTCCAAATTCACGTCATTGTAATTGACAAATGACCGCGGAAACGGTTTTCCCGCGAATAGCTAAAATATCCATGGTTCAATAATCATTTTAATATTGACTGCAGAAAATAAGAGCTGTGTGTTTATTTTCTCATATTTGTGTAAAGGAGAAAACGTTAAAAAGTGTTATGAAACTTGTTTATCCATTATACAGGGAAAAAAATTGGAAAATCAAAAATTGACATCGATTTTCAATTTTTGTTTTTGAATTGAAAGTTAAATGGACGAATGACCCACCGACCGTTCACGTACATTGAAATGAATAATATCGTACATCCAATGCAAAAATGGCCACTAGTTTAATATTCTTTTGTTTTTATTAAAATCAGTCTGAGTAAGCTCTTTTTAAAAAAAACATTCTTTTGAATTTTTATCCTAAGAACATGGTTAGCCAGGCTCATTTTAATGTAAACAAAGAACATTTAAGTTGGTGGCTATTTTTGTATTGGGTGTAAGGCGGGCCGTTAAGAGGATCCATTTCATTCAGGACTTTTCCACCAGATTTTTTCTTTTCTTCAAGACACTTCATTAAGTTGTCGACCAAATTTTTTTTCTCGAATTGTTCTTGTTAATTGAGGGTGCGTTTGTCTCAGCGTATGGAATAAGAATACCCCAAAGTTCTTGCAACTCTCATTTGCTAGGATTTTTGGAACACTGCAATGCTGATAGTATCGCAATATCTTAACTCAAGTAGATTTCGATAAGCTACTTTGCAAAGAATGTAAAAACAAAATATTCATTCAATGAATTCTAGTGATTATGCCATCTATTCCGATTCTGGAATAGGCACCCTGAATTGAAAAGTATCATGAGGTTCTATTTCGATTACGACATCAACTGTTTTTTCAAAATGACATTGTAGAAGACAATCATGGGTAACAGCGTCGCAAGCTGATACCTTTTCAGTTGCCATGGCAATTGGAAAAACCTTTAATAGGCAGTCAATGCAAAATCAAAAGTTGCCAATTCGGCAACCTGTGTTTGGTGATCAAATGTAAAGTAGCCATTATGTATAACCATCAATTGATCTCTGCTTATGCGCTCTGTAGACCTGAGGATGGTCTTCAATCACAGTCTTCTCAACCTTGGCAGAAAGTAGCAAAAAAAAGGAACCCAGTGGTTAATTAGAAGGTTTAAACAGTTCAGTCAACTCTCACGTAAGCGACCACCCTTGGTGCACGACAAAGTGGTCGCTTACGGGAGGTGGTCGTCTATGGGAAAAATCAAGAAAATAAGCTCAAACTGAATGATTACATAAGCTTATAACCTAACAAGCTAAAACTTAGGCAGACAGACAATTGGCAGTAAAGTCACATCGAATAACGCTTGGAACTGTTGAAACTTGTAAGTCAGCTGCTATTATCTCTCAGCACACTTGGTCAGCGCTTTTAAAAACTGAATTTTTGTGACATTTGAGCAGTAGTTTTCTTACAATCATACGTGATCATGCCGGGTGGTCGCTTACGAGAAACAGAGAACAAAAGAATGTCGAAATTCTGTTTTAAAAAGTGGTCGTGGTCGTTAATTAAGAAATTAAAGTAGTGGTCGATCGTTTACGAGTCGGAGTTTTAAAAACAGTATTTGACTGAGAAATAAAACGGTTATTTTCAATGTGGTTTCTTACGGGAGGTGATCGCTTACGAAAAGTGGTCGCTATGAGAGAGTTGACTGTACAACACTAGGTGACTAACCAGGTACTCAACACAGGTGACAGGTCACAGGTGCAGTTCACTACTCTAATGATAAATAGTCGGCCAAAGCAGTTACCCCTTAAGCTCAGTAAAACTCGATTTCGGATGTGACCTGTAACATGCGTTTTGTTCCTGCCTCTGCAAAATAGCAGGCGTGACACTCGTTGGAAGGGGGAGGAAAGAAGGGGAGAGGGAGAGGGGATTAAGGAAAAGGGAGGGACCCCTCCCTATCCCATTTGTATTTTTCCTTTCCTCTCCCTCCTTCTGTGTGCGTTGCACTAATACTATACAAAGGTGGTCGTGGCTAGCTCCGGGGGGATAGCGCTGGTCCTGCTAAGGGGGAGGTCGCAGGTTTAAACTCTGGCCGGACCAACGCTCAGGGTCTTTAAATATCTGAGAAGAAAGTGCTGCCTTTGTAATGACATCTGTGAACGGTTAGACTTTCTAGTCTTCTCTTATAAGGACGAAAAACCGTAGGTCCCGTCTCACAGTACTCACGTATCTGGTTCTTGTGGGACGTAAAAGAACCCTCACCACTATTCGAAAAGAGTAGGGGACGTAGACCCTGGTCGTGTGGCCAACCTCTCCTGGGCTGGGTGGGGTATCTGTAAGGAGAGACCTTAAAATAAGGATAACCTCATGATACTCCGTCAGATGTCGTAAAGGCTACCTGTAAGCAGTATGGTATGTGTATGTGGTCGCTGACGAAGGCTCTTCTTTAATGAGTTTAAGTCAGAGCTCAAAAGGGGTTTCACAATGCTCCTCGCTTACGATTGTGGTCGCAAGAAGAACTTCTACTGTAGATCCTTGAGCAGAAACCTAGTGTTGGTCCATGCAATTTTCCGACATTTTATTTCACTCTCGTACTATCTCCCCAAATGCGTTTCGATCCATTTTTTGTCCAGTTATAAAGGTCGTTTAGAGTTAGTCAAGCTGTTGGCAATCCAGTCATTCGATGGTTGTAAATTTTCCTGAGCCCGTCAACAAGTCGTTTGTTAGGTGCCGGTAGCTGTTAACTACGATTACGTACGTGGCGTTTGTTCTAATATCTCTGCCCTATACTTTCCATAACGCGGAGAACTCTCTACGATGGGCAATTGTCTGATTCCAATGTGTTCTTCCAGAAGTGGAGATTAAGGATAATTGAAATAAAAGCTAGTCAGAAAAAGTCTCTATTCTTTTCGTATGTTAATTTTTCGAAGTTAAGTTTCCATAATTCTTTAAATCTGGAGGTCCGTTTCCAACGAGTTACAAATTACATTTACTTGACCCAAACAATCGTCACATCCTGCAACCTTCAAGGACTTGGACCCGTTAATTTCACATGTGCTTTCGCAATTGCTCTTGCATCAAGCCCTCCCGTGACGTAAACAGTAAACGCCGTCAGTTTCAAAGTTCACAAAGCACAACCCAGTTCAGCAAAATGGTGTCAGCTCATGTTAAAACGGTGTCATTATCTATAGTAGGTCTGGGCTTTTCAAATTCAAGTTTGATTAAAATATTTATCACTACCTGTCAAATCTCTTTCAAAGCAATTTCCCCTACCTTATCTCAGACAATGAGAATCAGTTATCTGCGATGTACATCTAACTCTTCTTTTTAGACATTAAGGTGGCTGAACACAGTTTTGCGGGCGGTCAGCGGTAACTCGTGTGACGGCGAGTGTTTTAACTCAGACAAACAAACATGGCGGCGAAAAAGCAATGGTAAAAAGAAGACGATTTCTCAAAATCTACTCATTAAAATTTTGTGATATTTGGAGGAATTTTTACTTTTATCGTATTTTAGATAATGAGAACTTTAAAATGGAAGTTAAACAGACGATTTTTGTGACACATTTAATAATTACAGTACAATTATATTATTGATTATCTAAAAACCCCTCTGTTAAAATTTGATCAAATAAGTTTCAAATGGTTATGATTAGTTATAGTAAGCTATGTGCAAGTTTATAGGAAAATCTAATGAGTGAATTTTCTGTAAACTGAGCAAAAGTGAAATTTTAAGGTTGTATTCAATCGTTCATGTTGCCATGGAAACTACGAAAATGTCAAATTTTACCTGTCAGTCAAAATCTTTCATCAGTATATTTTTCATATGCCAAGTTTCAGCTTGTGAGCTGCGACCCTTCTCTTGCTATAATTTGGCAATGACATATACTCACAAACTGCCAAAACTGTGTTCAGCCACCTTAAAGCTTTCCATTATCGCTTTATAGAGTCTTTTAACCAGCCATTTTACGGTTATTCACCACAATAACCCAGTAATCTTCCGTTTGACTGTTGAATACCCTTTGTTCTCCCGCCACTTGCTCACGTGGTATGTGATTTGTGACGTCAGCTCATGCAACCTGCTCGATCTTGTAAACAACTTTCAAACGCTCAAACTGAAATTTATTTTCAAATCTTTAAATAGCCAGCGGCAAAAGTGGATGGTCGGATGGTCGGATTTAACTTCACTTCAGTGAGGGAGGGTTACCAATAATGTAAAGAACAAGTTGCAAGAACAGGTTGAGTCTTTATTTGAACAGCCTGCAATCTCAGATTTGTGCGTCTTATAAAGTTATGCAGTTAATTCTAATGAGGCGGAAACCCTGTTTTGTGAAAACAACTCTTTGTTAAGTACAATTTCCCGAGTATTTACGCAAGTAATTCACTTGAGGCAAGAGAGAGTGTGTGTTGTTACTCCGTGACTAAACTCTTTTTTTCTTCTCAATCCCGCCATCCCGCCCTATTTTATGCCCGAATCCCGATCCCGTCCCATTTTTTTTACGAGATTTTTAGCTTAATTATTGAAATAGACGTTTTGTTATAAGACTTGCCTTCCAAACTTATTGTCAGTTTTGATGGTCATTTTTTCGTCCGCACATCGGTACATGTTAACTTTCTATTTTTAATTAAAAGTCTTGTATTTTTGGAGTTAGGTAGATTGATGTCTCACGATGACTCAACTGCTTTGCTGCTAGTTTCCGGTAATGGGGAGCCAATTCTTCCATAAGCCTGCTATTGAATCAAATAGCACCACCAAATGCGAGCACCCTTCCAAGCAGGAAGTTTGCCTCTACCTCCAAAGTGGCAATAATCAACTTTCGCAAGTTGGCGAGACCATTTTAGTCGCCAACCGTAGCGCGGGGCACAAAGTCCATTAATATTCTATGTTATAATAGATCTAATACAGGGATAATGAGGTCGTTGAAAACAATTAATAATGGCCATGGATAGCGGTTGGACTGCAAGCAGTCTCCTATTTAGCTTTGCAAATTTACATAAACGCCCGGGGGGGTACTACCATATATGGGCTATACAGGTATGTGCCGCTGTGAAGGGTATGGTTTTCAAGCAGTTTTCTCTAGGATAGGGTATATAAATCAGAACATTTGGGTCTAGAATAGGGTATCATTTTTTGGGAAACTGATCAGTTGGTTGAAGATTTTGTCTAGACTAGGGAAACAGCTACTCTAGGATAGGGGGGATTTGTGGAGTTTACTCTAGTGTAGGGTTGCAAAATTTAGCTGAACTAGCTCTGGTGTAGGTTAAGGATTCCAGGGTCCCAGCGGCACATCCCCACCCAGAAATTCCTAAAGAACCCTCCGGGGATAAACGTCTGGTCCTAATCCCTTATTGTAACATAACGTCGTGGTTTGCAATCGCGCTGGCTGCGATAAGAACTAGACGGATTTTAAGAGAAAAAGCGGACTGCAAGCAGTCTAGATAGCAGTAAACTCAGATCGACTCACCTGACTGTTTCTATTAAGACTTTCAAGGTCTTCACTTGCCTTGAAACAGCAGCTCTAAATTTTTCTTCGCAAAGAAATGCATCAGTCCCACTGGCGCCTTTTTCTTAATACAGAGCCACACAATTTATGATGTCTACCACATCGTCGTCATTGTGCACTTCCATCAGTTCTGGTGTGGCCATATCGTGATTAGACTTACTTCACGGGCACCCAACGAGAATACAGTTCAGAACCACTTAAACATAGCATTATTAAACGCATTTTAGTATTTAAACGGTAGATGTAGGCATATTTTTATCCCCTGAAAATTTTTCATCTGTTAGGATTTCCTAGCTGAAAGTCTAGTGATCCGAAAATTTAGGGATCAAAACTTACCTTTTCGAAAATTTCAGCCAGAAAAAAGGCTCCCGACAATTCTAGCTGACCTCAGTTTAGGGTAATAATCCGTTAAATTTTGGCAATTACACCATTTTTTAGACGTTCGAAAATCCTAGGAGAGGCAGGCAAGCAATAAATTTTACAATAAATGCTCCGAAAATTCTAGTTCTCAAATCGTCTTCCGAACAGATATTTTCCGCCGAAAATTGACGTTGGGTGCCCCTGTTACTTAACAAACGCGCAGTCCAAAGGATCGTTTAAGTCCGACAGGTCCGTCCAGTTAAAAGCAGAAAAGGTCAAATCCGTCGACAGAAAAGGAATCAGTGAAGATCAAGTGACAAAAACGACGAAAATAGTAAAACCGAAAAAGACGAACAATATACGAAATTGATAATGGGCAAAATTTGACAGGCTTCACTTCTTTGACACTCATAGCTTGACTACAAAGGCGGTATACACACTAAAGATCCATTTTTTTCAGTGAACGCTAATAAATTTTTAGTCAAGACAAAACTAAATTCCCGCATCCCGCTATTTTCCCCTTACGATTTCCGCATGCCATCCCCTTAAAAATAGGAAATCCCGCTCCCGCTGGTTATTAAAATTCCCGCCTCCCGCTCCTGTTTTCAGCTCGCATCCCGAGCATCACCACGAAAAATAGGCAAATCCCGCATCCCGCCAAACCTATTGTGGACCCTCAAGGCGTGCAGTTTAGTTTATTTCTCTAGGTTTTAAGAGTCTTTTAACATCTTATACCTAGTGAAGTTATAATTTTACAAACATAGCACTACTGAAAGAGGAGTCACCAGTTCAGGTGCTGCTGAGGGTTTAATTTTTCTTTTATTTACAGTTATCATTATTGACATTATTTTAAGTCTTTTAGTAAAATTCTGCCAGAGCTCCCACCGCGTGCGCGCGCGTTGTTGGCAAGCACACTCCCCTGTGTAAATTAACCTGAGATCAGGCCCAATTTGAGCGGTTCTCATACATTCTCTCTAACGGCTACCGCTGAAATTGGGCCTGATACAAACTGTTACAAGTTTTTGCTCGTTACGGCCAGATTTTGGCCGTAACGCTGATTGGCTGTTAGACAATAACACAAGATCTGATTGGCTGTCGGAAACGCCGGAAGTGAAAGAGCAAAAATCCTCGCGCGGTTGTTTTCGTGAATGATTCGTCGTCGGCGGAGAGAAGGATCGATTTTGCTGTCTTTTTCATTGTTTTATGGTCTTATGGTAGGAAAATATGCCTTAATATGTGCCATGGAAATTCAGAAAATTCATATGGTTGTTCATATCTTCTCAGGATTTGCTTTATTTACGGAAAGTGAGTGTATTGCGGAGTTGAATCCCTCTGCAAGTTGTTGACCGCTAACAAGGTACCTTTTGATTTACCAACAAACGGGTGCAAATCGAAATACCGTCCATCTTAAAACTGGTTTCATTTCAAAGTTTAGCCGAGAATGACTTCTCTCAACGGGGTACGCAGGCGGAGGCTCACTGCGAAAGAAACCTCAATTCGCCAACTGTGAAGTATTAGACGAAAAATATCCCATCGCTGTTCAAGGAATTTTCAGTGTGTTAACAGCAGTGGGGGGGGAAGCTACTTCCCATACATTCTCTTAAATGAAATCCAAACAATGTTCTCACAACTTGGTTAACAGACTGGTTGTTTGCCTTCGCTTTTTGTAAAAAATAAACAAGGAAAACTGGTGTCCTCGCTCGTTGGCTGTTTGCTTTTGTTTTTAAAGATTTATGTACTGAAAATAGGGGAAATTGCCGAGGAAAATATTAAGGCAACGGAAAAATAGGAATTTCATGTATTTTAGATTCGAGCGCGCCTAGCCACTAGTACAGGGGGAAAGAGACGAGGTCTGGGACCGAGAAACGATGTTCTCACAACTTGCAAAGCGGTCACCATGCGTGGTGGTCAGCGGATAATTGCAGTATTTTTCTCACAGTGAATATTTTTAGACTTTTTAGAAGCAAGAAGCGAACCGGTAGAGGAAATCAGAAATCCTTAAAAAATTGAAAAAAATAATATAATCCATCTTTGTTTTTCTTGCATATCGTATTTGTCTTTCGGTACTAAATTTACGGGGGAAACTAAAACGCAACCGTGTTAGATCTTAACCAACAACAACGCGCTCGATCGATTAACAGGTTACGTCGTTTTTGCCGGGCAAGGATAACTTGATGCTGATAAAAGTTACTGGAGAAAGTGTCAAATTTATCGGAAGCAAGTATATTCAGAGAGCTTTATGAATTGCTGGTTTTCACATGACGTCACTAAAATTCAAACTAAAAAACTATCGATCCTACCGAGATTTTACTTTCACGATGCATTAGAGCAGCTGAAAACTAATTTTCATACAAATTTTCGTTTCAAAAGGGTTCTTGGTTTTGTGATAGAGGACAGTTGAATTTCTAAGTTTTTGCGTGACGCGATATTTACATGACGGCCAAGAGAGCTGTCATGTAGGTTAAAAAAATGACTTATTTCAGGAAATTTTGCTATTTCAACAGTTCATGTATTAGAAAAAGTATTACTGTAATGTTTATGAGTTTCTCGAGGAATAAATTCATGCTTTTGTAGCAAAACTCGGAAACAGATGTTTCTGTCGGTTTCCGTCCGCCATGTTGGAGCTCATCCAGGTGAGCACCAGCATGGCGTCTCTATACAAATCTCTATAAATTTGGGTAAAACATTTCTTCGGATATCTCGTACACGAAATATTCCTCTGACCTGAATCTTGGCGAGGGTCTTTGTATATGTACCTCCTTTCATTTCCCAGATTCTGGACTTTATCTATTGGACGGTTTTGATTTTTATGTTGATCTATTTTGAATGGCGTGACACTGAAAACCAGCAATATGAGCTTACAGCTCTACATGATCATAATTGAATAAACATTCACACTTTGTAACATTTCACTTCGTTTATTACGATCAGTCAACACCTTCAATCCAAAGTTAAAATTCAAAACGATCCTAATAAACAAATCACAACTACTACTGTATACCTGCCAACTTTTTCTGAGATATAAGCGTGAGATTTTTATCCTGGGAGTGCTGGGATTTTTGAAGACGACACGGTCATTTCCGAAGATCCCCGAAGAAGTCCGAAGTCTTCCGAAGATGTCCGAAGTCTTCCGAAGACGTCCGAAGTCTGCCAAAGGCGAAGTTATCGAGAAAACGCTTATCCACAAAATCAGAGATCACGAGGAAGGTATTGTCATTCACTCATTTTACACATGGTTTTCGTTCCTTACATGGGTCTGAATTAACATATTTTTGGAAATTGTGTCAAGCAAGACGGCAACAACTCACATTTTTTGGTGTGATATCTAACGATTTTACCGACCTAATAACATGTAAATGTAAATTTAAATCAGGCGTGAGAAATTGGCCCGCAAGCGTGAGCCGGCGTGAGATCGAAGTTTTCAACCCGCAGGCGTGAGAGTTGGCAGGTATACAACTGAAAACTCTGTACCTTGAAGCGACTTTAACTTTCCTAAGGTTTGCTGCAAAACACTGCTCGATAGCTTAACTCTTCGGCGGTTCTTATCAGCTGTACGGAGCTATATGCAGTGATGCCAACTCCCCCGCTTTTGGCGGGAGACTTACGCTTCTTTGCCTCGTCTCCCGCTCTCCCGCTTTGGTACATAAATCTCCCGCTTTTTACGTCCACTATAAATATTGAATACTTAGTTAAAAAATAAAACAGACTTAGTTTGAGATTTAGCCCATTTTTAGCTCAAAACTTGAATTTTTCTTATTCGCAGTACGGTTTCTGGGGCATTTTTGTCATTGACAAAGATTATCTCTAGCACTCGAATTTTGATAGTATATACATCATGTAAGACTTCATATAATGTCCCAAGTCATTCCCATTGGGAGCTGGGTCAATTTTTCGGGGGGATCGTTGAAATTCCGGGGGGGGAGTAAAAAAAAGACAGTCTCCCGATTTTAGGTCTCCAGAGGTTGGCATCTCTGTATATGTTGCATGTTCCAAACTCTGCAGAGGGAAATTGTTTTAACAGAAAAAGAAAACCACACACTATGTCTGAAAAGCGACATAAAATCAACAAATTCCCGAATTACCAAAATATAAAAGTGAGAAACAGTCCCGCCTTCGACCGCCATCTTTTTGTTTCTTCTCAAGACCGTTGATTTATGGATTTTGACGTAATGCGCATGATCAGTACACAAATCCGCTGGCAAGACCCTTGCTGATCACCTTGCAAGTTGTGAGAACATCGTTTGGATTTCATTTAAGAGAATGTATGGGAAGTAGCTTCCCCCCCCCCCCCTCCCCCCATGCACTAGTAGAACATCGTGTCGCCGTCTTTACAGAAATAACCTTCGAGATCTCCCTTAATCTCGCAAGAAGTTAAATGTGATTGTTTTGACTGTTTTATTTTTAGCTGAAAAATTAAGAGATAAAAGCTATTTTTTAAGTCACCAGTCTGCATTTTTCCCACGCGTGAAAAATTTGCATACTAGAAAAACAAGCAACGGAAGTAATTTTGGTTGGCTGATTCGGCAAATGTCAATCAATCAAAAAAGTGGGCGGCAGACGTTTCGTAGAAGGTTTGTATCCAGCCTGTTCCAGGCTCCGAGATGGTGGTGAAAGTGAAAAGTCGTTCAAAAATAAGAAAACGCGCGGGGGCTGGGGGCTCCCATTTTTCCCTCCGCCACCGCCCCCTTTCCCAAGTCGCGCGCGCCTTATTTTCGCTTTGCTCGTTTAATACATCCCCACTATACTATCTGAGAGCCTGGCACAGGCTAGTTTGTATCAGGCTCTCTTTTCGTTTCGCCTTGCCCGAAGGAATGTAATTTTCAAAGCGAAACGAAAATAGAGCCTGATCTCAGGTTATGTGTAAATCTGCTCTCTACGATTACTTGGTGACGCAAGGTCAGTGTTATTGCTGAAGTAAATAAGCCAGCATCTCCCTTTAAGTGTATATACAGTCCATCAGTTTTTGATCAAACAAAAACACCAAAGAATTTTAAAGTGTGTAAGAGTTCCATCGCAAATAATGCACCGTGTTGCTACTTTTCCTATTTAATAGATCAAGCACATCGCATCGTAAAATCTACGATGATTCTTGAAATGAACTTGCCGCAGTTTGGGCAATGTTCAAGCAGGGGTTTATCATCCTTTTTATCGTTGTTCTCATTTCAGCATCGCGAAACGCGAACACAAACGGATTCAATGCACTGTTAGCGTATTGCATACACTTGACGAAGGCACCTACGCGGCCGATATCCACCGGGGAGAGATTACAAGGAAAACAGAATGTGAACACGAACGCTGCTAAGAAGTGAGGAAGCCACGTGACAAAAAACGCCCCGCACGTAATCGTGATTGTTGCAGCCGTTCTTCTCTCGCGGCGAAGTTTCCTTCTTAAGCTCTCGTTACCTCCGGCTGTATCCACCGCAGGCTCAACAGTGTTGTGAATCAGCGAACGAGAAATCTTAAAAATGAGTACGTCTAAAGGAACAATCGTCACCAGCGCGAGAAAAAACAAGGTAATGAGGATATAGAAGGGGTATTTACTGCTGACTTTAGGTGTAAGCGTGAAGTCGAGGCAGGAGAGAATTAAAGATAGGGCCCAGACTAGGGCCAGTGCTTTGTAGTAAGAGTCGAGTAGGAGAGTGCGATGTAGAAAAGGTTTTGTGATTGCGATATAACGTTCCACAGTGACTGACACTAGATGGAAAACGGATGCTGTTCCACTAAAAATGTCCAGTGTGATGTAAGACCTTTCTAAAAGCGTGCCAGGCAGTTCTTGTTTGAGATTCGCCACGTAAAGAGGAATGGCTATTGCTCCCACTAGCCAATCAGAAGCAGCTAAACCAACGATGAAAACGTTCGATCCTGTTCGAAGCAAGCGGTTTCTTATGAACGCTGCTATAATCAGGGCGTTTCCAACCAAAATAAAAAACATCAAGATGAAGATGAAAAAATCCCTCGCAAACTCTTCTCCCTCAGTTGGCTTGAACATTGCTGTGGCAAACCACTATGGACTGAACGGATTCTCCGAGTTCTTTTCTCTTTTTTTTCGGATTCAGAGTCGCTATGAACAAAACATCGATTAAACTGAACGCGTGCTCAGCTTTTAATGCTATTTTAACTTGTCACATGCAGCTCAAGCTCACTATTTTAATTTGTAATGAACGTGCGGAAATGTGACGGTCTTATCGAGTTTCAATGAAAAAGAGATAATTTTGTTTGTAAACCGTCAGTTTCTTTCCCAATTTTAAAATTCTTTTGTTTTCGGGGGGTCGCCAAACGGGAACTTTTGTCGGTCTTAACATTAAATACCTATTATCATTAGGTATTCTTCTTTTAGTTACTAAAGAAAGACTTTTCCAAAAATAACTACCAGGATCGCGTCATAACAGAATAAAAGGAGACTCCAAAAATACAGGACTTGATTCGTACTCTGACCAAAAAGGCAAGAGTCGACCTTTGTAAAATGCCGTATGCCGACATGAAAAGAGCCAATGTGATCGACTCAAAGCAGAAACTTTAACTCAGAGGTTAAGGCAGGTTCCCATAAGGTTGGGGTCACTCACGAGACCGTGTATTTGGCACAATTGTTTTGTAATAACAACTTTTCATTAGAGCGGTTAGTATTAAGATATTGTGCTTTTTTAGAAAATGATTTTTAAATCACTTTAAAAAGTGATACTGTTGCGGCCTTACTAATGAGAATCTTTTCGGCGCACAAAAAAACTGAAGTTAACAAAAACATTTAATGAATGTCTATTCAGCTTTCGACTTTTAGCTTTGGTAAGGAAGTGTCAATTAAAGCTGAGGGAAGCACATGTATATTAGGAAAGCATAGGGGAGCTTTGAACGTAATTTCTTGTCAAAGTCGGAAGCGTTTTTCTGACTGAGATACTCGAGCCTCGCAAACCGAGTATGCAGGAAATAACTGTCGGCAAAAGTCAAAAAGGGGGAAGTGGCTTTGAAATTCACTAATCTGATATCTTTCTCTCCCAAACAGAATTCCAGAAATGTTCCGATTTACTATCGTTTTTAATGCTGACACGACGGTTTTTCTAGCGTTCTCGAACATGTTATTTTTTTTCTGTCCGAATTAAGTAAAAGTAAACTAGTCATAGGAGGGAAAAGATATTATTATTTGGGCCACTTCCCTCATTCGATCATCTTTTATGAAATAGCCATATTACGTGGTTGATAATGAAGCTTAGTATTTTCCTATTTTAATCACCCTTTGCAACTATGGTCGATTAAAATTCAGGCAGAACTAAGTTTCATTTTGACAAATGTATACTTAAAATATGTACTAGCATTCCGGCAATCAGGATTTGATCGATAGCCGAACTGCATTATGAACTGAGAAAACCTAAGTTTCATGCTGTTTTATTTACATAATCAAGAGTTTTCATTAGCATGTATGCTTGGACTGTCGTGGGCGAAGTTCTTGCCTATAAGTTGCTACCGTGGTATTTTATCTAATAAGAAGCAAGTGAAGTAAATTTCTAAATCAGTAATATAATTTAGTGTCTTTAGTCTAGTCATAGTGTCCGGGTCAAACTTCAGGGAAACGTTTTCTTAAAAAGTCGTCCTTTTATATCAGTGGTGGCTTGAATATACTATTTCAATTGACCATGATAAAGACACTTAATTTACACTCGGCGTCTGTAGGTAAAAATTGACAAATATTAGAATTTCCCTTACACATCTCCGACTTGATTAGCGACAGCTGTCAGATGGAACGTAATTATTCTCGAGCAGAACTGAAGTAATTAATTTTAAAAAAACATCAATTTCCTTTCCTTATTTCAGTTTTAGACACTTTTCAAGTGAACGACATTTTGAACTAAGGTTTTGCTGAATGTTAAGTGTGCTATCAAGACCCCGACTCAGAGAGACGCAGGGGAGGTTAATTTTTTCCAGTTTTGAAGATTTACGATTAAATCCTAGAGCTCTTGACGGTTGACAGTTATTAAGTAGGATTTAATCCAAGTCGGAGTTTAAGTAAATATGAACTGTTGTGTTTTGGAAGTTGTCTTGGCCTTTCACTTTGGAAATTTCGAAATACTTTCAGACATAAGCAAGTTGTAAGGTCTTCTAATGTCCAGAGAGAGAGTTTTTGAAAACATTTTTTAATATGGGAACTGGTTTTTCCAGCTTAGAGATTCTTCAGGGGCCAGAAGTCCTTGAAGATCAGCTGAAATAGTTAGATTTGAAATACCTTCAAATTCTTTGACGGTTAATATCAGAATCTGTATTTTGACGGTTGCTGTGCAAAAACTATTACCTTCTTTGTTGGCTCGTATAGTGGTTAATTTTTACACCGTTTGACAGCTAACAGCCAGTCAGACCAGTCCAGTCGTAGAGAGAATCCTACAATTGATTATGACCGTATCCAACTAGATCATTGTATTCTTAAAACTAGTGTGCACGACAGTGATTAGTAGAACATCCAGTTCTGGCGACTTTTGGCAAGCGCACTAAGATTTGAAGTACTACAGCAACTCCTCGGTAGGGAGCTTAACTAAAGAGAAATTCTGGCGACGCAAAGATTCTTACACAACCTACTCTCTAAGTAACCCTACTTTTTAGTTTCAATACGTTTGTCTTTTTTTTCTGCTTTGTTGTGGGACCGCCTCGGGAAAGAGGTAAGTGACGTTGCAGAGAAGTGGCTGATATGAATAGGTAGTATAGGGGTGTGGACTAGGGTAGGACCACGGCTTCTACAGAACATGGCTTAAGTCTTGAAGTAAGATTTTTCATAAGTACAGAATCTTTTCCTTTAGTGGCAACAGCTCTCGAGCGCGTTCTACATTTGACTTACAAAAAGTAGCGATCGAATGTTTCTGCCTTAAGTCGAGGTTAATACCTGCCACGTTTAAGGTGGCTCGATACAGTTTTTCAGGGTCAATACGTCCCAAGTTTGAGCATAAACTAAGTCGCCATAAACAAAGGTTTGGAAAAATTGCCACCACAGTTGTATTAGATAAAGATGAAATTTTTTTATGATCAGGGTTGCAACGACATCGGAGTTGTCATAGCAACGAAAGGACGCTATTACCTATTTTACTTGCAGCAGTATTTCTGGGCACTGGGAACTGTTCTTCCAAAAACGTTCACGGGAGCTTTATCCTCCAATAACCGCCTCGATGTTCGTGAAGTTTAAGCAAAATCTGTAAGAGCGTTGTCGAGATATTTTGGGATAAAGTTTTTATGGTTAGAAATACGGTAAAAAATGGAGAATCTGGATGTTCGGCTGTTATCTGTAAAAAACGAAGCGCTTTTGACATGCAAACTCACCTCATAGTAGTTTTAATCTTTTTAAAAACGTGTGAGAAAGATCATGGAGATAGTTCCAGCTGATTGCTAGAAAGAAGGATTTGATTGGTATGTATCGAAGCGCTCTTGTTAGCGGTTTGTAAACGTTTTGGTCTACTTTAACAAATTAGCAAATAATTTTTAAACCGCTCTATAGATTTTAGAAAAAATTTAAGATTCTTGAGATTAACCTTCTTTTTATATGACCTTTTAGTTTCCAGATTATTGATATATTGTAAGGTAGTAAAATAAGGGCTACAATTCGCTAATATTCTGTCAGAAATTTTGGGTCGGTCATTTAAACGAAGTCTAACTTAGACCGCGGTTTAGGAAATCTTTGGACCTCCAGATCCTTAGTGGGTTATTTTAAGAAGACAAATTCTTTTCTAGTCTAAGCCACATGCTTTCATGAAATTGTTCACGATAGATGGTGCTTACATTAAAGCGTTCGGCAAATAAACTGAAAATGACTTAGAACGCGGTTTTGTTGAACACTGGCTTTCGTGCACAACAATAGCTATCATTTTTGCATATTTTAATCACGTGAAAATGAAACTTGGAGTCAATGCCTCGAACAATGAGAGGCTTTCACTAATGACGAAACTTTCGATAAAAAATTAACGAATTGTAGGCCTTTATTTTACTACCTTAAAATACATCAATATTCTTGAAACTAAAAGGTCATATAAAAGGAAGGTTAATCTCAAGAAATTTAAATTTTTTAAAAAATTATTCGCTAATTTGTTAAAGAAGTCCAAAATGTTTACAAAACCGCTAACAAGAGCGCTTCGATACAAACTAATCAAACCCTTCTTTCTAGCAATCGGCTGGAGCTATTTCCATGATGATCTTTCACACACGATTTTGAAAAAATTGAAACTACTATGAGGTGAATTTGCATGTCAAAAGTGCCTCGTTTTCTAAAGATAAGGGCCAAACATCAAGATTGTCCATTTTTTACCATGTTTCCCAGTGACCATAAAAACTTCATCCCAAAATATCTCGGTAACGCTCATACAGATTTCGCTTAAACTTCACGAACATCGAGGCGGCTATTGGAGGATAAAGCTCCCGTGAACGTTTTTGGAAGAACAGTTCCCAGTGCCGAGAAATACTGCCGCAAGTAAAATAGGTAATAGCGTCATTTCGTTGCTATGACAATTCCGATGTCGTTGCAACCCTGATCATAAAAAATTTTCATCTTTATCTAATACAACTGTGGTGGCAATTTTTCCAAATCTTTGTTTATGGCGACTTAGTTTATGCTTAAACTTGGGAGCTATTGACCCTGAAAAACTGTATCGAGCCAACTTAAGTTGCGAAGCTTGTTCGCCACTTTTTTTGTAGGTAAGCTACCGACTATTATCTCAGTAAATTGTGATTTTTGATGATAAGAAAAGTTCATCTTGAAAGCTAAATTAAATTGATATCCGGCCTTTTTCAAATCTACTTCAAACTGGCAAATATTTAATTAACTTCAGCTCAAAGGAAAATTAAACAACTTAAAACTCAAACGATTCGAGGATTATGAACAAACACACTGTCAAGTCAGATGATGTTATAATGCTCAAATCGTGCTGAAACGTCGTAGAACGGAAACACAACGACACCAGGAAACAATATTAATTTTATACTTTGCTGATAACTTTGACCCGTTTTACCTCATGTATTTGTAGCCTACAGCCGTTATTTTTCGCGTTTTTTCAGGCGAGCACAAAGCGGACTCGGAGCGCGAGACACCCACGACAGGGAAGGGCACGATTTTTCCGTGCCTTCCCCATTCCCGCGTTTCTCGTCCACCACGTCCGCTTCGTGCTTTCATGAAAAACGCGCGAAAAAATAGCCCCTGATCTGCGTGCAGCTAATTTATTTGGTGCGAGTTTTATTTGCCATACAAACTCTTAATTTCGCTTGGGCCACCTGTGATAACGTGTACTTCCAGCAGAAGACTATCTGTAAGTTCGCCGGCACCTTGGAACATATATACTTCTTTTGGAGTACTTTGCGATAAAAATCATACATTAGGATTTGCTGTAAACAGAAATCGGTTTAAAATTTTAGAAAGCTTCTACATACGTTCGCTTCTCTTCCTCCAAGGATTTTCTCGGCGGGTGAAACTAGAAACTTGAGCCGAAAAAACCGGATGCCCTCGCAGGCTATTACATGCGTAAACATTACATTTCTTACGTCAGACCAAACAAGTTTTAGTACTTGGCCAGTTCGGTTCCCTTTGTGGGAATATAGATGGATTTATTATTTATTATATATATTCATTTTTAGCTTTTATTGAATACATGAAATGTGACCAATGGTGTATTTAAACTCTCCTGGATAATGCTAGAAGAAAAAAATGAAATTTAAAACTATTGTAAGTTATTTTTATCATCAACAGTATCACAATTATAATCATCATCATTGTCATTTGTATACATAAAAGTGACTTGTAAAACTGAGAAGTACAAGACAATGGTGTGGATTTTTCGAAGCTTTAGTTAATTACTAATCTCTTAAATGCCCTCGAAAAGAGTTCCCAAAAAAATTAAAATCCACCTTTTTCACTTTTTATTGATAATAATTTACGTGTAGTTTGAGGACACTGACATGCAATGATCAAGCCAAGTTTTCACAGTTTCTTGCACATGAAACATCTACAAGTGACAACGTTTATATTGCACCTGGTCGGAGAGTAGGATAATTTTAAGCCTTTGGGGTTTTGCTAAGCAGGTGGTACTTCCCTTGATTCTTGATGCTAACTATAACTCGTTAAAATTGCCTCAAATCAGCAAAGCGAGGGCACAGACAACAAGAAAAGCACCATGGGAACAAGGTGAGGCAGTGTATAGAGAATTTTCGAGCATTTCTGTTTCCTAATTCACTGCATATAGAAAGGACTTCAAACAAACTCTACGATACTATCGACCTTGCATGACTACTATTTTGCAATATGATCTAAACTTGGGCGATCTTTTCAAGGTTGAGTCAGAACGTGTCTTAGGAGTAAATATCGATAGCCATCTCACCTGGAACGAACATATTCACACTCTGCGCCGAAAACTGCTTCCCCGGCAAAGAACTGCAATTTTAGCAAGAGCTCGGAAATATATACCAACCAAATATCGATTGCTTCTTTACAATGCAAGTATCATACCGCTCTTTACTTATTGCTGTACTGTTTGGAGCAACTGTAGCCAAACCAACTTAGACGAACTATTTAAACTTCAAAAACGCTACGCTCGATTAATTTTGGATAGTCCTCGGGATGCACGATCGTATGAAAATTTTCAAAAGCTGAATTGGCTACCGGTTGATCAAATATTCAAGCTCAATAAACTCGGCCTTTTACAATCTTGGACTCACTTCGTTACCACAAACCGAAACCCAGAACCGAAGCAATGAGGAGAACATTCTTTTATTCCACTATTAAAGAACTAAATGCTCTTAACTTAGAACCAACCACCTTGGACAATACTGACTAATAACGCCGCCTCAAACTATACGGTGGACAATTTTAAAGTTAAAAAGTTATTCTGATTTTTAAAAAACAGTGCTCTTTTTTATATCATTGTAGATTGGATTCTCTTTTTTACCAATGTAAGCACTTCCGTTTTTAACATCTCTCAATTTTTTAAATCTCTAAAATTTTTAAGATCTTTGATTACAATCACTATTTGTAAATAGGCTTTTTATCAATTTTGTTTTCAGAGCGCCAATAGGGAGAATTCTTTTTATAGTCATTGGTGTCACCCTCATAAAATAAAGGTTATTATCAGTGCGCGCGTTTTTTTTGCCTAAGAAATCATTGTACTTGGTGCCTAATTTTTCGTTATTTCAATTCCGTACATTACACGTACGTCATAATTATAGTGTTGATATGTACAGCTAATCACTGTTTCATAAACTAAAATCAAAATTAAAATCATCCTGAGAGAGGATTGCAAGAAATAAAGGAACCAAATTCGTATCTATTCAATCGTAGTTGGTTCTTTGGTCCGATGATGATGACAAATAGGCAAAAAAAAAAATACTTTTTCGGCCCTGGTTTGTCTTTGTGTAATAACGAAACGCCGAACAGTCTAGTGAATGGCGAAAGCTATGGCAATTACCGTCTACTTAACACCTTTAAATTCTAGAGACCCAATAATCGTTTGTCTATTTTTTTTTTCGGTGCAAAACTAACCTCTGCGGCAACACAAACACCTTTTGGCACGTATTTTGCGTCACTGAACGAAAAATTCTTATCTTCCCATCATTTTCTGTTTGCTATGTATTGAAATCTCGCATATGTAGCGTTCATCTTGTATCTATATTCATTTTGCTTTTATAGCCCCCGTTGAAGGTTTTACCGTTTATGTTGCAAATCGAAATATCGGGCAATTGAATTCATCATTTCATTTTTGTTTTCTTTCTCATGATATGTAATCCGTCCATGGCGGCTGTTTTCGCCCTTAACAAAAAACATCCAAAATCCAAATAAGCATCACCTAAACTGCCAAGCAGCGTTTTGATTTTCTACCGTTTGCTTTAAAAGAGAAAATCATCGCCTCCTCGAATAAAAATGCGTTTTTATGAAGTCTTGTCAACCTGCGTAATTTTTGTACGAAAACAAAGCAAGCTTATTGAGTCAGCTGCAGTTTTTAAATTCACATTTACATCTTGTTTTAACGCATCTTTTTCATTTCTATAACAAGTAGAGAACCAGCTTATCTAAACATTTACCATCAATTTCTTTCCGGCTAAATTTAACAAGGCTTTCTATATTTTGACGATAAAAATCTTAAACCTCTACGCTATTGACAATGAAAGCACTTAAAAATGTCACATAAAATTGAAAAAGCCTATTAATTTTTTAGCTGTAGGCAAATTAACCCGTAGTCTTATTTAAACAAAGTGCTCCGTTTTAATATTATGTGCAACCGCCATGTTTGTTTAGTCTTGTTTAAACCAGTGACATCATAGCATCGCGACTCTTGAGGAAATAGCTTTTGAATAATTGATGTTATCTTTAAGGAGTTATACTGTACTCTGTTACACGATTTCAGTGATGTGTTCTTGAATCCAAATTATTGTCGGTTTCTAGAATAATCTTTTAGTTCAGTTGGATTAGAGGATTGGAATTACCATAAGGTGGTACCAAGAACTCTCTTGGTGGTATACTGATGAGAAATTAAATATTATTATCTTTTTCTAAAGCGGGTAGAAGGCCATCAAAGCTATCACCAAGTTATCAGCCAGACTAGAAAAAGAGGGCACATGTAGTTCCCCCTACCGCCAGCTGTTTGAAAGGTAAGTCTCGTCATTTTCAGTTTTTTCAGCAACTTTAAGATCACAATAGCTATTGTAGCAATCGAATACTGAATACAGGGATTTATCTGAAACAGTCAGTCGTTCAGATGACAACCAATTTTAATCATCAAAAAATGCAATAAATCTCGCTGACTGTGAGCAAATAGATTAAGCAAGTACTTAATATAGAATTGCTCAACTAGAAGAGTGGCTTTCTTTCAAGCTTAAAATGAGTTTTAAAGTTTGATTTTGGCCCAAACATTTTTTTGTTTTACTCCCGCTCTCAGGGGAAGTTCTTGCAACTAAGATATAAAGCTTCCCCAAAATTTCCCAAAGCGGGTGATTTCATTCACAGAACCAGACTCAATTAATTTTAAGTTAAGTCTACCTTGCAGATTCAAGAATCACCACAAGAAAGTACTCAGTGTTTAATATGATTTGCATGTTCACACTTTAGGATTATATCCACAACTCGAAATACCTTGTACTTAATTAAGTGCAATAAACGGCACTACGGGGAAAAATGTTCCGAGAAACTTTCCCTTGAACGGTTAAAATTTCGAGCAGCGGCAAAATTACATCCGCCCAGTCTCATTCCCCGCCCGGCGCAAGGGACGTTTCGAGAGAGAGACGCCATATCTCTTGCGAAACATCCCAGTCGGGGGGGACAGGGGGGTCACAATCTCCCGCCTCCCGTACCCCGTTCTCCCGCCTTCCGTACCTTTTTGTCCCTTTGTCTCCCGACTCCCGCCCTTTATTGTGTTTCTCCCGTTATCGTGTAAATGACGCTGTTTGACTCCCTATCCAGATTCTATTAGGAGTGCTTTGGTCTTGTTTAAAATAAAAAAATGTGTTGTAAAAAATTGTGTTGTAATTCGAACACTCAGACGAACGTCAACTCTGGCCCTGTTACGACAGCGACTTTACCGTACATCAGAGGCACCTATATTATTACAATATACGTGTTGCACACAAACCCATAACCACCTTACGACGTCTGCTTACTAAGGTCAAGGACAAAGACAAACCGGAGGACAAACAGGGAGCAGTATACAAGATCAAATGCTGCGACTGCCAGGCTTCTTACATTGGTAAAACCGGCAGAAACCTTAGCACGCGACTGACCGAACACAAAAAAGTGACGAGGAATGGTGACGTCAATAATCACATTGCTGAGCATCATTTACAGACGAAACATCAAATTGACTGGTACTCAGACTACTATCAACGTCTTACTTTAGAAAGCTGGTTTACTAACTTAGAACAAACGCCACTGAATCGTAGCCAACAGTTATCAGCTCCGTACAAACAACTTATTGACGAGATCAAGCAGAACTAACTTCGAGAGAACGACTGGAGAACTGACATTTTGACTAACAACAGACGACTGTTTAACTGTGACAATAGACGGATCGAAACGCACCAATTATATCCTCGGAGACCCAGGGGCAGATAGTAGAGGCGAGGGAAAGTCTAAATGGTCGGAAAATAACGGCACGAAGAAAAGTAAAGAACGGCGAGAAGAGCCCCTGGGGACAATGTCTTACCAGACCAGTTCCAAACGGTCGCCGCCGTTCTGGCTTCTGATTGGTGCCAGAAAACACATTGTCCCCAGGGGCTCTTCTCGCCGTTCTTTACTTTTCTTCGTGCCATTATTTTCCGCCCGCTTAGACTTTCCCTCGCCCCTACTATCTGCCCCTGGGTCTCCGAGGATGCACCAATTGCTGATTACGAGTCTTCATAGCCAATAACATCGTGACGTAATTGACCAATCAGATCAATAACCAGAGTATAATACCATCAACTGACGTGATACAACTCACTTTGACTCTGAAGATGACTACCGCACAGGTTGTCGTAGCCTGCGCGCAGACGATAACTAAACTCTGATTAGTACCGTCTGCGAAGCAGCGCAGAGATCCTTGTTCTGGACCCCCAACGGACTCAACGAATTACCGAAGTGCGTTTCGAATTTCCTTTCAACCTGATTGGCGATCACGACAAACAAAACAAAGGCCTTTTTTAACTGGCCAATCGTGGCGTGTACTCAAATCTGGGTACACAGCTGGATGTCCAGAACAAGGATTTCGGCGCTGTTTCGCAGATGGAGTTAACCAGAGTTTAACTTCGTCTGCGCGCAGTCTAAGGTTGTCGAAACGTCAGTCACTGTCAACAACAACAGTCCTATTCAGGACTACGTTCACCCGGACGATCAAACTCAACCTACTTTTGAAATCGAACCACTCCGCACTTTCCAGCGCAATCAAATAATTGAAGCGCAATTCCTTCGATACAAGTTTACACCACGCGGCAAAATCTTCACTGACAGTGTTTTGTGAGCTACAGTCGTAAGGAGCGAGCTCCAAGGAAGGTCTTCCATGGAAGGATTTTTCCCCACCAAACCGAAAAATACTAAGACCGATCAAAATGGTCTTTAACGACATTTGAACTGACTCGCTTTGTCGTTCTTACAGTGAATTTCGACGGCTAGCGAGACAGATGAGACACTGACACGACTGACACAGTCGACACACGTGTACATATATCATGCTATCTCATTCATGTCCTATGATGTAAGCGACTTGGAAAGGTTTCCAATTTCACAGAAAGTAATGCCGTTTCTTTTTTATCCCGAGCACGAATTTTCGTTTTTTGACTTTTCTCGTGTATAAAATTTTGCTTTAAGCCTCGGAAAACGTTAAATTGAAGTCAAGAAACGTTGTTGGGTTCGTTTCGTTGACTGGAAGTAAACAGTAACAAAAAAAAAGCTTGACTTTCTGAATTTCTCTCCCGCTTCCCGCCATCGTAGAGATCCCGCCTCCCGCCCTTTCTTCTCCCGCCTCCCGTACCCCTCCCGCCCCCTGTTCTCCCGGGCTCCCGCCCACCTGTCCCCCCCCCCCCCCCCCCCCACATCCCAGAGGTTGCTGTATTCGCAGGCTACGAAAACAAAAAGGAAACTATCAGTGTTTATTATAAAAATGGTTTTTAAGTCGATCATGTTAACTTAATTAAGGGTAGGGATTTCTTTAGTTGAAATGAATGAAAGGGTAAGAAAATCTTTTATTTCGGTCTGTAAAGAGGCCCAAAAAGGCTAACAGATACACTTTATGGCTGTGAAGAATTCAAGAAAACGTTGTGGTTTTTGAGTATTCATATTTAAAAGACAATGCAGTTAAAGAGCAGTTGAAATGAATGCAAAGTTGTAAGCTAGGTATGTGAAAGGGGTACCATTTGTCCGTCAATAGAAGGTATAAGAAAGAGGTACCTTTTCTGTCAAAAATAATGTATAAAAGGGTGAGACGTTGAATCGACGGGTAGAGCCTCCCCGTATAAAACTTTTTTTCGGCGGAGTTTGCATTTGCCTCTATATTCTAAGAAATTTAAAATGATTTATTGTACTACAATCCGGTACGCAGACGCGACGCGGTTCACTTACTATTGAAGAACTTTTTCTCTTATTTTTTTTATTGTTTAACATTACACAACCAAAAAGCAAGATTCAAAATTCTTGAATATATAGTACACATCAATAAAACAAGATCAAACAACGCATGTCTAATCTCGTACCCAGATCTCCCACTGCAAGACAGAGTGAGATCAAGGCCCAAAAGGTGTATTGAAGGGTCTAGGATTGCTATTTGACAACAACTGGATTGCGAAAGAGTCGATTCTTAACGTGAGCGTTCAAAAACGGGAATAAATTTCTTCAGTTGTTGAGCGTCTGGGAAATATTGTATAACCGTTCAACGACGTAAAATCGCCCAAAATGCAAATGGTATTTCCAGAGTGTTTGATCTAATTTGAATATTGTATACAAACCTTGGGGGGTACTTGAGTAAATGTTTGCTGGGTATGTGACACAAGCCTCTCAGAGCCCCTACCCCATTATAGTCTATTCTGTGGTCACAGAAAAAATAATTTATCGATTATTATCTACCAATTCGATAACAATCGACAAAAAATCATCGTCGATTTCTATCGGGAAATCATCGACATTAATCGAAGTCACAACTTTTTTTCTTTATCGATTTCTATTGATCAATATCGGAAATCAATATTCATCGATGATTGATATCGATTACTATCGATTTATATCGATTATCGGTTTATTGATTAACTACGTCTGGTTTCACTTGATTCAATTTTCTCTGTTCTTTTTGGTGACTTGTTCGTGGGAACTTAGGGGATAGTCAAAATTCGCGGCGCAAAATTGACTGCAAACCTGTGTGTCAAAATTTCCCTACAGTAAGCTAGAAAAAAAAAAATGTTTCCATCGATAACATATATCATAGTGAACCTGAAACAAGACATCAAACCAGTGACACCGACAGAACTTCAACAGTGCGGGGTGGCTTGTAGCCTCTCTCTTCCGCAGAAACCTCTTTGTATCGTAGGGAGGGCTGCAGTCCCCCTGCACTTTCTATTTTTCGATTATTGCTATTCTTATAATGATATGACGATGATGATAATGATGATAATAATAACTTTTTTGTGCCTTGTATGTTTTAATTTTGGAATTTTTAACTTGTAAATGGCAACTTGTCTGGAATATGTTAATAAAGTTTATTGTATTATTAAAAAAAAAAAAAAAAAAACTTCTTATAATGGGATACCCAGAGGAGAAGAGAGGCTTGTAACAGAAGACAGCTGTTTTTGTTTTCTTATTTCCGATGTTTCTTGACGCTGTGGTTGTGGTGTGAGTATTGTTCCTTCCCCTCTCCCTCCCCTCTCTTTCAGTTTTTGACTCTCGTTCCATTTTTCGCGCGGCCAAAACCGGAAATCCCGAAAGTTCCTCAGTCTTTCTTTGCTCCGAAACCGATCGAAAACGCTTGTTTCGCAGGCTAAGGAAGTATATTTGATACAAAATAGAAGCGTTGTTTACCACATCCCAGCCTTTATAGACTGCGAGCAGCCCACCTTTTCTCTTAAGATCCGTCGAGATCTCTGACAGGGTGCGTTTGGCACTGAGAACGCTTATTCGTGCGTCCTACCCCAGCGACTTTAAAGAAAATAAGAGACTGCTTGCAGTCTACGGCCTTTATCTTTCGACAAACATCTTCATAACGGTTCTTAGCTACACCATTAGTCGTTATGGGTGGTATGACAAGTTGATAGATTGTCATCACGAACGTTAACGGGCGATAAAGCTGTGTCACTCGTATCAGTTAGGGATAAACTCTTTGCTGTAACCAGGGTCAAGATTCTAATTAAAGGCCACAAGTCCACCACGCAGTCGACTGTACAAGTTTGATATCATCTCATTTGTGGAATGGTGTGTCCAAGCGTGCGTGCAGAATCGCTTGTGGTGAACTGTTGTTTTATAGTTGATGACAATTTAGACTTTTACCTTTTTTGATAGATAACGTCTTTGTATGATATCTAAGCTATGATTTGTTGTGATTCTAGACTAACCCAAATACGCGGAAAGAGAAATCTGTTTCCATTATGATAAGGTAATGAGTTAAAACCGTTTAAGGTAATTGAACTATTGTGACAGCTGTTATCACAAACGCCACTCGCGGCTTAACATTGTTTAGATACAGATTCTATTATCCCAGATAAACAATGACTCTCCAAAGGTTCCGTACTCAAAACAATAAAAACTAACCTTCTTTAATGAAGCTACCTGTAAAAAACGTCACTTTGCATAAATGTTAAGCAGAACACACAACTGAACAACATGAACTTAACCGTCTATGTTTGGCAGTTGTCGTCGTGATCTGGGAGAATTTGGTGTTGAACGTGAAGAAACTTCAGTTCGCAAAGCCCTGCATGAGGAAACATCTGTTAATAATTTGGATCCCTGCAGTTTTAATCGCGAGTTGAACTAGTGCTGGTGAGGTATTTTGATAACATTGTTGGGTTTACCGTTTCGTTCAGCGCTTAGACATTTTTGGTATATAGGTATTGTACATTGTCAGTGACTCTTTTTTAAAAAAAATGGCGAGGGCCATTTGATTTTTGCAAGGACTTTTTTGTTTGCTTTGTTAACAATGTGCTACTTTTGTCGCCAGATTTCACACCAGAATGAATTCAGTTAATCAGGTGTTAACTTTTAAACGCGTCAAGTCTTAATGCAATCACTTTTGAATATTATATTTGCTCGCTTGGAACAGGGGGAACTGTTTATGTTTTTCATTGTTCTAAAGATCGCTAAAAACGACTTTTCTCTAATTGTCATGTGTTAAATTCATGCACTATCGGAAAGTGATTGCGAACTGAAAAAGCAAAGGTAGAAAGGTTTTTCGAAGACTGGTTGGAAGGTGTATGCTCGATGTTAAATAGCTAGTATAGGATTGAAAGACTAAGAACGATTTTGCGTTAATGAGTTGCATTAAGCCTTCCATCCAACGGCAGCTACGAAGAACGGAGTAACTGAGTGGGCAAACAGTGACCAGAGAAAAACATTTGTTCTTCTAGAATTGTCTAAATTCATGTCTAAGTCAACAAGCCGGCTCTGTGTTCGAGAAATTGATGTTTTTAAACATGAATTGAAACACTTAAAAGTTTTTCAGTTACAGATCAGAGAACAGTTAAGTCAAAGAATGGCGGTGCAAGCCAACTCAACTAATTAGACTGATAGTGGAAACATTTTGTGAATAGTAGTATGTCTGTGTGTGTTTACTAAGCCAAAAGGTCGAAAATTCTAGGCTCTTTTTAGGATATTTACACAGTAAAATGCATATTTTTATTTACATACAGTAAAAGCATGGTAAATCTGTCGGCAAAAATACACCAAGCTTCGAGAATTTTTTTAAGATTTTAATTTGTTTTGACACATGCTATCCGCTTTGATCCAGCAACAAGCAAATGCCGGAAATTCCTTTTGTCCGGCAAAATATGAATAAATTCTTAAATCAAAAAACAATTTAGTGGATCTGGCTGCATCCTAAAATGGTTCTCAAAACAAGTCTTTCGAAACTGCAGTTTTAGGGGGGTTCTCGTCAAGATCCTTATTTTTAGACAAAAGCCGTAATGGGAAATTATAGCACTTGTTTTCGCTCATTTCTGCCCTTTCTGACTTGCTTTGCAACTGGAAAAATGGCTCCATAAGTTAGTAATCATTGGGTCAATAAATATGTGAGAATTTTCGAGTAATTCTTCGAAAGTTTTTAATGAGTAAAAATTGGGGGGGGGGGGGGGGATGTTTAAAACCATGGGAAATTATAAGGAAACAAATACCACATAGTCCATCACCAAAACCTCTGAGCTCATTAGCGTACCAACTGATGTATGTGTGAATCTTTCCTACCTTATTGTTTTTCATCTCAAGTCAATATCATTTCTCTTCCACCCTGCTAAAAAAAACAACAACAACAAGAGTACTCCCTTAAGTAAGATGGCTTATGAAGAGAATCGGCTGTTAAGGTTGGGTCTGAGAATAGAAATTATCATCATCTGTAACCTTTCAAACTGATAGTCAGGTCCCACATATACTTGATTCTCCACACTGTTGCCCACTCAGTACCATAACGCTGGTGAGGAGCAGTTTTTTGACGATCAAGACCATTTTCATCTATTTTAACTGTGTCAGTGGAGTATGGACGAGAGATGTCGGCGTTATGTCTCGACTGAGATGATTAGCAAACTGTGGCTAAAACCTGACCCCTGACCCTTTTAAGACAAATATCGTTCTGTTTTGGACACAAGACCAGGGGGTGAAACCATACCCTTGTTCAGCTTCACATACCCGTTTAGACCATATAAGGGGATGCCCCCTCCCAGGCGGTGACGTCCCCCAGGGGAATACCTTTACCGGAAAATTTTATCCCCAGGAAAAATAGAAAGGATCAAAGGACCAAGTACGGGTTATAGGGGAGAAAGAGAAAGAAAGCGTAAGAGAAACTTAATCATAGAGAAACAGGAGAAAATGAGGTTAGAGGACATATTCCTTTGCTTTGTGATATCCTTATACCCACATTCTGCTCGGTTTGAACAAACCAACCAGACCCTATATACTACGGTAGCTATACAACGGATAAATCTCTATCCAGTGGATAAGTATTAAGAATTGCAATCCTGTGAATAGCGTTATCCATCTTAGTTTTGAACAGCCGGGGCCAGGTTTGGTTTCCTCACGTTTTCCTACAAGAAGAGTGCTCTAGTTATTAGAATTTGTCCTTTTTCATTGCTTTCTGATAGTAACTTGCAATTTTTGCTTTATTTTACTCTTATATACTAGGTATTGACAAGAGTATTGACCAAAATCAGTTTAGGGAACAAACACCCGCAAGCGGAGCACAACTAATGATATGGAGGGACAGAACAGTACCGGAAGTACAAATACAACTCCAGAAGCTTTCGCTAAAATGAAACTTCCAGAACTCACCATCATTACAGTGTTGTACTGCTTATTGATAATAACTATCATAACCGGAAACGGACTTGTACTCACTTCTTTTTGGGTTAACCGGAAGTTGAGGACTGTCACTAATACGTTTATCATTAATCTATCCGTGAGTGATACTCTGGTGGGATTGGTGTCCATTCCTTGCTGGATGTATATCTTTCTGAGCCTCTTTATAGAGCGTCCTTACACTAAAGCAGGTTATCAGTTCTATATCACCATTGATATCTTCATTGGGAGCGCGTCTATTCTGCAGCTTACGTCCATAAGTATTGAGAGATGCTACGCGATTGTGAGGCCGTTACGTCACAGAACGCTGGGAACGCGAGTTTTCTACACCATGATCGCGATTCCGTGGACTTACGCCACAATGATAGCGAGTTTACAACCAGTTCAATTTCAACGCTGGACAGAAGTTTACACGATTTTTATGACGACCACGTGTTTTTTCATACCTTTCATTATTATCCTGGTCGCTTACGTCACCATATACATGTACGCTCGATCAGGGCCCATGCGCAAACTTAAACACCACCGAGTCCACAAGAAAGCGTACAAAAACGAGATAAGATTATCAGCGACGGTGGCAATGATTACTGGGTTGTTTGTTATCGCCTGGTTACCACTTTTTGTGGTCACCGTCATGGCAACATACTACCCTCGGGACCTCCCCTCCCCCCTGTGGACGGATCGTCTGCTTAAGTTTGTCAAGTTTTGCCACTATAGCCACAGTGCTATTAACCCCTTCGTGTATGCCTACAGGAACAAGGAGATGATTAAAACGTTTCGTTACATTGGCTACAAGATAGTATGTAAGGAATACAGGCTACAGCAACCAGTATCCACTGCCATGTCCTTGGTCAGGTCATATCACAGAAGCACCTTTCAATCCTCGAGGGGGGAAGAAGAGCCTTCGCCGGAAAATAACAACCAGGCGTCTGATCAAACAGCATTTGTCCGGACATCAAATGTATGAATTTTACAGGGTTATAACTTAATGGTGTATGGCTACTCTTAAGAGGAACAATATCGAGGCGTTTTTATGAAAATGTAAAATTACAAAATCCTGACCTGACTAAGCATATTCAACAACTGCTTCATGAAAACAAGTGGCGTCACAACAACCTTTCTTAAAGGGGCCGCCAGCTGACCGAGGTAGTTTCGCGAAGAGCGTTGTTGTTACCCCCATTGCCTTTCAAAATGGAATAAGAAACTTCTCTTACACTGAAAACAAACTTCTTTGCTTCAACTAATTCTTCTTGTCAAATTTGTTTGTTTGTTTAATTATTTGCAATAGAAACTATGAAAGAATCGCAGAACACTGCAGAAGCTTTAACAGTTCTTCTCTAAAAAATATTATGTTTGATATTGCAGACGATATTTGAATGTATGGGTACTATCTGCGTTTGCATTTTGATTAAAGGATAAATAAGTTCATGGCTATTTCACGTGCACTGTGGTATTGCGCATGTGTCCTTCTCAACCAATCAGTTGTCAATTAAAATCAGCCTTAAAGGGGCTGTGTCACGGCAGTCCAGTTTATTTTGTTTAATGTTGCCAACTAATCGCCCTCAATCGCTATAGAACTTAAAGTAAGCAAAGAAATTACATGTAAATGACAAAATCAGAGATCCGCATGTCTCCTGAGCATTATTTTTGAAGTTACAAGCAGCAGGGATCAACTTGGAAAATCTGTTAGGCTGAACAGTTTTCAAAAACCCTAATTTCAATCCGTTTCAATCTTCTTCAGTTTTGCCCATCCGTGGCATCTGTTGTTTCTGTTATGTTATTTTAACCTTCCTTTAAAGTTTTGAGCGGTTATTTTTATGTTTCTCTTAATTTAATGGGGATTTTGTAATTTCCTAATTTGGCTGAATTTCGTGACACAGCTCCTTTAACGTTTATGAAATCATTTCCCGCAATCTCGTTGCAAGGGTCCGCCAGCGATCCTATCCTTGTTCTGTCTACGTCACGGCCGCGGGTGATAGGTTAGGGCCGTTGCTTTACTTTCGGTTATAAGTTAAATTTTTTTCGCGTGTTTTTTAAGACACCCCGGACAGCGTCACTTTACCTTTTTTTTCACCAAAAAAGTTAGTAGGGTTATTTATACTGAAGAAGGTCAATCCCTCTCCCGAAAGCAAAATGATAAAACTTCACACATTTGATAACTTGTTCCCGCCACTAAGACATTCTCCCGCTAAAACTCTTAGTAGAACGACGACGGCTATCACGTTTTCCCGCCAAAATGACGCTGGTTCACGCGTGAGCAATACTCAGTATTGGGAAAATGTCGTACTTGCAGTCGTCCTCGTCTCAGAATCTAAATCTCTCTATTATCTAGTTTTATGTTGACGTCTACTGTGGGAAACATCTGAATTCTTCGTTTTCACTGTCACGCAATAAACACGGCACAAAAAAATACATTTGAAACCGTCCAGTGGAAGAAGCCAAGAAAACGAAATGTTATAAAAGACTAATATATAAACAATTTGTCCAAAACTCAGGTCTTTGGAGCCCACGGTTTCTGAGCAGTGCCGAAACATTTCACGCACCTTTGTAGAGCTTTGTATAGAAACGCCATATTGGTGGACAGAAACTGTCCACCAATATGGCCGCCGGAAATCAACAAAAACATCTGGAGTTCACTACGTTCGTTTGACTCGATTTTGACGCGAATATTGCGCCAAACAAATGTCTGCCGCACGTGATGTAGACCGGTCGCCTATCGTGGTTTACACAATATGGCCGAACTGGAGCTAAAAAGTATTTTCACCTGTGGTTGTGTGAACGATGAACGAATTGATATTAATGAAAAACAACTTGTATAGTTACGTTTTAAAAGCTTTAAAATGCTTCGAGCTCGAGCAAAAGCGGTTTAAATTAAAATCTTCAAATGGTGCCGACATTTTCCGTTCAAACACTTTTGTCAAAAAAATATGGTAAATCAGCAGTATTTGGTAAAGAGTTAAATTTATTTATAGTCGGAGAAATTAACTGTAACCCTAGTATATGGCGTTAATGCAAGTTTGATTGAATAGATTATCATTAGTCGATTGGTTGATAAAAATATTAAAGAAATCTAGTAGTGAATTGCTTAACTGACTTTAATTTCACGGCGTAATTTTTCTGAATGTATTCTCTGTTTTTCCTTTGATTCTAAATTATCATGTCCCTTCTAAGAAAGACCAATTTATAGAATGAGTCGACCATCTTTAAACTCGCTTTTTGTGATAATTTGCTTCTGCATATATAGCTGCCCCGTCTGTTTGCAGGTTACACTTAATTCAACAAATATTTTCTGTTAAGTTGCCGTAGAAACATGTTTGTTCCCTTTAAATTAAATTTTGTACTGAAAATTAAAAGGCACTTGCATTGCGTGCGACCAAAACTGAGGGAAGACCTTTTAACTACTGGCGTTAGTATTGATTAATGATGTCTTCTTTAACCACGTCCGGGTTGATATAAAAAGAAATTATTCCAATCAATTTAGGCTTGTCTTCACCAGCCCGATTCTAAAGGTAGTTTCCAAAACGCAATAAATAATCTGAGCCAAAAAATTTAAAAATATTTCCATCGCAGTTTTATCAAAAGTCGCGCTAGACACAGTTGTTGTACGAGGCTAGTGCCTGCCAAACGCCGCGATAAATAAACTGCAAGTTAAGACTTTTCAGCATTAGCTAACAAAGGTTCAATGTTTTAGCCAAATGAAATGCAATTTTTTTTCCTGTCGCGTTTGAGGATTTCCTTGCATAATTTAAAAGTGGCAATTGCGAAACAAAGCCAGCGACATAAGTTGCCGAATTAAGAAAGATTATCATACATAAAACATTGGTAAAGTCCACTCAATTAATGTAAGCATTTCCCACGGTGATGCAGAAAAAGTCATTAAATCTCAGAGGCAGTTTTTACTGGCTTGTTAAATTTTTAGAAAATTCTACTTGACGCTTAAGATTGTTCATTTCCTAAGCAAAATCTACTTGGTGTCTTGCAATGAGTGATCTAATGCACATCACTTTATATAATGTTTGGCGATACGAGGGTACTTATCGCCTGTTGTTATGAAAATCACAACAACGATGTTTACTTCACTGCAATCTTATTAGTTTTGAATCCTTTTGAGGAAAAGTATTCAATGGACTTCAAAACGATAAAGTGTCACAATCAACTGGAGCTGTCAACGATATATTCCAAACTCACTAAGCCCTTTTGAAAGCCTGGTGCAAAATGCAATTTTAGTTTCGAAACCATTCAGTACAAGAAAAGGCAAACTATTACTGAGAGTAGATTTGTTTGAATTTGTAATATAAAGCAAGTAAGGTCTTCCGATTCCACCCTTTACCAAAAGCAAAAAAAGAACAAACTATCGATAAAGCCTTCTCTGGATTATTGAAAACTGCCACGGTTTGCGATTTTTAGCAAGCAAGTTAAAAGTACTTGTTTTGAAATTGTGGTTATTTTTTCTTGTAAAAGTAGGCAGTAGGTAAGCCTCTAATTTACAGTATAACAAATACTATCTATTAACAGATTATCTTTGACAAAATAAGGTCCTTTAAAGTAAAAAATAGGAACTCATAAAGTCACATTTTTAATGAGACACTGTATATGGCAAGAGAAGATATCCTCTCGTGTTCTGGTCACATGTTTTGTCATAATGAAATTTAGTTTTATGTAGTGATTCAGAGTGTTCCTGTTTGAAAAGTATGTAAGTATGTTTTTTCCATTTTGTTCCTGACACATCTCTTGCGCGTTGAAGTTCCGTCAGATAATTTTTGACAAGCACTTTCAGTGTATCAAGAGATAAGCTATTGAAGAGTTGCTCTTTTAGAAACTCTGCAAAGCCTGGAGCGCATTTACTTAACAAATAGTACCATTAAAGTATAAAAAATATTAACAAAAAATTAAAGACTTACTGGAATCTTACTGTACACTGCGTAGATTCCGGCGAAAAGACTTTGTCACCGGCTTTACTTTTGTGGGCAAAGAAGTATTTACGTTCTAACCACTAGACACTTATGGAAAATCACAGGTCTTAAAATTGATAAATTGTAGACAGTGATAACGGGTATTTGTTACAGTTATTATCATATTTTGAAAAGATTTTTATGCAAGAGAAAAACAATATATTAGATACGATTCTCTAAATAGCCAAGAAATCCTATTTATTATTTTCAAATGAACGAGCTCGAAAACTTTTAGTAATAATAATAATGATCATAATCATAATATTAATGAAGAAATACTAATTATTCCATAATAATTGTTATTATTATTGGTATATTAAAAGAAATCTCATCACAGAATTTTGAGGTATACATCAACATTTCTCTAATAACTGCCTAAAAAAACGTAATTGTAGCAGGATCCCAAGTTCCATGGGTTGTGGGCGATTCTGGGTACTGGCGCATGTTTTTTTGAGGTTGAGGTCCACAAAGAACTTAATGAACCACGGTTACTATCGGACGACAAACATGTACTTGTAACCACTTCGTGATTGTAACCTCAGAGGTAAAATAAGAAATGTCAGGCGCTGTGATTGTCTCAGAACTGACTTTTATGGACCGGTCGTTGGATTACGCCTTGTAATGCGACTGAGTTATATGATAAAAAATAACAGTAGTGAAGAGTGACCAAATTAATAGTAGTGTTCGGTCGATCTCACTATAGCAGCTATTATTTAAACTATTTCACTGTTAAATGAAATAAAAACTAACGACAATCGGCAAGGTGAAATTTTAGTGTTTTATTTTAATTTTCGAGGTAAAGCTCCTAGGATTTTGTTTATCTAGCTTTGTGTTCTTTACAGTCAAGAACTTTTGTTGAGGACGACAGTTTTAAAGTGATACCACCTGTCACTGGACCTTTTCAACTGTCAGGTCAGCTCAAATGTAAAATTCTCCTCACTAGTTTTCAGTTAAAGTTGTTTCGATGGGCTAAGAGCTCAAAAAATTGAACAAAAAATAATCCCTGAATGGGACAAACCCAGGCAATGAGATTTTGCATTTTTGACCGCCTGTCAGCTTGGCCGGTTAATCCGGGGGGTATTCCTAGGAATTTTTGGCGGGGGTGTACCGCCGGATTCCCCAAATCCTGACCCTATTTCAGACCAAAAAATGTAAATTCCCCCCCCCCCCCCTCTCCCCCACCACCCTGCTCTCTTCCTGGGTTCAAAAATTCATACCTGTTTTCAGACCTACCTAATCAGAAATTATGTCACCATTACTTAGATTAGAACGCCAACAAAAAAATTCTTAAAAGCCATTTCGAATTCGCATATTTCTCTCTGTTTCTTTTTTATCTGGATTTGAAACAACAAATACGTTCATACACTCCTGCAGTTCCCTCGAAAGCCATACCTGATTCCAGACCAAAATGGGCAAAATCTTTATCCGTTTTCAGACTGAAACGGCACAAAAACAATACCTTTGGGGTGGAACAAACCTATATGGCTTATGTAAGGGAGCACCCCTCCCCCGGTTGTTATCACAATCGAGGTCAATTAACGACATACAATGAAACCTTACTGAAAAGGGAAAATGCTTTTCGATCTACTTTGACAACCAAAAGGGTGAAAATCCCAGTTTATAACTTTCCAACAGTTCAGAAAAAAGAAAGATGGATTCCCCAAGCTGCCACACAATTTTCACACACGCGTTTTGCGATCAGTCGAAATAAAATCCATTAAAGCTATTATGTGCGGCGGCTTTCAACCTGTTAATATAAATCACTTAAGTTTTAAATGAATCAATACAATTTATGCGAAGTTTCAATATGGGTCCAACAATCTACATTTGCAGAAACACAAACCGCTGGTACGCTTCGATCATGCAATAATAATTAATTATCGAGAATGAGAATTTTCTAGCAATTTGCCATGTAGTAACAACTGAAATATGGGGCGCATTAATATTTTATTATCGGTAAACTAATTGGTTAGGTTCCTACCGATTTTTTGAATAATATATGTTATCATCTAAGATGTTTTACCACGAACTTTGAACAACTTAAGGCTGAAAACTAAACGGCTGCGTCAAAAACAGTGAGTACCTTCTCAGATCAGCGCAGGGAAGATTTTGCTAATAGCACTAGTTTTGCTTTTTTATTTTCTAGTCAGTAAGTTCTACAGTTTTCAACAGTTTTTCATGGTGTTTACTACTTGGAAAACAAGAAAATTGGTGAACAAATGTAACTGTGCCGCACGCTGTTGAATTAGGTCCGTGACTTGTTGATACTACTGAAACAGTAAATTATTGAGGTTTTTGGATAAACTTACCAGAGTCTGAGGACCTGATAACCATCCAAAAGGATTTTTCCGACAGCGGATACTGAGCACGACCGTTTTTATCAAGAACATCTGACTGAAATCATTACCTGACGCCTGCGCTGGCTTCGTTCTCCGTGCTCAGGTTCACAGTTTGGTCTGTTAATGTCTGTTTTAAATTGAATTTTGTCGCAGTTTGATTATTTGTTTTTCTATCCAAGGCGTTCCAGTCACTCCAACTGTAACAACAAAACTTCAAAAGCAAAAAAACATTTAAAGGAAATGCCTCAACCGAATTTATTTTACGTGGAGCATTTTGCAGATCACATCGGAGTCTTGCCGACAGTGACAATCAGAATTTAGCTGACTTTGAGAAACAAAGGATTCGTCTTTTATTGAACAGGTAAGGAACCATTTCTTGCTCTGGTACCCCTGCATGAATTCGCAAAGCTGTTTTATGTGTTCATTGCTTGGGTGCCCCTGATTGATGGTGGTGCTGTACCAACAACTGTTTTCTGTAAAATATCTGTTCAGAGAAGCAAATATTGCCTAGAATTTTCTTTCACCTGAGGACGACTAAAAATTTCTATCTGACATTTCCATTCAGTACAATTTTCGAAGCTTATTTTATAAATTCCCTACGATTTTCTTAAGTTTAATATTGACATTTTACTCCCCAAGTTAGGCTGTTTTTTGTAGAAAAAAGGGAACCTAAAATTTTCGGATTAAAAAATGTGGTGGTGTTAAGAATCAGAAAATGTCTCTTTTTCGAAATCGTCAAATTTCATCTAAAATTTTCGGAAAAATAATACGTAAGCTCTTGTATTTTCGAAAAGACTCAAGTTCCCCAAGGATCACCGAACAGATACAATTTTATAGCGCCGCTTAAAATGCATTTCTAGATATATAAAAGTACTCTGGATAACCTAAAAAGTGTTTTCCATGTTTTTAGGAGGAAACCATCGTTGGGTGCTCCTGATCAATGATCAACATATTCACCTCCTTATTCGATCTTGATCTTTCGTAACGAATAAAATTTGCATTTCCACAAGAACGAAAATCTAACAAAATGCATCAATTTTAAAGAATAAAAATCGCAACATGTCCAGTCTATTTTCCCAAGCTCTGATACTGATAAAATGCTTGATAACTGTTACATAATCGAGCAATCGCTGGGTGCCGTACACATATTTTTATTCCGCTCCAGGCGTAAGAAATTTTTAACAAGAACTGCAAAAAATCTTAATAAGTATTACGGTAAAAGTGGAATCATTTTTTAACGGAGATATTTTTAAACTTATGACAATTTTAGTAATCTATCGACGATACATTTTATGAACGTTTTGTTTTTCATCCATGGATTGTTTATTAAATAGTTATTTACTAATTTTTTCCTTTACTTATCTTGGGGAGAGAAAACTGCGAAACAAAATACGATTTGCAGGTTCATAAAACTGAGTGCAACTAAAATATCAGAGACAGCGATGGATCGTGTTTCCAAGTCGATTTAGCTTGGATCTGTGCACATACTTTTTTGTGCATTTTTGACAACACTTATTTGTGCTTTTCAGGGGTCCGCCATAAATTAAAGAAAGCTGTAAAAAAAACTAAGGAACAGTACATGTTACCTTGATTTGTCTTGTTGCTTGCGTTATATAGGTACAGTGCTTGCGACGGTCAGATATTTCCGATTATATATCAATAAAACCAAATCAATATTCGACTTATTTAAACTTAAATGTACTATTTCCTGAACATATGGCAGTTATATTTTACTCTGCTAACTTCTAGTACTAACTAGCGTTTACTAGAAATGATGAAGAATGGTATTTTAAATCCTTGTACCACGCGCAAAGTTATTTGAAGATTTATAATTTAATTTTCTTAGTTTGTTATGAGTAATAAACTATAAACTCCAAACGTTTTGATAAAGATGATTTTAGAATTTTAATGATCATTACTTTTCTTTATAGTTTTAATAATGACAGTTTAATAGATGTTACAAGAAAATCCTTGACCAATGTTGACAAGATGGATAAAGAAATGATATGAATTTAAGTACACCTCAGGAAATGACGGACATTTAGCTTATGGCCGTCTACCGACTACACTGATTTAAACGTATACATGTATACTGATACAATATTTGGTTTTAAACTTCTTATTTAAATAATGTGTCGAGTGTACATTTTATGTTCGTTTGTTTTCAATCTTAGTAGAAGCTCGGTTCTTTTTTTGATTGTCTTATTGTGAAACTGTGATGAAAATAAGTTTCGTTTCATCGAAATATAAGCTTGTTATAATTCATTTTTAGCCATCTTAATAATCTTGCAGTTCGTTTAATGTTCCTTTGTTTCCAGCATAATAATAGCTTAATCAACGTTTCAATTAACTTTTCATTTTTATTGATTTTATCAAGTCTGTTTGCATAGGAAATTTGATTTTTTAATGCAATTTTTATATCACCTTAACAGCGATTTTTGAAATAGCCTGAATGTGCGATTATGAAATTCTCTGTTTAAAAGACAGCCAGACATTATTTTGCAGCAATGTTTGTTCGCCTCTCACAAAAGAAATTCACATCCCAGATTCTTGTTCAAATATAACTATCACTTGTTATTGTGAGGCTACCTCATCCTCTCAGCCTTATGCCTCGTCCTCTATATCCAGTAGGAGGCCGTTAAAAGCTGCAGAAGAGGGTTCCTGCTCTTTTCGAGGGTGAAAATCGCACTCCACGCTTCTCTCGCGTTTCGAGCTTGCCTGTGAAGCGTTTAAAAAACCACCTGGCTCCGGTTGTTCAAACGCTGGATAGCGCTATCCACCGGATAAATTACTATCCAGCGGATAAATATTAGGAAAACCAATTGCCCTATCCACTGGATAGAGATTAAGATCCAGTGGATAGCATTAATCTGGGCCCTGTCATGTCTTGGTTTGAGAAAGAAGAAAAGCCCTGGGAACTAGGGAAATATTGCCACTTTAAACACGAGAAGGAGACTGGACTGAATTTGCTTTCGCAAAGACTTCTGGGATCGTTACTGGTGAAGGGCTATTAAGCTAATGCTCGATTTGTTTTCCCTGTCCCCAGTAACATCCCCTGCGAGCAGAGGCCCTTCGATCTTCCTAGATCGCAGGGTACCAGATTTAGAATCGATCAAGGTTACGGCCACCGGCAAACGCCAATTTGTACCACGTGACCAAGTTTTTTCTTTAAATGTAGTTTAATGTTTATTATAAATTACAAAAAAAGTGGTTAGATTCACTCAAGCTTCATCCATAAGTATTAGCTTGTACAGTTTTTATCTGCATATTTCATATTTTGAAAAACGTGTTTGCAATTTATCGTCAAGCAAGATTTTATACTTGTTCTTCATTTTCTCATAACGTTTGCTTGGTCTTTTAAGTAATCTCCAGTAAAGCTCCGCCCACGCAAAACACTCATTTAGTAATAGCTGAACACAACTTGGTTCTGACGCTAACGTTTCGCCGATCAGTTGAAAGTTGTGGCACTGTGATGCTGTACAAGACGGTGACCAATGAAAGCTACTGAGTAGACCAGTACTCTCCTGTGGTAGTGTTCTTTATGTTGCATAGTGCACAAAGCGGGTTCTAATTTTTGAGTCTGTGCATGAAATCATAACTTAGTGTGCCTACCATTCAATAAAAGCTACTGTCAAACTCTGTTGATACAGTCTTGATACGAAGGGAGCCGTAGAAAGTATCCTTATTATGTCCCATGCTCGTTCTCCCAATCCTTAGATAATAGTTAGGTCAAGTAGGCTGCTGTGGCTGAGCTCTGTTTGCTGTAATGAGATGCACTACACAACACTAAAATATGCCATATTTTGGCGGGTTGAATTTAGAGAAACTGTAAGGGCTTTGTTTCCCCAGGGAAAGCAAACTGTCCGTAATAAGGAGGAGTCCTTATTAAGCGCGGGGTTTCCATAAAGCGGGGTTTGAATGTACTAAGCAATACCAGAGTTTCTAACTTTTAAGTCAGCGGATGAAATCCTTAACTGACCATTCATTTAAACTGTGAAAGCTAGTGAGTTAAATATCGACTATATGGACAAAATATCGTCAGAGTTACGATAAAGTATCGTTGAACTGTTTTGTAGCTTTCTATGACTATGAAAATAAATTCTGTAAACATTCATGATAATCAGTCTACACCCTTTGTATAACTGGCGGAAACTAGATACCACCTTTGAATATTAGTTATATTAGTTTAAGAGTAAGATACAACGCCATGGTTCCTACAGCAAGAACTCCCTTTCACGGAGTATCCCTAATCCCTAGTTATAGTACGTGACTGTTTCACAAATAAAGGAGACTTTTGTGAAGACGTTAAATTGATGGTAACAAGAAGAATTGGTTCACTGGCCCAATGTACTTAAATAAGAACATTTATTGATTAAGCGGGTGTCTGCTGAAACATTTCGATTTCGAAACTAAAATGCATGGATTACCTAAAAGGAAAGCCGTATGTATATACTTTAGTTTATGAACTTAGGTTAAGTTTAAGACCGATAGTTTGCACGAGTTATCACTAAGAGATTATCTGTGACTACTTCTGAGTCCTGACTCACTTTAAATAATCCTTTTTCATAAATTGCCCACGTGACAACTGATAGTTTATTCGGTTGCTTAAACTCATTCTTACGTTGAACTGTTTATACATGGTTATCTCTTGAAAGAAATTGTCATTCACGAGACATCATACACGAAAAGAACAGATCTTGCCTTTTAACACACTCTTAATCTAGAGGCCGCGAACTTTAGTTCTTTTCAAAGATTGAAAATAATTAGTTGTCCTCAAGCGGTGCACATTTGTCAAACACCTCTGACACAACAAATGTAATTGCACAACAAAACTACAAAATCTTAAACGCGTTTAGCACCGAGAGATCACATAGTAGAAGCGGTCATTTTCAGTGTGCGTGTGGGAATCTCCCAAACGTAAAATGGCGGAATTGCTGGGATCTATTCATGTCTAATACTTCAAAAAAGATTTAACAAATATTTAACTTTGCACCTTAGAACCGTTTTGTTAGTTTATGTAGCTGATGTGTTTAATATTAGGACCTTGTCAAGTTTATTAACCTTCAAATAGCGGTCTTTCTTTCAACTCGACATTGTCCACCTACACTACCGTAATTAACACAATATCGCGAGAATTTAAAATCCGGCCATAAAATCCCGGATGCCGGATACCACTGTTTACTAAAAAGAAAAACAAGAAATAAAGTGCAATTAAACCGAAATCCTTGCGATATTTCCAGGGAAGAGCATCTTTCAGCAACAAACTCCGCTGTCTCAAGAACAGAGGTAAGGCTTACTGAACAACTCACCGTTTTCTCGATTGTCTTATTTCGTCCATGAAGCTGCGCCCATGAAAGAAAATCAAGAACCTAAGTTTGTTTGAGACCCTAACTTTTTTGAAAGGATGCTATAAAAATTTCTCCAGAATACTAAATAAGTAGCTCTCCTTTTATTTTTCACCTTCGTCATCGTGACTTTTATCTTACCCAAGTAGGATAAATTATTTATATTTATCTATAAACCAGTTAATGCATCAAAACTAAAAATCAAAGGTCTTTATACAAAAGGAGAATATTCGAGTGAGTTCTACAGCTAATAAACGATAACTCTGCAATAGCTCGATTGAACGGAGGAAATAATATTGTCGGCAATAATGCTTTACAGCGAGGCAAGAGATGACAGTTAAATTAACAAGAACTGATCTGTTATCCATTCTCTGCCATTATAAATTTACGATATTCTCGGTTGTCTATTCTATAAACATTAGTTGTTGTTCTTCGAGCACTTCAAGCCGAATGTCACGTAAAAAATTTCACATTTGACATTCCTGACAATAAGCCCGCGAATAGTAAGAAACATAGTTCTTTTTATCGCCGTCAGGTTGGTGTTTCATTTGGATTTGATTAAAATCCCTCAAATGCGTCGGTAGCAGATAGAGCATCATGATCTAAACATTAAAAAATCATTGCACGCTCAATATAAATATTATATTTTGGTAAAAGGAAATAAAAAGCCTAGCAAGATTTTAAAAAGATCAAGTAGTTCTATTCCGCCTATTATGTGTTTGTAAAAGCGATACGAACAAAACAAACCACTAAATGTAGAAATTTGCAGGTGTGAATTAAAAAACAAACCCAGTTGCTAGGAAAGTAAATCTTCGTATTCGACTTTTCATCTTCTTGGTTATTGTTTCTTAACAGTATTTGTTTTCTTTTTCTTTTTCATTTTGCCTGTTTAAATCTAACTGAAGGGTTATTTGTTTTTTTCAACAATATCTTCAACATAATTTTACAAACCGCTCAAAGAGTCGGTCTGTAAGTAAGCTATGGAGAGCCGCTGTGATCAATATTCAAACAAACTTCGATCTCCCCTAACGATACCTTATAGTGCTCTGTCAAAAGCATGAAGACAAAAGAGGATGTTTTTGCACAAGAGGATGAAATTACCTTAAAATAAATTTTATATCACAAGAACGCATATAACTGCTAAATCTATTTTTCATATAGAATTGTATTTTTTTTAATAATCATGTCATAAAATTAGTAAGTTTGGTGCAAAATGCATTATGTAGATAAGCAGAAATGTAAGGACCTCGTCTTTGCTAATGCCTTAACAACAGCATCTTTATTTTAACCCAAAGCGGCGTACAAAAAAAATTTCAATTTGATAGATAGATAGATGAATGGATGGATGGATGGATAGATAGATAGATAATAGTGGTATTTCAACCTTAGAGGCGGCCGGACCACAGTTGGCTCTCTGGGGCTGAGAATGGCTAAGTTGAGCAGAAAAACGTAAATTGAATAGTGCGTTAAACATGTATATTATGTGTGTGTTCTTTGGATAACATAAGGTGATCCAGATCCCAGAATTCACCATTTTCACATAGACCATTGTATCTTGTTCAACCCCAAAAATTTCAGATAACCATCGTCTTAGTTTTCTCTTGGGACGACTGTAATACCCAGGAGAAATTGGGAACAATGGTTATGTAAAATTTTGGGATTGAACAAGGTACATTATGATCTACGTGAAAATGGTGTATCTGGGAAATATTTGCTCGTGGGATCCGGGACATGCAATGTTGCCTTTGGAGTAAGGAATCATGTGCTTTGGAATTGTAAATTCAGATCTTGGAATTCAGAATCTCGCTAATGATAGGAATCCGCAGTCCAAGTTACACTAATAAAAAATATGGAATCCACAATATCCATTACCTGGAATATGGAGTCCACTGCGTGGAATCCAGAATCCAGTATTATATTGGAGAACCTTACATAAGGCAAATAGACCTCTTTCATAATGGCGGCCTATTAATATAACCTTTTAAAATCTGAATCATAAAATAATGCAGTTCTAGAGCTCTGAATGGTTTAGCCATCATGGTATAAGAGCCATATACCATGCTCTCCAAAGATGGTAACTGTACACGTCTGCTCAAAATAAAAAACAAGCTGAAAATCGGTTGTTTTTACAAATAAAGTCGGGAAGAATTCTCGATATTTTGTGGGCGTTTTTAATAAAACAATTATTCCCCTTGCGCTTGTTGGATATAAGATAATTATAGCCAACTGGGCGCTACTCGCCTCGTTTGCTATCTACCATCTCATATCCAACGCGCACTCGAGGAATAATTGAATCATATTTATGATGATTAGCCTTTCTGATCTCGATAGCATGAGCAAAAATTGAAAAGAATTTTTCTCCTCAAACGAGACCAGAAAAGGCTTATTTCATACAAATGAGAGAAAAAATAAATGGGCCGCCATTGTCAAAGAGGTCTATAATGGGAACGGACGAACACTTAATTGATCACGGAAGCACTTTTCTATGTGGATACTCGCTGAAATCCCAGTTACGCTGAGCCAAATTAGAGCTAAATCAGTCAGACACGAGGCAAAAACGCTATGACAGTCATGAACTTGACTCTTCCGTCTTAAAATAAGTCTGAAAACAGCATGACAGAAAATTGGGCGGAAAAACCCGCTACATAGCCGTCACTTAGCTGTAACTGTTATGTAAACACGTAGTTGAGCGAGAGCTGTAGGAAAATCCTGCAAATGATCATCTAGGGGACATCATCCGGTCCGTTCCTGTTGAAGTTCTCTGCGTTATTCCAGTTCCCTCTTTTAAGCCTCCGAGCATTTTACAGCTAAGGCAAAAAACAGGTCTCTCCTATTTCCGTTTTTTAGAAAGCAGAATAAAAATTTAGAGCCGAGACTTTGGGGAAATTACCCTTCCTGAGACCAAACACCTCCCCACACGCTTGGAACTTGCAAATTAAAGGCTTCAGTTTGCTATTGTCATAACATATTTCGGCCCGTTTTTGAATGATGAATACAGTTGTCCTCTTGGCTGTTGGAGTGTTAGTTAAATTAAGTTTGGTTGAAGAATTGTTAAACATATTCCACCTTTTCGTTATTTTTCGTCAGGCAGGAAATTGAACAAATTATGGTGGGGGGGTTCCCTAAAGTGAGGGAGGAATTGAAACTTACTAGAAAAAAAAATATGCTAACCTAAGCCAAATTAGTAGATAGAAAGGGAGAAGAACTATTCTGTAAGCTGCATACAAATAGAGGCGAGTCAAATGAAAGCGCTAAATTAACAGATTCAGCACACTATGTGTGGCGAGAGTAACAGGGCGGGATGGGATAAAAAATGCCAAAGCGAAGACTGCTGAAAAAAATAACTCGCGTGCTCATTACATGGAGAAATAGCGAAGATTCTTGCATCAAGTACTCGTAATTTTCAGAGTGCATGTTATTTCGTAGAAAATGTTTTGAGGCAATTAAGCATCAGTGGCTAGTTTCGAACCGTTTAAATATACAATAGTTGTTTCCCAAAACGGTACCCGGTTTGGTGCCTTGCTTGTGGACAGAATTGCTAAATGCTCAACTAACCCTCCAGGGCCACATATATTTTTCGCGTTGTAAATGACAAAACTAAAACATACGGTTATAGGTGCTTCACAGTTTTGACAGAATAACAAATGAAGGTTTGACAAAAAAAACGCTCTGAATGGTGAATAAGACTAATAAGCCAAAATGGTGTTGTTAATAACGGAAAACACATTTCAACGAATTTAGATTTCAAGTCCGGTATGATTTCGATCTGGACAAGCAATATTTTAAAAGCTTCTTTTTATTGTAAGTATACCCAACACACGGAAACAGACGGTAGTGGTACAATGAATGATTGAATGATCATTAGATTGACATCCGTTCAATTGTTTTTTTCCTCTTAAGTATGGTCTGAAGAAGGAAGAATATCAATCTGAGGCCGATTTCAAACCGAACGTGTCAATAACTGTACAGTACAAGCGCGCTTGTGGATATTCTCTTTGGCAATACGAAATGTCTTTTAAGCACATCTTTATAGAAGAATAATGCCTGCTTCCTGAAGGAACATAGAATAAGAGGTAAGAATTGGACATATCGCTTTTTGAACAGTCAGGTAATATACTCAGCCAACCTAGCTCCTTAGTAGCTTCACACGTAATTTTTTTCGAAAGTACGAGTATTTTATAGTTAGCTAGAGTGCAAATCTCTCATATGTTATAAAATAATAAAATACAAAAAAAGAACAGAGGTTGAATTTGTAACGAATTGCGACGTTTTATTTAACATCGTTATCATTCATTTTTCTTTGTTTATTTGAAATTGTAGTGACTTCTTAGCTTGATTTATCTTCAGGTTCTCTAACACTGGTTTAGCAGCGATCCTCGCATCTTCTTATCGACTGTTTTTTAGTGAGACAAAAACAGAAGAAGAAAGTGTGTTAAAAAAACAATCGGCTTATGGTTATTTATTCAAAAGTAACTAAAACACAAACAGAGGAACTTAATCCGACTAAAAGCAGCGCGGTGTGAGCAGAGAGGCAAAATAAAACTACTAGTAGTATTGGTCACAATAACCTGGGAAACATGTATTTATCATACAACAAAGCTATTCCAGGCCAGAATATTCGAGACCTACATTTTGCAATATAACCCTAAAAGGCATTCTCAAAAGTGTTTACTTGTAATAAATTTTATGGATTTTTTTGTCTTGTTTTGTTTTGCTTTACTCCTCTCTGAATCAAAGTGCTCTTCATTTATGGGAATAATTGGATGCGATTTTAGGAAATCCCGATGCGAATGTGATTTCGGCACGAGAAGTGGCGATCGTCGTTTGTTAAAAGCCTTGAGGAATCAAAAACAAATTGATGCCAAAAAGGTTAAAATTTATTTGAACAAAACCTTCTGGAATAAATATATTCCTTCTTATTAAAACAAATGATAAAGTCGGTGCATAATAACCATACATCTGACCTTCACCAGAGTTTTAAGTTCAAAATCAAGTTTTCAAAAGTATGAGGTACTAGATTACGTCATTGAACTGATAACGCGAGCTCAAGAGGCGGGTCAAGGAGGAGCCCCTACAGCATTTTTACGAATGTGTCTTTATGAGGCCACATCCGCCGTTTGTCGAATCTTCTTGATTGATTATCTTTTATTTACATCTCTGAATTCTGCTGGAAAAATTATTACAATTTATCGTACAGATGGGCATTTAGCTTCTTGTCTTTCAAAAAAAACCTCACATGCTATACGAAACCTTACATTTTCATCAGTCTATCGGTGAAGTACTATATGTATCAGCCGATACAAGGCTTAGCACTTTTCATCGTTCGTCGAGCAAAAGGTTAGTCGATTACTTTGATTTTTGTTCCTGACAGCTGCAAAAAAATTTTTGTATTGCGCAAGTGTGAATCAAGCACTTTGTCCTAATATAACATTAACAAACGTACCCACGACACGAAACTTCAGGCATTTTCATCAGTGTTTTTTTGTGGCTTTAAATGCACCTTGAAATCAAAGAAAGGACTGACTCATTTCGAAAGTATTCGTTTTTTGGTGCTGAGGTAAGCTTGAGTAAAGTCTTGAATCTTGATATCATTTATGAATGTATCGTGAATAACTACTCCATACTGTGTGAAAATCCTGAACTTACGAAATTCTTACCTCGTTATACATATCTCCTCAAAATCGGGGTGTACAAGAACACATACCAGATTTGGCATCATTTGAGCTTCAGTTTGGTAGGGTTAGTTGGATAAGTGACTTGCAAGAACATTCTAAAAAATGCCAAGAAACTGAAACCACTTTTATCAGTAAAGAACGAACTGTCAACTTTGGAAAAAGTTACAGGACAAGAAATATATATATGTAATATACTAGTAATAGGTGACACTACATCTGCCCCCGCACTGGATATTGTCGGTCAATAGCATTCTTGCTCGTTATGTAGCTCTTTGAAATATACCTATTCATAATGGAGATTTTCAAACCGTAGTCCATGCAATAGGTCAGATAAATCTGGAAACGCAATGTTCCATGCACAGTTCGATTTACACAGCTTTGATCAAAACATTATCAGTTTCGAGAATAGTTTATTCTAAACCATAAGAAAAGATTTAATTAGAAGTTGAATTTTTCGCTATTTCTCTTTCGCTTTTTACATACTGTTCATTTTATTTGCCGGAACGCAAGCCTTAAAAATTAAAAGGACGTTTGATCAATTCACTCTCGCGCATTCTAGTCTTATTTTAAACTTTATAGCGGAAGGATATCTGTGAGCAGGGAATAAATCAGCACAGCAGTTAGATTGTCGGCGAATTTCTGTAATCGTCCATCGTTCTGCTAGTGATAAGCTAGCCCTTGATTCACTCGTCTTGCTTATTTGGAGCTGAGTGTTATTCCGGTCAAGAGAGAGAAAGAGCGTCTTTCCGATCAAAGATTTGTGAACTCGTGTCTGGAAAACTCTCCATGTGTTTATATATACACCGTTATACGCACCTTATATCTTCATCTGCGCTTAACGAGTGTCTTTTGGTCCATAACTTTCAAAACAACTGCTCCACAGAATGTCACTGATAACACGTAACAACGCAAAAGAGTATCGAAGAATGACTGCACAATAAGGGCCTGTATACATGGAGGTGGGGGACCCCATGTAGGTGAGGTAACATGTGGCGGGTCACCCCAACTATCATGTAAACGTGATCAAAATAAAATGGGAGATTATATGGACAGGCGGGTCACCCCACCTAAGCGGGTTACCTCGCCTACCTGGGGTCCCCCAGCTCTACGTAAATACGCCCTAAGCGATCCCTTCGGGATTTTCTGTCGTTTACGTCATCCTAACCATTTCGTACTTGCGGGCGCAAACAGTGGAAACGTCATCATTACCTACCGATTCCTCGCGGCCCCTGTTCAAGCAAATCGAGAGTTTTTCTGGCATACTGACTGTACATTTCAACTGTAAGTACTTCCGTGTTTGCATAAGCTGTAAAGCTGATATATAAACACGAGAGGAGTTGGAGAATTCGAGACAGTTATGCAAACCCGAGGCGAAGTCGAGGGTTTGCATAGCTGTCGAGAATTCTCCCAACCCCTCGAGTGTTTATATCAGGCTATGCAAACACAGGAAAAAAGTTTTCTATTGCTTTTATAAAATAACTTTCCCCAGAAAAAAAAGCAAAACTCCCCTGTTTAGAGCATTGATTAAAAGAGAAATTCTTACCATTCGCGAAGTCTTGTACACGAAGCTTGTACGCGTAATTAGTCTTTGTTTTGCAAAAACGATGCCTTCCAAAACACGGGTTTTTCTCGCTTAAAATGACACCTCAAGCGAAAAAAATTGACTCAGCATGTTTCTCTAAAGATTTCCCAAGTTTTAAGCGACGAGGAAATAAGTAAATAAAGTAAACTTGTCGAGTTTTTCAACTCAAAACCTTTTTCAAATTCGTGCTTGTGTGATTAGCGCACGAAAAGCAAAACATCTCGACGTCACAGCCATATTTACATACTCTCATGCAAACACGCCTCTTTCTGCCAATCAGAGCGCGCGTACTATCTTAGTTATTTTTTATAAATCCTATTGGTGGAACTAATGGTACACAAGGTGTTAAAAAAAATAGGAAATGAAATTAAAGCAATGAAAAATGTTCGTAGTACGAATGTTTTGAATTAAAATTGTTCAGGGAATTTTGTTTGGTGTTTACTAGGATTTATTACAAGATTTTTAAGTTTGAAAAATAAGGAAAATATCTTAAAAACAATTGACTTATTTTACTTTGTGTTCAATTTCTTCGTATCGATATCTCACCAAATGACGTGCTCTCCCGAAATTGTGAAAAAAATGATTTCCGATTAATTTATTGCTGGTTTTCAGTGTCACGCCATTCAAAATAGATGAAAATAAAAATCAAAACCATTCAATTGACCTCTTTGTTTTTTCCGTTAATGAGTTACGTTAACCACTTGTTGTATCTGTTGTTATACATGTTTGTAGGGTCTTTGTAGTAAAGTTGTTTTAAGCGTTCTTGTTGATTATTTTTTGCTACTCGCAGTTCATAGCTTATACGTTTAACTGATGATCTATAGAACGTTTCTCCTGATGAATTCAGAGCAAAGCAGATGTACCATTTTCGTGCATGGCTCCGCAGTAACACTTCTTCCTGTTCAGATATTTTTAGTTATAAATGATGAATACAAGAATTTCAAACATTTGAACCACGGAAAGAAGGAATCAGTCAGAATAACTCGCGTTCCCGGGCCTGATATTACGAACCAATCTAATGACAAGCTCTCAGTTGATTGTTAGCTCAATTGGTTATAAGCGCTGTACCAGTATCAGGTCAGGGCTCTAATTCCGGCAAGCCCGAGTTTATTTCAGCCTTTCTTTTCGCAACTGCGTAAGTTGTCTTTAACAGCGATGATCTTCCTTGCATTTATATTTTGAGCTAAATTAGTAT